>JARHVA010007716.1:0-322500 GCA_037957365.1 Torreya grandis | reverse complement strand
TGTCATATAATCTTACATCTAGTCAGGGCATGGGATATGTCTTCAAGCCATTGTTCCCCTAAGACCAAACAAATATTTCTACATCCTCCATGGGAACCATCAATACTTCAACTCAATTATTATTTTCAATGCCTATATAAATACAAGCCTTGTTTGCATCCCTTTTTGTGACTTAACAAATAGTAAATCTAAATGGGTGTACTAAGAAAATTTTCCTCCAAGTTACTCAAACTATGGAAGTTAAGGTTACCAATATTGATCAAATTGCTTAAAAATAATTATTGATATTGAATCACAAGATGTATTACATAATCCTCTTACACTTGAGATATATTTTCACCTATTTCCAACTAGTTTTATGACACCAAGTTCATAATTTATGATGGAAAGGGTGACCATGTACAACATATTCGATCTTTCTATGTATCATGCCTTGATTATGCTTCCAATGATAAACTTATGAAAATATTAATTCCAAGAATCCTAAAGGACTATGCTTTGATATGGTTATATAATATACCAGTACAATTAATTTAAGTATTAAAATCTCTATCAAATTAGTTTTTATCACATTTTTAATTTATCATTACTCAAAAAACATCATATTCATAAATTTAAAATATCAAACAAGGAATCAATGAGAATATTAATGAATATGTTTTGAGTTAAAATATAGTGTTGGACAAAATTATAAATATAATGGTAGATAAACAACTTCAATATATCCTTAAGCAAAGTTTTCTTGTTCCATTCCATGATTTTATTATCTTCAATAAGTTTAAATCTTCTGATGACTTATGCCATATCATCTGAGATTAAGAAATGAAACTTTTTGCATTAAATAATCTTAATTATGTATCAAATGCACTAACTATATCTAATCCCAAGATTCATATCAAACCAAGCTATAAGGCTAAACCTCCAGAGGATAAAAAGAAAGAAACAAAATAGTTAATACCCTATTATAATAACCTAATCACCTCATCTTATTGAAGATATAATTTACACAAATACCTGAGTCTCCTACTTCGATCCTTAAGAATCTCATGGAGTGTCATATCATATCTCTCCCTCTTCCCTTAGAGGTTGATATTAGACAAACTCTACCAAAAGGATATGATGAAAATGCTTATTGTGACTATCATCAATGTGTCAAGAATTCTACAAAAATATGTTACAAGTTGAAGCACAAGATGCAAGATCTTATTAATAACAAACAAATCACCTTTGATGATGTTCCAAGATATTAAAGATCACAACATGGTGACCATCAAACTAGAAGACATTCAACAATATAATAAAATATCATTCTAAGAAAACACTAAAAGTGAAATGACATATAATGCATATCCTCTACCACCACACTATGCTCACCCATTATATGGGATCATTGGCACACTCACATGTGAGATACCTCTTATGGTTCAAAGGCCTTATATTACATTTGATTACATCAAGACTATAGATGATGACTTAGATCTTTACTCTATTTTTTAGTGTAAATATTGATCATCAAACTATACATAGTGTTATGTTTGATAATGGTTCTAGTGATAATGTATGTACCATGACATTTCTCACACATTTTAGATATACACATGATGATTTATACCCTTTAACCAAGATGTTCAAAGCATTTGATGGGAAATCAAAACAAGTTTTTAGTGAGATGGTCTAACACATTTGATCAAAAAAATTAGTTATATCACATAAGTGAGTCTTTTGCATGTTATTTATATGACCTTGGATTTATACGCTCCATGTAGTAACCTCCACAATACATGGATGTCTCAAATATGTTTGTGCCAATAATCATAGTTTTAGGGATTTAGTATGAACATCCACTACAAGAAGATAAGTTTATTCCAAGATAGGTAATTATGAAACCTATTAAGTTATGCATGGGTGAAAGGGTAAGAAAAATTCAACCCAATTTCCAAGGTGACTGATATTAGAGAAGCTAGACACATAGGTGGACTATTTGGGGCCATCATCTACACCTACACAACCCAGCCAATTTTTGAGAGTAGATTAACATGTTATAAAAAGGGTACAAATACCCATAGTTATAGTTACATTGAAGAATTCATATATCACTAAGAAATGAGTTCCATGACCCACTACAACATTTTAATTTTTCTCCATGATCACATAGTCCTACTTGGCATAGGCATAGTAATATAGATTTTTAGTGCCTCTATTTGGCCCATATGCATGATCCTAGATAATACGATTAGTACATTATACCCCATACTAAACCTAGAGCACCCTATGAAATTTTTTTAGATGGGATCATAAGCTATCCTTTCTTCCTTATAATTAATAACAAATTAGAAATTAAAAAAATTATAAACACATTCAAATAAACAAAAAATTCAAAAAATATTAAACATTCACATGTTTACTATATTTTTCATACGTTGTTTAATATATGTTGCTAGATAGCATATCATTTTCCTTTCTATAAACACATATGTTTTACAAATAATTACATTTGATACAATTATTCACTAGATCCATGATACATGAGCATATAGATGTTGGACCTTTCCTCTACCTACATGACACACTACATTGAGGGTATCTAATTATGTTGATCATAATTAATAGATGTTCTATTATTTTATAATCACTTTACATTATCATGTTGAGCTTATATACTATCTCTTAAATATACTTATACTCATGTTTACATCTTACATAATGTACTAGATATACTAGATATGCTATGATATATGACATTTTTATAACACATGTATGCAAGAACTAGTATGATATGCTTATGTTAGTTGGTTATATTTCACTTATTCATATCTGAACATGGATTAATTGAGTTTACTTCATGTTTTCTACCTAATCTCAAATGTGGAACATTCGAACATGTTCAATTTTTTTTCCAAAGTTCCACTGAGTTTTCTTTCTTCGGTGTGCAAATAATTGAACATGTCCTTCCCTTGAGTGTGCAGAATTTGAACATGATCCTTGTTTATGGTCTCCTTAGACCCCTTTTATGCAACATTGAGTGCTCTTATGTGTTTGCTTGATTTATTATTGAGTTTTTACTTATTACTTCTAGACATTTCCATGATCCATATCATGCATCTTAGGGTGTGTTATATTGTGAGCTTCATTGATACATCTACTTAGACATGATACACCATATGTTTGATTACTACATGATTGATATAGATATAGCATGGTTATCTTATCATTTTGAGATAAAGTGACTATCATGTGTTACATTCCCATCACCTAAAAAGGGGGGTATATAAGTGGGGGAATGTCATAGAGACATGAGTCCACATGCACAAAGTTGGAAAAATTGACAAAATTTTATATAGTTTACATGATTCAAATATACACTTGAGTTATAATTTTATGCATTTGACATCTATTTTATAAATATGAGACTGATTTTTTCATATTTGTGTTGTATATTATACATAATTTATATATCATAGGTTAATTTTGATAGATAATTTAACTTGAGACACATTATAGGTGCATATGACATGTAAATTCACCAAATCATAGATACATATTCAGATTATATACACACCTATACACCTAATTTAACAAGATACACTATTAGAGATTTATCCATTTGAATCAGTTGGCTCCCTCAAGTATTAAAATTGAGATTAATCTCAATTGATACCTTTGTCACTACTTATTTTTTACAAGTTAATATGTTACACCATTTTACTTGGGTGAGATTGGATAGATTGGCTAGGTTATGTATACACTTGAGTTGTGTGATTGATATTTAGTGATCTTGATGGCCTTGGCATAACTTACCCTTACATTGGATTTGGGGGCATGGTCACCCTCCAATTAATCTCTTCACATCTCCAAGGTTTAGTTTTGAACCTCTTTATCCAATTTTACAATAAGTAATCACCATTACCAAATAAAATTACCAAGGATAATATATGATTGTATCAACACACATGTGTACTCTTGATTCAAAAACATCAAGTTAAAAGATGTCAAATTTTGTGTTTTGGTCATTAGTGGTCAAAACTTGGTAAATGTTGGTTGTTAATGTGTGTATATAAACCTTTTAAGGTAAAATTCATGTATATGAGGTCATTTGGAGTCCCTAGGGGTCATAGGTTAAGTTTTGAAGGTGTTTTGAGTTTTCCCTCTAAAACCAAGAATTTAAAAGTCAAATTTTTTAAAAAAGTTAAGAGGGAAAAATACATGTATTTAGATGAGAAATTTTGGTTTTATGGGTCATTAAAAGTCATGAGAGAAAGGTTTAAATATATTTCATGTCTAGACTCTAAGATAAGTCAATTGTACAAATAAAAAATCATCTTACAATGTCGGGGTAGTAATGATAAGGTGGTTTGATGTAACTTCTAAGATAATCCTACATTGAAATGGAGGAAAAGAAGTCATTTTAGGTGAGGATGGAATAGAATAGAAAGATGAGGTCTCCAATAAGAAGGAGTAGGGGTTTGAAAGTGTGTGTATGTAAATAATCCTCATGGAAGTTGATAAAGTTTAGATTTTGTGTTGAAAAAGAATGTTGTTTATCTTCAATGAATAAATAAACTTGTTATTATGGTATTTCACTCCATTTAGATGATTATTTGATGACTTGAATGATGGAAGGCCATGTTAAGCTTCAATATTATATATAACCCTATATGTAGGTGTGTGTCTACAAGATTGGAAGGGGATTACAGTCCATAAGAAAAGAATTGAGTATTTGTTTTAGATGAATGAAATTAAGATATTTATTGTGTCATGTTATTTAAATATGTTATAGTTCATATATACCCATTTTTGGCTATGCCAGTACTTCACAATGTAAAAGACTTAGGAAGAAACCCATCTTCATATTTAAGTTAGGGTAAGACATCAAAGTTATATTAATATTTCCAAGAACATAAGATATGGATATGCATGAGAAGGTTTTTTTTTTTAATTGGTTTATTATATACGTTTATTTTAAAATTTAGTGCCTAGATTAAGGTGGTTAATCTTATTGATAGGAGTAAATCTTTGATGTTGTAAGTAAACCTTGTTGCATACACAAGAAACCCTATATATCAAAGTAACTTTGTTTTAGGAGGATTCAAAGAAAGGTGAATAAATTATGTAAGTTTAAGATTTATGTTAATAGATAATGGTTTAATTAGAATGTGTGAAATTTATATTATTGTCATTTTTTTAACCCATAATTAAAATCAGGAAAGACAACACAAATATGCACAGACTTACCCTATATACATAGTCTAAGAATAAAGGGAGTGAAAAGAACCAATGAAGATGAATAGATTTAATATAAGGTGAGTAATAGCATATATAAAGGTGTATGAACCTTTTTTAATCTAGGTAGGATTTGAAACACATTGAGTGAGATTTGAATGTGGAAAACCTGTCATAACAGTGTGTACCCTATTTTGCATAGACAATCCAAATGAATGAAGTGTTAATGAATGAGGGAAAGTGTGAGTAAGTATTTTTATAGTATTTCATGATAAGGGAGATTAATTAAGTACAAAAAAAATATTTTGGTGATCTATAAAACTTCTTAAAGTGTATAATGTTGCCCAAACCCTTGTACATTTAAGGAGAATACATATAGTCTCCTGAGTTCTTAGTGTTTCATGTAAAAGTGGATACAAAAAGGAATACATATTATTTATAAATGATAAGGGGATACATAAAGACCTAATTAAATAAATTTGACATTTTTAAATGTTTTATAATGCAAGATAATGAATTTTTTATGCTCTCGGGCCTAAGCAGGGTATGAGAAGCCCTAAATTATGGTTTATGAGATTAAAAGAGTTTTAAACATTTAAAATTTGTTAAATATTGTAATATTTTATAATTTAAGGTTAATTAATATATTATATAACTTTGAGTATTTTATGGACCTCAAAGTATGGATTTTAACCATTATGTGTATGGACTAGGGCTAATAGGCCTAATTTAGGGACATTAATAAAGGAAGACATATTTATAAGTGGACTCAGTTCCTAAAATTTAACACACATATAAATTAGGATAGAGGGTAGTTAAAAATTTTATAAATGTTTTAAGATAGTTCATGGATTTGTTAAAACAAAGGGAAAATAGGGCTACAAGCCTTGAGTGAGTATTGTGGCCTTAAGATAAAAAGGGGAGTGGCACAAAGTGAATGAATATTTAAAAGGGACTAAGAAAAGTGAAATTAGGTCAGATAATATAATATATGATATAAATTTGAGGCCTTGAAAACCTATATCAAGAATTGACTCTTGAAACCCAAGGGGTGATTACCTAGTGAAGGCATAAAGCAAGATAGAGGACAGAAAGAGTTGAATAGGATGAATAATGAATATTAATTTGATTAGGGAGACTTAAAATTCGAAATATATGTTTTTAATATTACAATAAGATAGGTAATTATGTCAAAGAGACCCTTAAGACCAAGGAGGTAATAGAAAGAGTGAACTAGACATGGAATATGAAGATCAAATCAAACAAGATCAAGTGACCAGTTGGGTAGGGAACTAGATAATGATTATTATAGGTAATTATCCCCATGAATATGCATAATTTGGTATTAGATCAAGGAAAGGTAAGATTGGTTAAAATTGTGATTTACATTCTTTACAATTTTTTGGTTTGAGATGAATGTATATGCTATGAGGTATGCTTGAGAATTAACCTTGCAGGGTATTGAGGGAGAAGAGGAGGTTTTAGGTTTGATCTATTAAGGTCATAATAGAGGATTATAAGAGTGATAAATAGAATATATAAATCCCCAAATTCCTTTGAGAAGGACAAGAAGCTAGTCAAGAGAAGACTAGAAAAGAGAGCATTAAAGATCCAAGAGAGAAGAGAGGAAGTAAAGACTCCAAAAGAGATTCAAAGGGATTAATAAGAGATCCTAGATTTAGGACTCAAGGAAGAATAAAGGCCCAATATAGGTCTAAGATGAAATATTTATATACTTGATAAGATAAAGGTCTAAACAGGACTATAAAACAAAGAAGAATGGAGAAGATGAATATAAATAAGAAAGTGGAAGACATAATAAGAGAATTAGGGAAAGGTATAGAGAAGATAAATCTCACGCTGAAGCTCATAAGAGAAAAATAAATCCAATGGATAGGCTGGAATGTTATAATAAATGTGAAGTGGCCACTAGAGTCACTTGTGAGAAGAAGAAAACACAAGAAGAGTGTCTTGAAAGATGAGAAGAAGAAAGAGAGAGTAGCCTAAAGAGGCATGAGAAGAGAGATGTTTCCAAGTGAGAAACAATAAATAGAGATTCATAAGAGAGTTCTCATATAATAGAACAAGAAGAAGAAATAAGTGCCAAGAAAATCACATGAGTGTGAAGAAAAGAAGAGAAGATAGACAATGTCTATGCTAAAGACATTTAAAGAGACTTTGTAGTCTCTCATTTTATATGCTAATGTTATTTTCAAATTTATTTGTGTAGTTATGAAGAAAAGGATGATAAACTGCAAGAATAAGGCCTCAAATTTGATTAATAATGGATCAAGAATGTCACCCATCAAGTGGCAAGAGGATGACAAAGAAAAAGAACCTCTTGAAGAAGACAAAGTGAAGGAGATTGAAGATATTCCACATGATTGAATTGAAGAGAAAGAGGAATACTATGATGCATTTCCATGCATATAAGCTGAAATTAAGGATATATTACACCAATAAGGTCACCCAAGAAGACTTGAAGGTCATTAATGAAGACATGGTAGAAGAGATGAGTTTGTAACAGTTGCCATTGGAGGTAAATGAATGTTTAAATGTTTATTCTGATTTCATATGTGAAGAATAAAAATCTAATATGTAGATTGAGAGAAATAATGATAGATTTCATCCATTAAAATGAGAACAAGGGAATGGATATGTATGGCATAACTGGATAAAATAAGTAGGTGATGAGAAGAAAGAGGATAAATTTAAACAAGAGGTTAAACAAGGAAAAATTATAGGTGGAAAACAAGCTCAAGTGTGGAGACAAAGAACAAAAGGCAAAGTACATCAAGTTGGCATGGTAGAGAACAAAGGCATAAAGCATGAAAGAGATGAAATGAGGAATAATTATCATCTCAAGAGGATACAAGGCAGAAAATGGGTGATAAATAGCATGAAAAGAGTACAATAATATCATAATACAAGTGTACTCTAAGTAAGCATGAAGATTGAAGAAGATGGAAAGCACACAAATAAAATGAGAGAGATGGTGCAAGAAAACCAAGCCAATGAAGTGAATGTACAACCATGTGAAAATGAAAAAGAATGAATGAAATAAGATGAGTATTTACAATATTTGTTTTCCAATGTTGTATATGATTACATAAGTGAATTTGACTCTAATAGTGAAGATATCTTGTACATGGACACAATGGCATTGATGAATGAATGTGTAGCAAAGCAAGTTGAGGAAGAAGCACCTCAAAGATTTATTAAAAATAAAGGTATGAAATATGAGTAGATTTATATTAATCTCAAAAGTGATATATTCCAAAGAGAAGATCAAGAAGAATAATTCCAAGACAAGGAAAAACGATGTGAACCAAAGATTGATGAGGAATATGAAGAGATTGATGCACAAAAGTTGAAAGAAGAGATGAGGATGTTGGAAGAGGTATTTATTACATCAAAGGGGATGAAATAATATGACTTAAAATAATTAAAAGACAAGGATTAACTACAATAAACACCAAGAGAGGAACAACAAAGAGAAACATAAGAAGTTTTACAAACGGGCAAGCAAGCAAATGGGGTATGAGAAAATCAACAAGGTGAGTTATTCATTTAGGTAAGATAATAATGAGTATAAAATTTATAATCATGGATATTGAAAACCAATAATTTTTCAAACAATATTGTACCATGGTGAGGATAAAAGGAACAAGAATTTGCTCTTGCATAGTGAGCAAAAAGAAAGGCAAAAGCATCAAAATGTGGAAAAGTTTGGAGAAGAGGTAGAAAAATAAAGTGTAGATGATAAAATTACAAATTTTGAGATGAATTATAATTCATTGGATCCTAAATAATAAGATGATATCATGAAAAAGAATAAAAAATCACTAGACAAGCAAGAAAGAAGAGAAAACAAAGACGAGGCAAGCTATCAAACAAGCATGAGGAAGAAGAGTGAACACCAAATGGTTACAGCTGAGTATAAAAAGATTTAAATTGACTTAGAATAAGAGGAAAGTAAATCAAATAAGGATATGTATCAGTGGGAATATTTCATAGAAGTATAAAATGCATGGAAAAGAAAGCTAGACAAAACTACAAGGAAGATGTGAAAGAGTTTGGCAAACAAGAAGGAGCAAGGAATGAAGGATAGAAATCATGTGAATGTGAAAGACCCTCAAATAAAAAATTGGAATTCAAGAAATAAATATAGATGATCAATTTTTCTCCCTCCTGGGAAGTATGATGTAGGAGCATCAAGTTAAAATATGTCAAATTTTGTGTTTTGGTCAGTAGTGGTTAAAACATGGTCAATGTTGGGTGTTATTATGTGTATAGAAACATTTTAAGGTAAAATTAATGTATATGAGGTCATTTGGATTCCCTAGGGATCATAGGTAAATTTTTGAAGGTGTTTGTATTTTTACCTCCAAAACTAAGAATTTAAAAATTCAAATGTTATAACAAGGTTAAGAGGGCCAAATACATGTATTGTATTGTTTAGATGAGAAAATTTGGTTTTAGGGGTCATTAAAATTCATGAGATAAATGTTTAAATAAATTTCATATCTAGACTCTAAGACAAGTCAATTGTATAAATAAAAAATCATCTTGGAACATTGGGGTAGTTATGGTAAGGTGGTTGGATGTAACTTCCAAGAAAAACCTACATTGAAATGGATGAAAATAAGTTATTGTAGGTAAGGATGGCTTAGAATAGAGAAAGGAGGTACCCAAGAAGGAGCAAGGGTTTGAAAGTGTGTGCATCTAAATACTCCTCATGGAAGTTGATAAAATTGAGATTTTGTGTTGCAAAGGAATGTTTTTTGTCTTTAATAAATAAATAAACTTGTTATTGTGTTATTTCACTCCATTTGGATGATTATACGAAGATTTGAATGATGTAAGGCCATGTTAATATTTGATATTATATGCAGCCTTGTATGTAGGTGTGTATCTACAAGATTGGAAGGGGATTACAATCCATAAGAAGAGATTTGAGTGTGTTTTAGATGAATGAAATTAATATCTTTATTGTTTCATGTTATTTAACTATGTTAGAGTTAATTTAGACCCCTTTGTGACTAGTCCAATACTTCATAGTGGAAAATACTCAGGAAGAAACCCATGTTCATATTTAAGTTAGGGCAAGGCATTTAAGTTATATCAAGTTTTCCAAGAACATAAGATATGGATATGCATGAAAAGGTGTTTTTTCTCTTTTTTATGGTTATATACATTGATGTAAAACATTTATTTCCTATATTAAGGTGTTTAACCCTATTGAGAGGAGTAAATCTTTGATGTTGTAAGTAAACCCTATTGTATACACATGAAATCTTATGTATTAAGGTGACTTTGTTTTAGGAGGATCCAAAACAAGGTGAATATAGTAATTAATTTTAAGCCTTATGTTGATATATAAGGGTTTAATGATAAGGGGTGAAATGTATAATATTTTCATGTTATTAACCTATAATTAAAATCAGGAAAGACAACACAAATATGCACAAACTTACCATGTATACATAGTCTAATCATAAATGGAGTGTAAATAACCAATTAAGACTAATTGATTTCAACTAATGTGAGTAAAAGGATATATAAATTTTTATTAACCTTGTGTTATAATATAGGTAGGATTTAAAATATAGTGAGTGATATTTGAATGAGGAAACCTTGTCATAATATTGTGTACCCTATTCTGCATAAACAGTCCAAATGAATGAAGTGTTAATGCATGAGGGAGAGTGTAAGTATTTGGAGATAATTTTCATGCTAAGGGATAATAATTAAATACAAAAACAATCTTCTAGTGATATATAAAACTCCTCCAAGTGCATATTATTGCCCAAACCCTTATATAGTCAAGGAGGATACATATATTCACCTGAGTTCTTAGTTTTTCATGAAAAAGTGGATAGAAAAAGGAATATATATTATTTATCAAGGATAATGGGATATATATAGATATAATTAAATTACTTTTACCTTTTTAAACATTTTATAATTCAAGATAATGAATTTTGTAGGCTCTCAGGCCTGAGGAGGGTATGAGAAGCCCTAAATTAGGGTTTATGAGATTAAAAGTGTTTTAACCATTCAAAATTTTCAAATTTTGTAATATTTATAAAACTTAATGTTACATGATATATTATATAAGTTTAAATACTTTATGGACCTCAGAGTATGGATTTTAACCATTGTGTGGATGGACTAGGGCTAATAACCCTTATTTGGGGATATTAACAAAGGAAGAGATGGTTATAAGTGAAATAAGTTCTTGAAATTTGAAAAAAATATAAATGATGATATATTTTAGTTATAAATGGTATACATTTTATAATATAATTCATGGATTTGGTAAAATAATGGAAAAATAGGGAAAACAAGGCTACAAGTCTTGAGTGAGTATTGTGACCTTGAGTTACAAATGGGATTGGCACAGAGTGATTGGACCTTTAAAAGGGACTAAGGCAAGTAAAATTAGGTAAGATAAGATCATATAGATAATAATTTGAGACCTTGAAAACCTATATCAATAATTGACTCTTGAAACACAAGAGGCAATTGTGTAGTCAAGGCATAAAATAAGATGGAGGAAGGAAATAGTTAAATAGGATAAATAATGAATATTAATTTGATTAATGAGACTTAAAATTCATAATATATGTTTTAAAGATTAAAATAAAATATGGAATTGTGTCAAATATACCCTTAAGACCAAGGAGCTAATAAAAAGAGTGAGCTAGACATGGAATATGAAGATCAAATCATACGAGATCAAGTGACTAGTTGTGTAGGGAAATAGATAATGATGTTTATGGAGACTTCTCCCCATGCCTCTGCATCAACTCCTTCCATTCTCTCTTTTAATTAAATAATTTAAATTAATTCAATTTTTATATTATATGGATTAATCTCACTATAACATTCTCTTTGTTATAATTAATACACAAATAGAAAATTTAAATAGGGCTCAAGAAAAGATAAGGTGTGTTTTACACACCATGGTACACTTCCATTTCATTTAACCTAGTAATTTCATCCTTATGCATTACTATATTAAATGGGTGGGGGGATATATGTGCTATATTTGGATTTTATATGACAAAATAGTATTTTACACTTGGAAAAATGACTAATGGTTATACCCTTCAATTATGACATTTTTCTTCTACCAAAAGGCTCACATTCGCTATCTCACTATGCCTAAATGACTATCTTATAATTTGACCCTAATAATATGATATCCTAGATCACTTATATCCTATAATCTACTTAAACCTAATTTATATCTTACTCTATCAGCTAAATATCTTTATCAACTCTCTATCCTCCTAAACACTACCTTCCATATTATGACACTAGCATTGATGTTAGTGTCTCAACTCTAATGATAGTGTCTATACCCCAAAAATAATCAAAATTTTAGGTATTTAAACATGTAGGGGTTATCTTATAATACTATTTTAACCCTCCCATGATATCATTCAAAATGGGAGGTATAAACACAATTAAAATACCATCCTTTAACATCAAGTATAAATCAAACACACATCGATCTATAACAAGAAAAACACCTTTAAGGTTCAACAAACTACCATAATATTCCTTATTTCTAAATCATTCATATTATTAGTATAATTAAAAGTATAAATCATTAAATGAACATACCATGAGTATTATTTTTCAAGCTATAATCTATATCACTACATGCACTTGTATATAGTATATTTTACAATTATTCACTCGCAAGCCACATAAGGTGGAAAACTATATCGATCTAAGATCCTGTTCAAAGTATATGGCTATGTACATAGTTATTATTTCTATAGGGGTATTTGAGGTCAAATTTATTTCACTTGAGCCCAATAAACCCTATTTTAAAAATTGGCATGCCCTAATTGGAGGACGTAGGTTTTTGAGCTACATATTAATATCCAAAACATGTGCATGCAATCTAATAAAGAATATGAAAGGTGATAGTAAAATATAACATGAAAATGTGTAATTTTAATAAAATTACATATGATTCATCTTAGATAAAAACATTAAATTGGGAAATAAGCATTAATACAAGTGTCTATATCTTGACGATAGTGTCCAGATGGCTAGAGAGATATTTTTTAGAATATGATGAATCATAATGGAGAATCAACCTATCTTCTTCCACACTTGTATAAATCATATTTTCATGTTCATAAATTAATAAGCTAATTATTATCCCTTATTTGTGGTTAAGCATTCAAATTACTATTTACAATTTTACTTTCTATATTTAGCATATTTATATAATTCAGCACTTTATCAAAATATTGTGAATCTAAATTATTTAATTAGCATGATTTTAGAATATATTACTCTAAGTTGATTAGGATATTTCCCACCTAAATATTTTTGAAAAAAAATTTAAACATTAATCCACCTTCACAATGGCATTTTTTTTGGAGAAACTACACCACATCACCATGGAAGACATTGAGTGTGTCACATGATTGATCAATGAGGGGTAGATCATTAAGAAATATAAAAAAAGGGTTTGGAAAATAAAATGAAGATTATAAATGCTTGGGGTTGTTAAAATTAAAAGGGTCATCAAAATTGCCTCTGTCATAGACCATATACTCTCATATGTGGTGAAGGTGGTTACATGGAAAATTTACTTCAACAAAGAGGATGCCACAAGACCTAAAATCATGATGGTGGATTTGGACATGATTTATTTTAAAATTAAGTTCAAACTATACTAGGGTTTTCTTGGCCAATTCATCACCAATGTTAAAAAAAGGCGGGGGAGGGTGGGGGGCGGGGGGGGGTGGGGGGGGTGCGGGGGCCATGTAAGCATGATTTTTGATATGGCTCATTATTTATATGCTTAGTTGTGTATTTCATCAACACACTCCTTGGAATAGTGAAAAAGTTTAATGGGCCCAAGAAAAACTCATAAGAGAATATATTAAAACTCATATGGATACCATGAAGCTAGAAGACCAAATTTCAACTGTATTACAATGGGGGATATGTTAAAACAAAAAATTATTACCAGAGCCCACATTTCTAGTGAATTTTTTAACAAAAGTGAAAAAGAATTTTTATTCATTATAAAAAATGATTTCCTTTATATCCACACATCTGATACTCACACCTCTATATTTCCTCCACTTCTATATGGGCTCACAGATGAGCAAGTTGATAAAGTCCTTTATCTCATCATATCATTTCCCAGAATTCTATGGAAACCAATACTACCAAACATCAATGTAATAATAGAAGAATTATTGGTAGAGAAATTCCAACCCCAAGGCAACATTAATATATAGGAAGTAAAAGAAGAATTAATGGAACATGTAAAAGTATATAATCGAAACATTTTAATCCTATGGATCCCCACTACCCATTCCATTTTGAGGTGAGGTATACAAAAATAAATGAAGTACTTACCACTGAACAAATAAAATAAATTAAATTATCCCCATTATCTAAAAAGGTAAAGAAACTAATAAAATGGGATACAATAGGTAGTAGATTTCCATAGATGGAAAGAACAAAAAGACTATGAACACATCAGCAATAACAACCACTAAGAATGCCAATACCTAAAAGACAAAAATAGAAAGGAAGAAAACTAAGATTCAATGTCTCCAAATTGGAGAAAATTATAGAAGACAAATTAATAAATATATAAGAGTAAGAGGCAAAGGAGGAAGAACTACAAGATAACCTCAAAACCATATAAGCCTCAATAATAGTAGAACATATAGAAATATATACTAAAAAATTAAATGTAAGAGGAAAAGAAGAAATTGATCAAATGAAATCAGAGGAGATAACCAAAGGCATGGCATTGAAAAAGGCACAATAAGAGGCAACTAAAAAACTTGCATAAGTGTATTGGATACAAGCATAATAAAATAAGAAAGTAGAATGAAAGTATAAATTGAAAAAAGGAATTAAGGAATAGAAAGAAAATAAAAATAATGAGAAAGAAATAAAAAAACTACAACATGATAAAAAGGAAAGAGAATAAGACATAGATAAACTAAAATCACAAGCCTTAAAGGCCAAGTAGAAGGAGGAGGAAGAGGAAAAATAAAAAAAGATATAATATTAAAAGAAAGAGTGGAAAAATAAAAATTTGAGAAAGAACAAATAAATAAAGAGAAAATAGAGAAATAAAAAGCGGAGAAATAAAAAATAGAAAATGAAAAAGCTGATAAATTAAAAAAATGAAAAAAATAGAGGAAAAACAAAAGAAAGCAATAATATATATGTTATGAAGAAAGTAAAGAAATAGACAAAAGTGGAAAAAGAAGCCATATGGAGCACAACATCCCAACACCCCACTCTTATTTCCAAAATCCAACCTCTAAATTACTATGCCATCCACCACACAATGCATCATAGTTAAAAAATTTCTCACTCCACATGACTCACTCATAAGGATCAAGGCCATCTTATAAAAATACAAAATATTATTACCATTTAGTTGGCCAAATAGATGATAGATTCCACATCCCAAAGAATAAACATTCACCTCTATAAATTATCTCCTATTCAAAAATGACATTTGGGTATCATTTTTCAAGATAATGCAAATCAGGATTAGATGGAGAAATGTGTTGTCCTAGAAGAGGCCATTAAAAAAATATATAGATCATATTCCAATGCATGGCCAAAATATGATGTGTATGCAATGGGAAATGCAGTAGATCTATAAATCAATCCTAGCTTGTAGAAGATAAATCCTACTTACACTTATGATTGGGGATACATTATATAATCGAGGTCATGACCAAGATGGATCCACTAGAACTAGCTAAGATATCTCTTACCATAAATAATATCACTAGGGAGGATTTTGAATCCCCTAGTCAAGCAAAACTATCCAGTAACCCTAATTAGGTCCTACATTTTCATATTCACTAAACTAATAAGAAGTAAAGAAAAGTCTACTCTAGTGATCACCAAAGATTGTGGCACAAAGTGGGGGTAATAAACATGAAAATTAAACATGCATAAAATACATATACTCATAATAATGTACACAAAATCTTAATACATGGAAGAGAAGTGAAAATGCATATCTATCTACTCTTACAAAGAAGGAACAAAGTTAGGAATACTTACCTTTGAAGATGAACCCATCAAGCCTCAATCTCTCCCTTGTCCAAAGTGCTTCACAAGAGGTTGTTATGTTATGTAAGGATGATAAGGATAAATTATCTCTAGGATACACAACCTATCAATGCATCTAAAAAACTTTTTTTAATATAAGATCTGTATCTCCAAATAAAGTATGAAACCCTAAGCTTGTTCCTCAAGTATAATGGTGGATAAGAAGATGCACAATATATCTTACTTCTTCTATTCCTTTAGAAATGGAGAAATGAATGTGTTTATATAGGCATATATAACCCCAAAACCTTCTAAAAGTTTAGGTTGACAAGGTCAAATCGATCGACCTAGTATCATAATTGACAAAAATAAACTAGGTCATGGACTAGGTTGGCTAGGGGCCAACCTAGACCCTAATAAGTTTGTCAATAATAATACAAGGTTAATGTGGTTGAATATGTAATGTAAACTATCAGGAAGGGGTTTTAGGTTAGGTAAGGGTTAATGAAGGTGGTAAAAGACTAAAGGAGGGTAAAAAATAGGAGACAAAGCTTAGGGGAATGGTTTTAGGATATGGATGTGTAGATAACAATATTTTGAAGTACCAATGGTCTGCCCACCCCTTTTATGGTACACCCCTTAAGGTGTGCACTTAGAAATATTGAGACTAAATGGGTTCTTGTAAGATATAAAGAATCAATAATTTATAAAGTTTGAAAATATTATGTGTATACTATGCCCCAATTGAAGCTCATCATGTGTCATGTAGGTTTAATATGGGATGGTGTTTAGGGAAAAGAACATAGAAACACATAATGTTGAATCTGAATGAAGTGTAATAAGGAGAAAATAAGATAAATGAAAGGACATAATTAAAAAATAAACACATTTACTTAACTTAATGTTGTAAATAAAGAAGGAGATGTTAGAAAATTTGAAGGTTTCTAAATGTGAGGAACATTAGACAAACCTATAGATATTAGCAAAAAAGAGAAAAAAATCAAAAAATTGCAATCTATACATATAATAATTGAAAAGATTCTCTATGACATTAGGATTCCATAACATTTTCTGATTTGGAAAAAGAGTTAGTAGAGATAAATATATGATAAAAATAAGAAATCTGATGATAAGTATTTGAAGGGTAAATAATTTTAGATAGTAAATATAAATAGGGTGAAAAATAATTCATTTGGTATTATTTACTATTCTAAGAAAAATAGAGCTTTGATAGACCTAGTGAGAACTAAAAGAGCCAAAATGGTGAGGAGACGATAGTTGAGACAAGGAAGATGCATAGTAGCTACAACAAGTGTAACACATGTAAACAACTAAAAATTTCAAATTTTTGAGTATTGGTTTTTGAAATTGAGTGATTTATAGAAATTTGGCTATTAGAAAAAATCTAGACACCAAAATGAACCTAGGAAATTTGTAGGGATACTAGGGGTCAAAAGGGATATTGCATAAGAAGGGGTTAGACTAATAAATTCCCAAAGAATTTATGTTAATTAGTCAAAAAGTCATCACAGTGAATGAACAAGGTTGACTAAGTCAACTTAGTTTGTAGAAGGTAATAAAAACTAGTAGGCCAACTTAGTAGTAGGTGGTCAACTTAGTTGGTTAAGTGAAAGGGATGACCTAGTACTAGTGGGTTGACTTGGTTTGTTCTAAAGTGGTTGACTTAGTACTGTACAGGGATGAAAGTGGTCAACTTAGTACTAGTAAGATAGATAGTGGCTGACTTAGTACCAAAAAGGCCAATTTGGTTGAAATTGTGATAGGGATGATCTATTATCCCTAATAAAGGAGAGGGTTGTTTTATTTTGTAATAGGTCAATCCAATAAAAAATAAAGAAATTAAATCAAACCAGGTTTTTTTTATGAAATTTGTAAGAATGTATTTTGATTATGAATGATATAGAGGTCTATCCTTTGTTGTTTGATATTTTATAAAGGTATTAGAGATTTTGGCAATTGATTAATGCCTCATGGTTACTAGATTTTCTAGAGTGGTTGGAAAATGTGGATAGAGTGATATTGGTTGCATTGGGCCTAGAAGGTATCATGGAGATGAAATTCATCCCACTAAGTGTTGATCTCGTGGTCATGTTCCTTAGATCATGGGATCAGTTGACCAACACATTTTGATGGGTGGTGGATGGGGATACCATAGATGTAGGTATCATACTGGGAGATGTCCATGTATTACTTAGATTACCTATAAGAGGGACACCAATGATCACATGGACACTAAGTGATTTGAAGGATAGATAAGCACTAGTTGGGCAATGTGCTCAAATAGGATCTACTTAGGGATGATGGTGAGCTTATTTTACATATATATTACATAGATTCTAGATATCTATAAGGCTATGATAGGATTTATGATAGCATGAGTGTTGTGTCATAATTTTGATGATAAGGTACCATTGTATATGATAGCCTTATGCTAATATATTTTGGATCAGAGGCACTCTGTGATTTTTGGGTCTATCATCTGGGTCTAGCTCATGCATGATATGTTATCTAGAGGGTATAAGACCATGGGACCAGCATTATTATTAAGAACATGGATATATGAGAGGTTCCTAATGTATTAACTATCTAGATTTCTCGATGTGGTCGATGATAGGTTACCTCAGGTTTTTAGATGGAGATAAGACCAAGTAGTGTGGGTTGTGCCCCACATGCCATCACTATAGATAGCCATAAAAGGAGAGATTTTATGTTAGTCATACACATATTATGACTATTTGGCCTAGTTTGGAGATCATGGTCCTAATATTGGCTTGAGTGTAGATTATGGGCCATTATACTTGGAGGGTAGAGCTACATCTAGTGACATGATTGTCAAGATAGTTTGGACTCTCTCACCCAATAGATCCTATAGTAGTGCCTACATTTTGGGCATAACATGTGAGAGAGATAAGTGGGAGATGAGGAGGAGGAGCTCCATTTGAGAGACCAGAGATTAGGCCATAGTATGTGAGACCATAGATTGGTCAAGCATGATATCTAGTAACTAGAGGAAGAGAGGGCATGGATGTGAATGTAGGGGTATAACAAGTACCACAATAATACATTTACAAGGAGTAGTGATCACCTCTAGCACACCAATAATGGATATGACATTGGTAGAATTTAGCATAAATTAGGGTGGTCATATTGGATGACCCAATGATTGGCTTAGGGCAGAGCTGATCAATAGAGGCACCACTAAAGAGAGGCCCATAATGTGCATGAGTGGTGACTCTAGGATTTGATTTAATAGGAAGGAATCCTATATATGAGGTACTTAGGGTATGGGATGATGAAGAGACCATGCTTAGTGGATGAGCAGATAAGGAGATGGTATTTGGTGACACAGATATAAGTAAGAAATGTTGTAATTTTTAATCTTTGAGATAGGATACTAGTTGTATATGATTGTAGATAGATAGATTTTGAGATTTATAGTGATATTATATCTATCTAGGTTTTGGTTTTTGAAGACATTGAAATAGAAGTGACCATGTTGGGGTCCCTAATCATAATCACACCATGACATTTAGATGGGGTGTTGGCACCATATGACCCCACCACACTAGACAATCATGTGGTACCATCTGCCCTAGCTCAAGTAGGATAGTTTAGACTAGTGAGCGAGGTTGAGAGGCAACAAAAGGCATGCAAGGATGGATTGTATCTACCATTAGGGGTGGGATTAGGGAAGGCATAGGTTTGGTAGGCCCTGGCTGAATAAAAAGCCACACACATAGCTACCATGATCTAGTTAAGATAGGTACAAGCCTAGGTGGCCAACCTATAGGGACAAGTAGCAAGGTTGAGATCTCAGACAACCTAATTATAACACACTGTGTAGAGGGGATGGTCTAAGGTATTTATGGGTATCATGGCTAGGCCACAAGATAGGCATGATGGAGCTTAGCCATAGAGCTGGAGTGATGCATTTTTTTAATATTTTATACCATTATATAAAATAGATGATATATAGAGATATTTTATTTTAACAGTTGGAATTTAGTCTCATGAGTTAAATTTTGGTTGTGTTTTTTGATGCATGGATATATTTCATTTTAGCACATATGGTGCAATGGGTTTCAATAATGTTTCAACAATAATGTAAATAAGAATTTCATATAACTTTACCTTTATTTATTCTCCTTGACTAGTGAAGAAAACTTTGTCTTGTTTGTTCATTTGAATTATTTACACTCCAATTATTTATCTCTAGCTTAGTACCTACATACATCTCAAGGCTTATCAAAAAATACCTCTTCCAAATCCTTAATAACAAATTTGCTTCACCACTATCTTTAGATTTTATTTCTAATCCTTCTGATCCATTTAAAATCTTTACCAACATCTATAGTACAATATACAACTTCACAATACTAATGATACTGCATGCTTCCTAAAACCACCCGCATTCTCTTTCTTTCATGAAATCCTTCTTATCACCACATCCAGATTTTGAACCTCCCAAAGTAGCCTTTCATCTAACAAAATTAATGTGGTTATCTTTTTTTCTTTTCCCTTCTTTAACTTAGACTTAGAGCTACACCACCACCATTATTTTATCCCAACTATTTCAACTCAATTAGAACCACATTTTGTTTCATTTAGGGATTTCAATGGACTTTGAAAACATCTTTGTACTTTTAATAGACTACAAATATGTGATTATCTCCATGCCTAGACATGGTGTGTATATATATATAGACACACGCACGCACGCACGCACACACACACACACACACACACACACACACACACACACACACACACACACACACACACACACACACACACACACACACACACACACACACACACACACAGAGTCATTGTGCTTATTTTTTGGAGTCATTTAAATGATGCCCTACAATATTATTTTTGATAATTTGTCTTCTTTATATAATAATCTCACATTTTTATCTCCTCAACGAGATTGCTCCCTTCACAACTTGACTCGACCTATAATGGTGATGACATAAAACAAGTCCAACTTTGGTCTTCTTCCCCACCATCTATTAACAATGTTACTGAAGTGATTCTACCCATAGTTTATGTATCTAAAATCATAAATTCAATTACATATAGATCTATTTCGTATAGCAATCATTACCATCATAGGAATTGTGTATCGATTTACATGCACATATTTTCTTTCTCATAAATTACATGTACAAAAACCCACTAATTATTAAATTTACCATCTTAGTCATCGACCACACTAATTAAGGTTTAGTCAAATACCTATCTACACTTTGTGGCCTTTATACACTAATCTACTACTATAATTAACCAACACAACTCAAGATAACTATCCTGACTGATAGTTTATCTTTGCAATGCATGATCCACATAACTATAATTGAATAATTAACTACATGCAAGTCTGAAGGTAACCAATTAATAGAATTGATATTTCAAACATTATAAAGTCATAGTAAAAATCTTGTATCACATGCCAAGTGTATATTTACAACATATATTCATTTGATACTTTGAATTTGAATTGATATTGAGTATTTTTTTTTTCAAATCTTCTACTATGTAAATACAAAACCTGATTACTTGGTCATAGAACACATATAAAACATACCTATCCAAAGTTATTCATTCATATATATATATATATATATATATATATATATATATATATATATGAAATCCTCTTTATGTAATATCACCACCTTAATAAATACTTAGGAAGTAACTTACCAACACTATCATAATGATCACTAAAACACACTGTTATTATAATACTCCTTTCATATTTTATTTTCAACATCCAAATTGTTAAAACAAATGTAGGGTCTGCAACCATATTTTTCCATAGATTTTGTATCAAGAGTCATCATGAACTTATTATCATTCAATATTCTTTCCATGCACTAACAAAAATAGCCAAGAGTGTCTAAGATTCAATGGGGAATGTGATAGGTTTTCCTCTATTTAGATACATTCAAACTGATACAAGAATCCTTTGTAAATTTTCACAATAAATTCTAAAAAATATCCTTATAATATTTACAAAACATATTGAGGAGACCCCTCATTATCTCTTACTTTTGTCTCATGTTCACTCCTACTTTTTATGCCACCATAGATCATCATTATATTTTTCTTTGTATTCTAAATAAAAAATTCTATCCCATGGTTGATATATTCTTTCAACTTACACACAAGAATGGGAATGTTTGTTTTAATAGACAACTCATGCATGGCTTATTCAACTCCTATTTGACCTCCACTAAATCCTATAAATCTTCTTCCAACGTAACAATTCGACCAAGAATCTCTCTTTTGGAAAATTATCAGCCTTCTCCTCCTCGAACCTTCTTATTCATCTATATGAGATATTTAGTATATATAAAATAATATTTACAATTAAATACCCCCTTAAGGTCATCACAACATGATCATACTCAAACTTATTAAATCTATGTCCTTCACAAGCTACAAATATGCATATATAAAATATTTACATGACAAATTTAATATCATCCTGATGCTCCTGCATGAACATGTATTTGACTTTTGTTTTATATGCTATGGGAAATATATGTGGAGTGTTTTATTTTCTAGTATTATGTAGTACACATGCATGGTTAAAATTACATAGGCAAAGAGGACTTTGCAAAAGTATAAGTAATCATAAACCAATGCACTACATACTATTTCATGATGGTAAATGTGTAATAACAAAATATGACTAAGTATAATAAACCAAAAAGTGGTAGACAAGAGGACAAAAAATATTTTTGAACTATGAAAAAGATTGGCACCAAAATAAAACAAGTAAAATCACACTATATCACTTTGGGAAGTATAAAAATAATGTAATAAAATGGAAAGCCCATGAAAGACAAATGGTAGAAAAACAAATCAATTAAGTCAATTAATCATAATAAATAACATTAGGAAGTATAAAAGAGAAAAAAAAATTTGTAAAATGGACTTAAATTAATCACACTAATTCAAGTTGAGAAGTGTAAAACACTTAAGAAAAATGGTTGGATTCTTACATACAATCAGAAAATAAGAAGATAAAAAGTCAAAGATTAAATAAGTAAGCATAAAACATACTGAATCAAGATTAGAAGCATGTAAATTATGTGCAAATCATAATCAATCATGGCTCATCTCAAATTTGACACATGTAATTTTGTTGTGACTTAGGTATTGGAAAATTTTGTGAGGAAGACTATGTCCTATCCATGGTCCTACACTGCAACTCACAAAGGGAACACTAATGAGGTGTAAATCATGTGAAAAGGGGAAAATATGGTAAAATGGGATGTTTGGAATGGTAATGTGAAAATTTTGTAATTTGTGAGGAAAGTTTGGTCCTATCCAAGGTCTTACACAATAACTCACAAATGGAATCCCTATGGGAGTGATCAATGAACAAAACAATATTTCTTAAGGGAAAATATTAGTGTTTTAGGGAATGTAATAAGTGTAACATAGGTGTATTATGAGAATACCTTATGAAACATGAGGCACACTAATGACATAAAAATACATTAAGTGACTAGTGACCATCAATATACAAAGGAGACCAGTTCACTATATGCACAAAACTATGTAGGAAAATAAGTGTGGTACTAAGATAAAATCATGTTGGTAATTTTTAAAAATAAAAATAAAAATGTACTTACCTTCCCACAATGTGTTCCCCATTCCTTAGGATCTCTTATAGATTCATTGGTCTACTAAAAAATTGGGTACTTAAGTGAGAAAATAGGTAGCACTAAGAGATTTTATATTCTTTTTTCCAATATAATGGCCTACTCCAGCCCAATGGACCTCTAATCTATCATGAGGACAACTATGGAGTTTTATATTTGATTAGAAAAGGATATGTGCTTATAATCACATGTTTTAGTGTGATTTTGACATTTAAAAACTTGGAATGTTGCCTTTTATATCATTGCCTTTGTTAAATGATTTGGATTTTGAACATTTATGCCTTTTGAGATTCCTCCTCCATATAGATTTGGAAGGACCAATAATGAGAGATAAATTCATACATAAAAATGAGATTTAAGCTTAGGATAAAGGAATCTAAGTATCCCAAGACATGAATGAGTAGAACACTTAGGCTTAACTATGAACCAAAATGTTATCTCAAGTTTCAACCATGTTTATGCTTGTGAAAGGAAATAAGGGGAATAAAGGGATATCCAAAGTGGACCAGTAAAATGAGATTATAATGAGATGAATTTTTTGCTAACAAATCACATGGTAAATAAGGAATGACTAAAGGGTGCAAGGTTTATATAACCAAGTCACAATAATAATTATCCATGTTTATAGAGATAAGATAACAAATAATCATGAAATAAATAAATAAATTGCCATAGAAAAGGAACCCATGAAGAATAAGTATGTAATCATGAAAAAGAACCCATAAGAGAACATAAGAATAATAATGACATCATAAAAATGTAGTGCGAAACAAAAGTCATCATGTAAGATAGATAATACTTTGACATAATGCCAAATTATATAATATAGATAAATGTAAAGTTGGAGCACATGTCGAATCTAAAATGAAGAAATAAATGAAATAAAACCATGCACATGCTCATAAATAATAATATATATTTATCCACAAAAATTATCCATAACATCTGATAAGTCTCTATGAAGTTGAACTTAGACTACAACTAAAGTCTCATTGATCTTCAAGAAAAGTTGAGAAAATACTTTACATCGAATCTCCTCAATGTAAAATGTAGGAATACCTAAAATATCATGTTGATGAGGGATATCATGTAGGGGATTCTTAGGATAAGGAATTAGAATAGACACCGAGGGAGATGAAGAGGTCACTAGTGGAGAATGGGTCACAAGTGAAGGGGTCATCAGTGGAGAAGGGTCCTCCGGTGAAGGAATCATAGGTGGAGAAATGGTAAGTGGAGAGGGGACCCCAGGTGGTGGAACCATAGGGGAAGAAGGGGGAGCCCTCTTGTAAGGGTGACCTATGGTAGGAAGGTAGTAGGTGTAAGAATGGTCATGAGGTGATCCTTGAGATGCTACTGAAGGATGTGATAATGATCAGTATGATGAGTATTACATTAATTCTAGAGACAATATAACTCTCCATTTTTGGGAAGATATTTAGGTAGTACTTTCAAGGGAGGTATAGCCTTTTTTGTGGGCTAAGGAGTGGTGGGACACAAGGTGTCTATATATTTTCATAGCTTATGATAATATATGGATGAATTATTATTTGTGTCATGGAAGCAACAAATATGCTTGTTAGTAGACTTTGTAGGTGTACTAATAGAGGGATCAAAAATATAAGCCAAGGAAGGCTGGTGTAATTAAAAGTCTCTATTATAATGATAAAAAACTTCATAGATATCATAATATGGATGATTAGCCCATTTGGTGGGTAAAGGAGCAAGTTATGGTAAAGGGAGCAAACTATCACCAAGCAAAGGTGGGGTTGGTGGAGAGACTAGGTGAGGCTCGACTAAAAGAGAAATAAGATCAAAAATAAGAAAAGACTCAGCTAGAGAGGGAGTGGGGATAGTATCTAAATTGGGCTCATCTAAGGGAGGGGTGGGATGCATAGAAAGTTGAAGGACAGTCGCAACAATCTCAAGGATAAGTCAACTATAAGGGTCCTAGTATCTACCAAAGTGATAGGGACTATTCATAACATGATCTATAAGCATACTCATATGAGGCTCTTCAAAAAATGGAGGTGTGTGTACCATATCTACCCTACAAACAAGAATAAAAAATCTAGAATTAGGAATCATATAGGATGGAATACTATAATATATATTAAAAATTGAAGTAAAGAGAAACAATAACAAATAAGTTTAGCATCTCAATCCTAAATAAGACCTCCTAAGAATGTATATTCTAAGCTAAATCCATCATCATAGTCAGGTGTATGAATATCAATGGCATAGGTGGGGATGACCTTATCATTTGATGTGGTGTGATGAATGGAGTGTTAATTCTAAGTTAAGATAACAGGTATATCATCACTAGATGGTTGACGGGAACATGTCTTCATAGAATGTAGAAGCTAGGAAATGAGATGAGGTGAGATATCCAAGGTTTTAATCTTAAGATGATAATCTAGGTGACAATTTTAAGCTCATCATCATTTGAATTTAGGAGGTTAGTTTGTACATTCCTGATGAGTTCACGCTGACCATTGTAACCTTAAGTGGAGTTGATAGGAAAGTTAAACCATTGAGATTCATGAAATGGAATTCTCAGCAAGGTTTCAAGGGTTATAATCTTGAATATACCATAAATTCCAAGGGTTAGTGTCACCTTGAATCCTATATATTACTCTATTATGAGGAAATTTGGCACATTGGCAAGTGGAAGAGGCAACTTCTCTCATGTGATAAGTCCATGACCTACCAAGCAACTTGTTATAGGATAAAGGAAAGTTGTATATCACCACCTTCATTCAAATAGTGGTTGGTGGGATGATTATAGGGAGCCACACATAGCCTAAGGGAGTAATTGGCCTTCAATCATAGCCTTGACATGTGATGCGTGTGGATTTAGTATTACATTTAGAATATCCAAGGGTTTTAGTAAAATTGAGAGAGGAAACACAAGTGCCTAAACCCTTATCAATCAAGGCACGCTTAACTTAGATATCACCAATTTTGAGACTAATAAATAGGGGAGGATCATGTGCATGAATTAAAATCTCATTGGGGATCATAGAAGCAATAGGTAATTTGAGGGAAAGAAAAGTGCCCGTTGTTTCATCAACCTATATGGACATATCTTCATATTGGTGTTAAATGCCATCTTCTAATCTAGATAAAGTGGTTTTGTGTCCTACTGGGGGAGGATGAGGGATGTTAATTTATAACAAGAGCTTCATAATATGATTATGCTAATGTAAAAAAGTCCACATAAGTTTGATAAATGGGATTTGAGATGGGAGATTAGTAAGTTCTGTGATAGAATCCCACTCATCATAACCCATAAGAGGACTATTGGAGAGAAGTGCATAGTGTTAAAGGAGGTCCTTGAATTAGGATCTGAAGTGCACGTGAATTTATGTTGATAATATGTGGAAGGTTTAATTGGATGGCAAGTTTCTTGATTGTCTTGAGAATATGGGGTAGTTGATGTAAGTTTGGTTTGAGATAAATTGGAAGAAGTGTTAATAGAATTTTGAGTATCATTGGTAATGGGTAAAGAGGTTAGAGGAGTGGTATAAATGGTATGAAAAGTTTTATCCAAAAAAGGTGTTGGAATTGGGTCATCAAAAGATATAAGGTCTTATTGCCCCAACTTTATTAAATGAGTTGGGGTAGAGTCTTGGATAACATGAAAAGTGAAAGATGTTTGAGGAGTGTGGATGGGATGAGAATCAATGAAGGAAACCACCCATCACATATTAGTCATAATAACCACATTATCTTTATGATTTTGGTCTATAATAAAATCAACATTATTGATAGATGGAGTAGGCTTATATTTGTTGTCTTGGTGATTTGGAAGAGGATATTTGTAAATGGCCAAATGAGCATTATCCTAGTTTAAAGATTGAGATTTATTATATTTTTCATGGGTTTTGAAGGAAATTTCATAGTATTATTGACATTTATGAATGATATAATCATGGTCAAAATTGGGACCAAGAAGGAAATCCATAGCCAAATTACATAGTTTCCCACAAGTTTCATGAGAATGACCCTAACTAGCATGAAATTGAAAAAATTTATTGGGATTGTACCAGGATTTCATGAGATGAGTGGGATAAAGATCTCAAAAGAGAGGCCATGGTAGAGGCTTTTGTGATTCAAATAAGGATAAAGTTTTATGAATATTGATGTTATTTGTTGAATATAAATGAGTATTATTGATGTGGTTGGGAGGGGAAACTTATTCCAAAATTTGGTTGGGAATAATAACTTGAATAGTATGAATGGTGACACCATCATTAGTATCATTATGATTTTTAATTTTGATTAACATGTGAGTACCCATAGAAGGGTGGGATGGATCAAATTGATGCATGAAGAAATCTTGGAGTTTTGACTGGGTAATGGCCTCTTCCAATGTGCATGAAGAGAGAGTTCAGGCCTATTATTACAACTTATGATAAAGAGAAATGGTAAATATCTAAAATAGGTTATCATCTACCATATTGTGTTCACACTTTTAAGACAAGGTCTTCTACCGTTTGATGAAATATTGTGTAGTTTCTATCTCAAGTTGATTATAATTAATAAAATAGGCCAAACTATTTTTAAGGAGATCACTAGTTGGAAATTCTTGGACTAGAGCATTGACTAATCTTCCAAACTAGTGATGGAATTATATTTGAGTTGGTTATACTAATCTAAAGCATATCTAGAGAGAATTCTTGCTAATAGCTTGGTAGCAACAAAAGTATTTAACTTGACCCAATATTTGTATAGATTTACAAATGTTTTAAAGTGGATATTAGTATCAGTTGACCCATTATAACTAATGTTAGGGGTGATACCTCCTATATTTATATTCACAATTTGAGGTATAATATGCTCGTTTTGAAGGTGCTTGATTGTTTTGTTAACAAGAGGAAGTTGAGGGATAATATTATCATGGGAATCCCAAAGAGGAGGTGGGGGAGCATTTTGGTTATGTGTTCCCCATGGAACCTATTGGGGGTGATTTTGAATATGGATAAGAAGATTTTGCATTTGCATCATTTGATTAGCATTATTAGCTTAGAAATCATTCATTTGATTAAGATTTTGTAATAGAATTTGATGGGTTGAAGTGGTGTTATTTGCATTGTGTGAAGTAATGACATTAGTATTAGTGGCTTGGGTACCACTATGGGTGTTATTAATGGATTGAGAGGAATTATTGGTAAAATAGGCACTATTAACATGATTTACTTATGTGGAAAAAGATGTACTAATAAACGGATGATAAGAATTGGCACAAGAGGCATGATTATCATGAGTAGTATATGATGCACAGGTGGAAGAATTGAGAAGAGTGGGTCGTAGATTACACCCACTAGATGTATATCCTACCATGTTAGTATAAATACTTGGCATGGAGGTGAAGGAAATTAGAGAGGAAGATGTCATAGTATGAGAAGGGGTAAAAATAGAAGGAAGAGGTTGAGAATAAAAGATGCTATTGTCCCCAAATCCATGTGAGAATATGGGGGAAGGTGAATGAGGCTCCTCATCTTGACCAATTATCATGAGATGGTAAATAGTATAAGGCTATTTTCCTTGATGTTGAGGAAACTCATTAATGGAGAAAAGCATTTATGGAGTATACTCTAATTCAAGTTGATCTTCTAAGGAGAAGAGAGGGTTTCAAATTGAAGAGGAATGAAGAGGGTTCACATAGTTTGTATTGCGAGTGGATACATGCACATTACTTTCATCTAGGGTGGGATCCACAAGCTGCTCATGGGAGAACCTATTAGGTTTGGTAAAGCTCATCATATCTATTGAATTTAACTCAGTTTTATCTTCAAATAGGAAGCTCATTATGAGGGAGAAAGATGAAGGAATACTAATCCAATGCATATTTGAAGAGGTAAAAAAGATACAGAGTCAATCAAGATAATTGTGTTTTGTAATCAAAGTGGTAGATAAGGGCATGGATTCATAAAGGTTAAATCTAGACCACACACATGGTATGAAACTAATCTAATAGGGATATAAGATCAAACCAATCAATTGAGTACTATAATCCAAGAGGTAGGTAAGGGTATAGAGTCATACAGGTTGACTCTGTATTATAGACAGGGAGATAAAGTAAGTAAAAGGGGATACATGGTCATATAGGTCAACTATGCATTATTGATAAGGGAAAACATAATTTTTAAGAGACTATACTAAACAAAATGACAATGTGCTAAAATAGGGAAAAAATTTGCAATATAATTAAAGAAAGAAATGCAAGAAAACACATAAATAATTGGATCAATGTGAGTGATCTAATTAGATCACATAGCATAAAACCTTGCACCAATGCCAGCCAATGTAAATTTTTAAAATACAACTCACAATGATCAGAGAGTAAGTAATCAAATAAAAATTAAATTCTAGCTAAGTGATCACCTTGAGTTTTATTAGATTATTAAAAAGTGTTGTTTTAAGTGTGATGGAAAATTTGGCATAAAACAAGGAACTAGAAAGCAATCTATGGATGTTTTTAGGATGTTTAGGCTAAAAGGGATCTATGTTGGTAATTGTAATGTCTTGCTATTGGGGCTTACCCCCTCACTTCACAACCCCACATGGATAAGGGTGTCGGGTGCTTTGCCAATATATACCATTAACCACATATTTATACTTGGCCAGAAAACCATCTTGACTTCCCCCTTGGTGATGAAATCCAAGTAGGTGGGTCTTGGGAAGATAAGCGTTGAATGTGTTTTGAATATTATGTGATTTGGTAGTGTGTAAAAATGATAAAAATAGTGTAAATAAATTGTGATTTTAAAAACCACCTATTTAGACTATGTGAGTTATTCTAAGCATGTAAACAACTAAAAATGAAAGTGAGAATTAATTACTACCAAATAATTGTTAATTCCCAAATTTAAGATAGGACAGAGTCAGTCCAAATGACATTGTATGCAAATAGTATAGAAAAAAGTCCAAATGACATTGTGTGCAAATAGTATAGAAAAAAGTTATTTAGGTCACTATTATTTTGTGTAATCAAGAGACTTTAAGAAAAGGGTCAACTAGGTCGATTCAATCTTTTAGATGGAAGACAGGCTATAGAACTAAGTCAATCAAGTCAGATTAGTTTGTTATAGGGTTACAATTTTTAAGACTACTAACTTGTATAAAATACAACTATAATTAAGCACTAAAGTTATAAAGAGAGAAAGAGATGAGCCTTGGTGGGTTTAAATATGATTAGTATTGAAAATTTTATGTTGAAGTGCCTTGAATGCTACTTTCAAATTTTACAAAACTACGTCGATTGGTTCGACCTAGTTTTGTAAAACCCTATGTGTTAAAGATGGATAATATGACTAAATCAACCTATTTGACCTAGTTTGTTAATTTAGATGTTGGTATAAAGACAAATTTAACCTTTTTGATCTATTTTGTTGATTTGGATGTTGGCAGAGAAACTAAGTCAACCTATTCAACTTAGTTTGTTGATCTAAAATTGAATAAGAGTATTATGTCGACCTATTCAATCTAGTAACCTATATTTGATGAATACCTACACATAAATAACATAGTCATTTTGATGTGATTATGTGTTAAACCTATGCACATAAAGTTAAAACTATACTGAGTGGTTCAATACAATTCACAAATATTGAAAAATAATAAGATGATAGAAATGAAATCATGAAAGAAAACCTACAAAGGTTAGATTCACATCAGGTTCACTAGAACATATGTAATGGGAAATGTAGTAGATATATAAATTACTCCTATATCAAAGAAGATAAATCCTACTTACACTTCTAACTAAGGATACATTATATAATCAAGGTCATGACTAAGATAGATCCACTAGACCTATCCAAGGGATCTCTTACCATAATAACTTCACTAGGGAAGGTTCCAAATCCTCCAATCAAATGAGGTCCCATATTTTCATATTCACTAAACTAATAACAAGTAAATCAAATTTTAATCTAGTGCTAACCAAATATTGTGGATTAAAGTGGGGGTAATAAACATGAAAAGTAAACATGCATAAAAGACATATACTCACATCAATATATACAAAATCCTAATGCATGGAAGAGAAGTGTAAATGCATATCTATCTACTCTTATAAAGGAGGAATAATTCTAGGAATACTTACCTTTGAAGATGAACCCACTGAGCCTTAATCTCTCTTTTGGATAAGGTGTTTCACAAGTGGTTATTATGGTATGTAATGATGATAAGGATACATCAAATCTATGCTACATAACCTATCAATGCATCCAAAATACTTCTCCACAAAACAAGATCCATATCTCCAAAGAAAGTATGAAACACTAATCTTGATCCTCAATTAGAATGGTGGATAAGAAGATGCGCAATAAATCTTCTTCTTCTCTTCTTTTAGAAATGGTGAAATGAATGTATTTATATAGGAAAATATAACCCTAAACCCTTCCAAAATTTTAGGCTGACAAGGTCAAACTGATTAACCTAGTATTTTAATTGCCAAAAATAAACTAGGTTATGGATTAAGTTGGTCAGGGGTAGACCTAGACCCCAATAAGTTTTGTCAATAAAAATACAAGGTCGATGTGGCCAACTATGTAATGTAAATTATCAAGGGGTTTAGGTTAGGGAAGGGATATTTAAGGTGGTAAACAATTATAAGAGGGTGCAAAATAGGAGACAAATCATAAGGGAATGGTTTTAGGAGATAGATGTGTAGATAGTAAGTGGTAAAAAGGGACAACAATCTTGAGACTATAGTTTTTAAGACTGCTAACTTGCATAAATTAGAACTATAATGAAGCACTAAAGTGATAAAGAGAGGAACCTTGGTGGGTTGAAAGATGATTAAGATTGAAAATTTTATATTGAAGAGCCTTGAATGCTACTTTCAAATTCTACAAACTAAGTCGACTGGTTCGACCTAGTTTTGTAAAACCCTATGTGTTGAAAATGGATAAGATGACTAAATAAACCTATTTAACCTATTTTGTTAATTCAAATGTTGGTATAAAGACAAATTCAACCTTTTCAATCTCTTTTATTGATTTATATGTTTGTAGAGAGACTAAGTCAACCTATTCAACCTAGTTTGTTGATTTAAAATTAAATAAGAGTACTATGTCGACTTGTTCAATCTAGTAACCCATATTTGATGAAGACTTGCACATAAATAACATAGTCATTTTGATTTGATTATGTGTTAAACCTATGCACATAAAGTTAAAACTATACTGAGTGGTTCAATACAATATCACACATTTTTAAAAATAATAATATGATAGAAATGAAAGCATGAAAGAAAACCTACAAAGGTTAGATTCACATCAGGTTCACTAGAACATATGTAATGGGAAATGTAGTAGATATATAAATTAATCCTATATCAAAGAACATAAATCCTACTTACACTTATGACTGAGAATACATTATATAATTAGGGTCATGACTAAGATGGATCCACTAGACCTATCCAAGGGATCTCTTACCATAATAACTTCACTAGGGAGGGTTCCAAATTCTCCAATCAAACAAAACTATGCAATAACCCTAAATAGGTCCCATATTTTCATATTCACTAAACTAATAACAAGTAAATTAAAGTCTAATCTAGTGCTCATCAAATCTTGTGGCTTAAAGTGTGGGTAATAAACATGAAAATTAAACATGCATAAAAGACACATACTCATGTCAATATATACAAAATCCTAATGCATGGAAGAGAAGTGTAAATGCATATCTATCTACTCTTACAAAGGAGGAATAATGATAGGATTACTTACCTTTGAAGATGAACCCATCGAGCCTTAATCTCTCTTTTGGATAAGGTGCTTCACAAGAGTTTATTATGGTATGTAATGATGATAATGACAAATTAGATATATGCTACATAACCTATCAATGCATCCAAAATACTTCTCCATAAGATAAGATCCATATCTCCAAAGAAAGTATGAAACACTAATCTTACTCCTCAATTATAATGGTGGATAAGCAGATGCACAATAAATCTTACGTATTCTTCTCTTCTTTTAGAAATGGTTAAATGAATGTGTTTATATTGTCAAATCTAACTTTAAACCCTTCCAAAAGTTTAAGCCGACAAGGTCGAACCAGTTAACCTAGTATTTTAATTGACAAAAATAAACTAGGTTATGAATTAGGTTGGTTAGTGGCTGACCTAGACCCCAATAATTTTTGTCAATAAGAATACAAGGTTGATGTGGCCAATGATGTAATTTAAATTATCAATAAGGGGTTTTAGGTTAGGGAAGGGCTAATGAAGGTGGTAAAAAATTAGACGAGGGTGTAAAATAGGAGACAAATTGTAAGGGAATGGTTTTAAGAGATAGATGTGTAGATAGTAAGTGGAAAAAAGGGACAATAATCTTGAGAAGCACCAATGGTATGCCCACTTCTTTATTGATGCACCCCTTAAGGCATGCACTTAGAGAGATTGAGACTTTATGGGTTCCTAGAAGATAGAAAACATCATTAATTGATAAAATTTTAGAATATTATGTGTATACATGATGTAGATCCAAAATTTCCACTAGAACAATTCCTCCATGAGATAATCTAGAATAAAATCTAACATTAAGCACATTTGAAAGCATAAAACTAAAAAATTAGGGAAGACATTATTATAAAGTATAATATCCAATAAGTTGAAGCCACATATGCCTTAGAATAAGAGCTCAAGAAATCCATGACCACATATTAAATCACAAAGTATCCTACCATATGGAGATAATATGTATTTTAGACCTATGGAATCAATTATAATCAAATTAGGTACAATAGGCTCAAATCATTTCATAACTTGATGAACATGGCAACCTAACCAATTAATATAATAAAAAATTACAATGAGTTACCATGAATATAAATATTTATTACAAATATATAGACAGTCATCCCCCACCATGAGACATTACAAATCTGATTCGAGAGAATATTTTTTTAGAACATAAGGCATAGTGAGAAACTAGATACTTGATAGAATGGGTATCCTTTAAGAAAGCATTGACTACGAAGCACCAACAATTCCTACATAAATATAAAATTTCTTATTGTGTCTAAGGATTATTCATTGTGATTGTATTTAGGATGAGACAAATTTTTAAGTGTAAGGATGATGTTGACTTGAATCTTCATGAAAATACTTAGTACATATGTAAAATTATAGAATCTTATGGTCATACTATGACATCAAACATCAACAGATGTCATTCATAGCATCAAAGAGCTTCTCAACATCCATAGAGCTATATAGTCACAAAAAAAAGAGGGGTTTATGATTATTTTAAATGTAATATTGTAATGAATCTTAATAATGAAATGTAGGGAATACATCCTAACATGAACTTATCTAGATAGATGTACTTATGTTAAATGAATTAATTAAAATTGAGTTATGTGTCACTCTTTATTGTTGTGTTCTATTCATATACAATTTAGTTATAATGTATGCTATATTAATATAAAAATTATTTTTCTCGTATTATATTATCACTAAGATACCTAAACTATTGAATCATGACTTAATGTAGATTTGATGTCAACAATTATTTTGTACTGATGATTGTGAATGAGCACACCTAATTATTTTATTTTATGAATACATAAGATAGATAATCCATTATAATACTAACCTTCATGCCACATTAGTTTAATTAAATTTTAAATTGAACTGCATAACTATATGTAACCAAAGTTGTAGATTTTATGTCAGTATTTAATGGCACAACCTGGACTTCAATCAATGAATGTCTAGAGGAAGGTATCCATTAGATTTTCGGAAGCCATCATTCATAAAAAATGAATATTTGTGGGATTAATATTAAAAAAAATTATACTCTAAAACCAAATTAGCTAGTGAGTCCTTGCCTAAATTAAATGCATCCTTCTTTAGATCACATGAGTAAGAATTTTAGGTCAAATTTGCATAGATTTTTTTGCCCTATATACTAAGATATGCTAAGAATACACAAGTTTAAAGAGTCCAAATTAATAAACCCATCAATTATAATATTTAAAATACTTATGCACTCAAACACCTTGTCACACTTTGGACCCAAGCTCTAGATTATTTCTTCAAGACTATACTTGATTCTTTCTATGGACTATTCACGGTTGGACACGTTTCAACAACAAAAAAGTTGAGTTTGGTGAAGGAGTAAAATAATGATTCTTAATTATGTTCCACTCATACTCTTAAGTTGGTAAGGGAAGGGAAACATTTTCTAAATGGGATAGTAACCTAAGGGACTATGTGCATAAATAAGGGAATCCTCAAGAGATGTTAGTTATGGAGATATCTCATCTAAATGGTTAGGGTAAGATAAATAAGATGTAGGGGTAGGGTGATAAATTAGAAATAAATTTTATAATTAAGAGAGATAAGAATATTATTACAATATTATAAATAAATTATTGTTAAATAAATTTGTTAAACAAAGATATGAGAAAACAAGTGGAAGAAATAAAAACTAGAGCAGAGACTAGGAGAGAAATTTAAAGAGAGAGAGAGAGAGAGAGAGAGAGAGAGAGAGAGAGAGAGAGAGAGAGAGAGAGAGAGAGAGAGAGAGAGAGAGACAAGATGCTAATAAGAACTAAAAAAGTGGAAGATATTTATCTCACCTCTACCATTGGAAGTCTTGATATTGAAATTATGGATGATATATCTTTGACAAAAATAGATGATTTTGTATTAGTACTCATGGAAGGCGTATAGGAAGCTAGTGAATGATATAGAATAAAAGAGATACTCTACCAAACATATTATAAATTCATGAATGATTTGAAATAAGTATTATCATATTTAGTTTCATTAATGTAAACCCAAAAAATATTCAAAACCCTAGGATCGTAAGACTAATTGATGGCAAGTAATGTGTTCCATAGTAGACGAATCCTAGAAAGGAGTAAGAGAAGAGGTGAATAAAATACTATAAAAATAGGATAAGATGAATATATATTATAATAAAGAGAAGATATTTTAACAATTAAGAAAGGTAGGATGACATAATATAGTCTAGACTAAATAGTACATGAAGATAGAATAAAATAAAAATATATGTTGTAAGGAACACAAACCTAAGAGAATAAAGTGATTTATAAATAAATATTAGTGGTAATATTGGAGAAGTAAAATAAATGGAACAATAAGTTCAATTATGGGAAGATAGATTAATTAATGAGGATACAATAGATATAAAATATTAGGAAAAATATACTAAAAGTGACACCCCCTTCAAAACCTTAACTGAAAGAATCCATGTGAGGAGATGAACCCTTTTGACCAAACATCATCCCCCATGTCATTTAACATCAGACATGAATATCCATCTATTATATAAAGAGAAGTATATATATAGGAGGATAATTAGTAAATAGTTACAAACTTTGCATTGAACAAGTTTAAAGTAAATGAGACTTTCTAGAAAATAAAGCAAAAGTCTTTAGAATAAATGCTTTCATAGATATTTATGATGAGATAAAGAATGTAGTTGTAATCTTGTTAAACATCAAAATTATAATCAGAGAAGAAAATCTAGTAGTACTTCATGGATAAGTACATTGAGTAATTGGAATAATTTTAGTATTTACATCCACACACACAACCTAACACAATAAAAATGACATAAAACATAATGAAACTACCATTGTTAAAAAAATATAATAAGCATGCTGAGGAACATTTGATTATACTAGATTCATATTGGCAGAGCCATAATATGTCTAATGAAAGAACAATGTTATTTGAGTTTATTAGAATACTTAAGGATGATGCCCTCAAATGGTACATGAAAACCTATTTTGTACATGAAATAAATGGGAAGATGTATAAAAATACTTCAAAGCATACTTCTACTACCCTAAAATTCATACCAAAATTGTTAGTAATATGAGAGATTTAATAAAAAAATAAAAAGAAACAATGAAAGAATATGATCAAAAATTAAAATAAATAACTGGAAAATTGGAGAAATTGTTGAATGATAATCACAAATTGGGTGGTTTATTTATAGATTAATACCATATCTACAATCCAACCTAGATGGAAAATAGTTTAACACATTTCAAAAATACTTGATATGGCATCACACCTAGAAGCTCAATCATGGAGACATAAAATAGGTTGATCATTCAAAGATAATATGGAGAGACTACAGTAATAATTAGAAAAGATACGAATGAAATAATAGATTTAAATTAAATGTGAGGATTCTATCCCACCACCAATCAAGAATAAACCACCAAGGGTTAAGATATAGTGTATTATGTGTAAGTACAGTCATATACAAAATGTCTCGACCAAGAGATGGTAAAAATAGAAACAATAATAAGAGCATCACAAATACTTATGGCTATCTCCCAAAAAATAATATATAGTGATAGGATTTACTGTAGAACTTTTTGAATGTATGTTCAACACCCCTAATAGTTATGTCTAATGATGGAAGTGGCTCCACCCACAAATTAATTGATGTATTTCACCACTTGTGTCCATTAATCATTATAGTCATACATGCCCTAAATAAGATGCAATATTTGATATGTAGGATAGAAATCATAGATGAGCATTAGTAGTACAACAACATGCATCACCATAGTCACAAATTAGTAACTCTAATATATTTTACCCTAGATAACAATAAAAAATACCTCTATAATTACAATAATTTGCATCACAAAATACCGATCCCCAATATTACAACAATAATCTAGGTGGGTATAGAAGAGGAGTCCAAGGAGGATAGAAAGGTGGCAATGTGGAGTGAAAGGTAATTATAAATGTGGGAGAGGATATAAAAAATGGTAAAACCAATATTATAATCATGGATATATCTGTAATATTCCACCTCCAACATTTTATAAATGTGGAAAGGTTGGTCACATGTGAAAAAGTGCATAGAAGAACAAACAAATGGAATGTGGGTTTTGTCATGAGAAACTATCTCATGATTATTTTTACTACACTAAGGTGGAATGATTTTATAATAATAGAGGCAAAAAATCTAATTAATTGGTATAATATCCCTCCCCCTCCCACATAAAGGAGTAAAACCTTTAAATAAAATCCTAAAGGGACACAAAACAAAAGGGCAGTGCAATTAGGTACACCAAAATGAAGGAGACAATAACATAATATAGGAAGAGGAATATCTACCCAAATGCACATCCATTTTTAATTAAAAATATATTTTTGATTAACACTAAAAGAACATATGGATAGTTCACAAAATAAATCTCTTAATCTCACCATTTATGACTTAAACCCTTGAGTGGGAGTAACCACCAAAAGTGAGAGAAAAATGGTGAAGGGGAAGGAGAAAGTTAAATATTCTAAATATGAGTTAGAAATAAATAGTAATAGGTAAAATCCTAACTTACACAAACATGAATGCATATCGAAGAAAATAATAATAATTATATAGGATAAATAGGAAAAACACTAGCTTAAACTACCCTACTTTGATCATGATGAGATTATAAACCTTAAACGAATGCTGAAATTAGTTTAAAAACAACATTTAGTAAAAAATGTTAACATGATTATACAATTAATAGAATAAACAAAAAATGGAACATAGGATAAGCTGAGTTGATAAAAATAGAATAAAATTAAAAATAATGTGTTTAAAATGAATATAAGGTGGAATAAAATAACAATCTTTTTAGATGTCAAAATAAATAGCCATGAAGTTAGAAAGACACTATTGGACCTTGGGGAAGACATAAATGTCTTACCCCATAATATGTGGAAATACTAGGTAAACCACAACTACACACTATGGCATCCAACATCACCATAGTGGATGGAACACCATAATCACTAGTAGGGACACTAAAATATGTCTAGGTTAATGTAGTGGGTATAAAGAGAAGATTAGAACTCAAATTTATTGACATGTATGATACATGCTAATCAGACTTGTTAAACTTATAGTGTTTTTATAGATTGTAATGAACACGTTGAATTTTGAAGAAAAGAAGATTCTATTTGAAAGAAATGGGATGGTAGTCCATTTTCTAATAGAAAAAAGTATGGGAACTACATGGTTGGAGAAATTATGTATAGATAAGGAATGAAGTGACTTTGATGAACTCTCTTGTGTATACATTATAAATAAAAGTAAAAAAATCAATGATTACCATGAACCCAATGATGAGGGAAAAGTGATATTTTAACATGTGGAAGTGGAAATTTTTTTTGATGAAGATATTGAAGCTTAATGGTATGGATAACCAAAGACAAATGTGAGGAAAGTATGCCATATGCATAAATTATAATCTCTAAAAATAAAACATCACATTGAATGATATGACACCATAGAGGAGAAGGGTATACCATATTGAGTGAGCCTCTCATACCAAATTACCCAAATTCATTGGAATTTAAAATGTAGAAAACTATCTCTAACAAATGATAAGGGTATTTACCCAAGAACAAACAAGGATGCAATAAATTGATGACACAATGACTATCACTAGTGTAGGGTAGTGGAACACCCAAAAATCTACTCTCTAGAATTGGAAATATTTCAACATCTTCAATAAGACAAGGTTTATCAAGACAGATTTATATAGGTTATGGAAACATTCAAGGTTGTGTGTAACTTTACATCTACTAGAGAAAATGATCTCTAAAATGGAAAATAGTAGTGGTATTCAGCAGATGGTAAATTGAGATCACGAGGAATTTATCATCCCTTTTGAGCCAATAAATCACATGCCCTATATTTTGATTCTTGATGATCTATTGGATGATCCTAATACTTATTTCCATTACAGGCATGAACCAGCTCATACCAATATTCCTAGGTATGATATACCCTATTACTCCACCCTAGAAACTCAAGCAGTATCAAAATACATAGAATCATATTCATGCAAGAGGCAAGTTTGATCTTGAGATTTATTTTCCATGGGTAGTGGGGTTTACTGGGTAAGATGAGGTGTGGGGAGAAAATAAACTTATGATGAACATGATTATTGGTCATGCTCTTTTTCAAGTTGAAGCTCTTATCTTTGGTAAAATTGCTCTTGCATTAGGTTTTCCCTAGAAACATAGATTTAAGGTGGTAAATACTAAATAAATTAAGTGATAGGTGCATGCATGAAAACTACTTGATAAAAAGTTGAAAATAAATGATACACCATGGGAAACTTATTCTAATTTTATAAATTTATATTATACATGCAAATTTTTTGACAAATTTCCTAAATAAATTTTGGTATTGATAATGTCAAGTCTAGAGATAATTAAAGGTCAATTTTGTAATGCATCATGGCATTAGATTATGACCCATTCTCTAAATGGGAAAACTTTATGCCTATGGGTCCTATTGAAAAATCTTGTGGTTGATTAAAAACACAATCTTACACATTCATAATGGATTCTAGTGGTTCAAAAATGTCTTCTTTTTAAGGCAAAAAACTATAAGACCATTGTCCATTGGTTGGCTACAATTTAGGCAAAGACTCATCCCTCTACTTATTAGGGAGGATGTAGGGAGGATTTGTGGGATATGGGATTCCCTCATCATCCAAGCCTTTATCACCATAGTAGATGGAACACCACAATCACCATTAGGGACACTAAAATATGTCTAGGTTAATGTAGTGGGTATAAAGAGAAGATTAGAAATCAAATTTATTGACATATATGATACATGCTACCTGAACTTGTTAAACTAATAGTGTTTTTGTAGATTCAAATGAACACATTGAATTTTGAAGAAGAGAAAATTACATTCAAAATAAATGGGTTGGTATTACATTTTATAATAGAAACAAGTATGGGAGATGCATGGTTGGAGGAATTATATAGAGATGAGGAAGTGATGAACTCTATGGTGTATCCACTCTAAATAAAAGTAAAAAACTCAATTATTACCATGAACCCAATGATGAGGGAGAATTGATACTTTAACATGTGGAAGTGGAAACAAATTTTGATGTAGATATTAAGGCTTAGTGGTATGGATAACCATAGACAACTATGAGGAAAGTATGTCATATGCATAAATTATAATCTCTAAAATTAAACTACCACATTGAATGATATGACACCATAGAGAAGGGTATACCACATTGAGGAGCCTCTGATACCAGATTACCCAAATTAATTGGAATTAAAAATGTAGAAAAATATCTCCAATAAATGATAAAGGCATTTACCCAAGAACAAATAAGGATATAATGAATTGATGCCATAATGACTAACATTGGTGTAAGGTAGTGGAACACCCTCAAATATACTATCCAGAATTGAAAATATTTCAACATCTTAAATAAGATAAGGTTTATCAAGACATATTTATATAATTTATGGAAACATTAAAGGTTGCGTGTAACTTCACATCTATTGGATAAAAAGAGCTTTGAAATGGAAAATGGTAACGGCATTCAGCAGATGGTAAATTGAGATAAAAAGGAATTTATCATCCCTTTCAAGCTGATAAATCACATGCTCTATATTTTGATCCTTGACCATCCAATGTATGATCCTTGTTAGGATTACCCTTTATTTAGGATAATTTATTTTATAATAATTTTATTCTTCCTTGTGAGGAATTTATATTTATGTGAATTTTTAATTCACATAAATCTGAATTCCTCTAGGTGTCACTCTCTCCTTTTTCTCTCTTAGTATTTGGGAGTTACTTGCTTGAGTAACTACTCTCTCCACTTGTCAAACACCTTCCTTCCCTTATAAGGGATTAGGATACAAGTGTCACACACTTGGATGGCTTTTAAGTTCATAATGGGGTCTTATGTAACTCTCATTTTTCTCCTCTAGCTTTATAAAAGAGTTCTTCTTCTCCTCCTTCACTAAGATTCATCTTGATCTCTCTATTCTTCTCTTGTGTTTTTGTTCAATTTTATACTTGTGGAGATATTTTGTTGCAAGTCTTCTAATAAGATCACGTGGGTTTTTCTTTGATATGTTTGGTTTTCCACTTTAAATCTCTTATCTCTATGGTTTGCTTGTGAGAGGTAACTTAATATTTTATGCATTCTTGTTTTTCTCTCACTTTCATGATTTTCATTAATGATATTTATTGGGTTAAAATACTTTCATGGTAATCAGAGCTATTATCATTCTAATGACATTTTATTGAGTGTACAGATTTTTATAAGGAGAATTTAATTTTTTTACAAGGGTTCTAACCCTTGCTCCATTTTTAAACAAAAAAAATCATTTTTTTCTCCTTGGTTTTTTAATAGTGGCTCCTAACTATTTTTTTAGGATTTTTTAGACACATTATTTTAAAATTAAACCATTTTTTTTCCTTTTTTTTTTTTGAGGCATTAACAAAATATATTTATGTTTCATATATTTATTTTTTTGCTCTTTCTTTTAACTCTTTATTTTTTTTTGCAAAGGTAGAGTGATAGAAAGAAAGTTGTGTTCATTCTCTTTAATATCTTTAATACTCAAATCTTTTTTTAAATTAAAGTTTTATACTAATCTGTCAAAATAAAACTCTATTTTTTTTCTTACAGAGAGACATAGAAGAAAGTGCTTCTAAGCACATCTATTTCAAAAAAAAATCAAACTCAAACTCTCTAATATTTTTTTATTGTTTTTAGTTGAGCAATATTATTTTAAAAACAAAAACAAATATTCACTATTTTTCTTGCTCTCAGTTTTTTCCTACTCATTTTTTTAAAAAAATCAAAAATTTGTAGTTTTCATGTTCATTTAATTTTCCAGCAATAGAGTTTTGGTGCAGGTTATTCTTGTTTCTAGCTTTTTGCCCTTCTCTTTAACTGAGCTTATCTTCCATATTTTAGCCACTAACTCTCTCTACTAAGGTGTTGCCCCACATTTTTTTTTTTTTTTTAATTTCTCTTTTCTTTCCCAGCTGCACAAGTCTATATGACATTCATACAAGGTCGTACAGCCTCTATCCTCTATGCTAGCTCTGATTCTTGAAAAATTTTCACCTGTATTTTTCATTTGATGGGTGCCTTTGGTATATTATTTCTTCCTCCTTGCTCTTGGCATCCTCCCTTGTGACTGAAATTGTTAAAAATTTTAGGTTTATGTTTGGGCATCAGTATTTTTATAGGTATATTTCTTTTTGTAGTGCCATTCTCATATATATATATATATATATATAAAGCTTTGTTTTTTTTCTACATAAGGGCATTTTGACTTTCTAAATTCATTTAAGTTAAATTCAAATATTTTATTTCTAGGTGGATTTCATATTTATAATAGCTATTTCTTTTTAAAATAAAAAATAAAATACAATAAAATAAAATAAAATAATCTAAGCCAAGTTTCTTTTTTTAAAATTTAAAAAAAACTATTTTCACTTGTTTTTTAAAAGACATTTTCCAATTTTATTATTCAAGTTTAAAAATAATAATAATAATCAATTTAATTTGGTTAATTTTTTTTTTAAATATACATATAAGCATGAAAATCCTTTATTCATGATTTCAATTTAGATATTTTCAGCAAATTACTTTATCCAACCATTTTTTTTCTTTTTGAAATTCATTTTAGCTCCTTTTTGCTAAGATATTCTTCTACATTTTGGTAAAGTCATCATTTTGTTTCTTACCCTTCTTACGTCCTTCGTGTTTAAGAGTTTTTTTACTTATTCACTTTTCAGTTCTTGGGTGAGATTTTGAAGCCCAAATTTAAACTCACATCCACCAATTATCATTTATAAAAATTTCATATATAATACATTTTCACTTTCAAATATTTGGTATGTGTTAGTAGATGGTATGGATCCTCAACTGGACAGTAAGACTGCCTCTGTCAAAATTCAAGAGAAATAGAAAGCAAAAAATGATGAGGCCTTAGGATTGATTGGGATGACCATGACCCCTAAATTGTATATTCATATTGATGGGTGTTCTTTGCCTCCACTGCTTGGTCTAAACTTAATTCTCTTTATGATGTTGTGAATGAATCTCATAAAATTCAAATTCAAGATCAATTATTTGATTTAAAATATAATGATTTCAAATCTATGGATGATTTCTTGATAAAAGTTCATTATTTACATTTTTAACTTGATGATTTAGGTGTTAGACTTTCTAATTTGAATTTGATTCATATTACTATGAAAAAGTGTTTGCCTCAACTTTTTTAGCAATTTATTACTAATATTCATTCTCAACTATATTTTCCTACTCTATCTTCTATGTTGATATTTGAATTATTTTGTATTTTGTTGTGTCAAAAATAGTAAAAGTAGATTCAATTTGGTAGTCTTAAGACTAATGAACATGATTTTTTTTCTAAATACCAACATGAAAATGGCAAAGAACATGCTAAGCCCAATAATACACATGATAAAAAAGATCAAAATCTAACTCTAAACCTAATAAAAAGTTAGAGTGTAATTATTGTGATAAAAATACATGATGAAGATCACTGCTTTAAAAATAAACGTGATACAAAAAATGAAAAGGTTAAAGTCAAAGATACATCCAACACTAGTAACAATAAGACTCAAGAAAAATAGAATTCTAATACTAGAGTTGCTTTTACTTATGCTTTGCATGCTCTCCAATTAAATGGATTATTGATTCTAATGATACTCAACATATGACATCTGATTCTTAATTATTTACTTATTTATAACTAGATATTTTTTAACAATAATTTAAGTCTTGAAAATCATGCTTCTAGTAATGTTGAAGTCATAGAAAATATTAAAAATTCTAATGGTGAATTGCATGATGTCTTGCTTGTTCCTGATTTAAAATTGAATTTACTTTCGGTACCTTAATTATGCAAACATGACTATAAGGTAAAATTTATTAATGATACTTGTTATTTTAAATATACGAAGCAATATTATCAAGTAGTTACTACTTTTTTTTAAGATAATGATAATTTATTCAAATTTACTTGATTCTCTTCTCCCTCATCTTCTCATGTTTTGCTTGTTTCTATTGATGCTAACTTGTGGCATAAAATATTAGGGCATATCAATTACCAAATTATTTTTCTCATGAACAAACTCAATATGGTGTAAGGTTTTCCTAACATTTCTACCACTACTTCTACTTGTAATGATTCTATGGTTGGTAAAATTCATAGAGAATCTTTTTTTTAAATCACTCTTGACGTGCTACTGAAAATTTTCATTTAGTTCATAGTGATCTTTTAGGCCCTATGAAAACTCCTATTAATGTTTCTAAGTATGCTTTAACATTTTTTTATGATTGCACTAGGCGAGATTGGATTTATTTCTTAAAAACTAAAGATCAAGTTCTAGACAATTTTATTAAATTTCATTTCTTTGTTGAAAAATAATCTCATTATTATCTATACATATTATGCACTGATAATGGTATAAAATATGTTAACAATGATTTTATTTCATATTGTAAGCAACATAGAATTAAGCATGAGAAAACTATTTCTTACACACCTAAGCAAAATGGTGTTACTGAACATAAACATAGGACTATCACTAAAATGGATAGGTGTATGTTACATGTTAAAAATATGCATTATAAATTATGGGTTAAAGCCATGTATTATGCTATTTATTTCATTAATAATACTCCCACTAAAAATTGTTTTAAATATTACACCTAAAAAAGCTTAGAGTGGTAGAGAACCTAATTTAAAATATTTGCATGTTTTTGGTTGTGATGTATTTGTTCATATTCTAATTGAAAAGCATCAAAATTTATACTCTAAATCAAACACTTTTATATTTTCTGGTTATGATGAATCATCTAAAGCCTATAAGTTTTATGATCTTCAAACTAACAAAATTAAGATTAAAAAAAATGTTAATATTATTGAAAGTGATGTGCTTGATTGTGTTTCCAATTCAGATTCTCTTGATATTATTTCTACTTCTTTTCCTTTTGAATCTAGTGATGATCATAATGATGTGTTGCATAATGAATTTGTTCCTTGAATTTCTTCTCCTTCTTCTAGTATTACTCCACCTAAAGCTAGGCCTAAATGGGCCAAGACTACTATAGAAGATTCAGGAATTAATGTTGATCCTAATGATACTTGTAAAATTAGACAACAATTATGTAATTATGCTTTGATGTTTAAACTTATGCAAAATAATGATCCTCAAACTTTAAAACAAGCTCAAGGTCACTCTCATTGGAAAAAATATATGCATGATGAATACAACTCTTTGATTTCTAATAATAGTTGAGAATTAGTTCCTTTAACTAAAGAGTATAATTTGGTAAGTTGTAAATGGTTGTTTAAAACTAAGTTTAATTCTGAAAATCAAATTAAAAAATATAAAACAAGACTAGTTGGTAAAGGTTTTTCTCAAATTGAAGGAGTTGACTATAATGAAACATTTATTCATGTTGCTAAAATGCCCACTATTAACATTATATTAGCTTTAGCTACTCGCATGCATTGAACTTTTTATCAAATGGATGTTAAGAGTGCTTTCTTAAATGATGACTTGCATGAGGAAATTTACATGTCTCAATTTCTTAGTTTTATAAATTAAAAAAATGAACATCTTATATGCAAGTTAAAAAAAGCTATTTATGGTTTAAAATAATCTCTTAGAGAATGGTACTCTAAAATTTATCAATTATTTATAGCTCAAGGATTTACTTGTAGTTCTAATGATTCTAATTTTTTTGCCAAAAATACTCCAAATGTCATAGATATCATTGTTTTGTATGTTGATGACTTAATCGTAACTGGTAGTAATAATTCAATGGTTTCTTGCACTAAAAATGCTTTGAAAAATACCTTTAAAATGATGGATTTGGGTCGCTTACATTAGTTTTAGGCATTCAAGTTTGGAAAGAAAAGGATAACATCTATATTTCTCAATCTAAATATTCATATGATTTATTATCTATATTTAATATGTTAGATTTTAAACCTATTGCCAATCCTTGTGAACTTGGTGTTAAACTTATCAATGACATAGAAATAGAAAATGTTGATCCAACTATATATAGAAAACTAGTTGGTAGTTTGAATTATCTTACTCATACTCATCCTAATATTACCTTTTATATTGGATTGATTTTTAATTTTATGTCTAAACCTCGAGATACTCATTTTAAAGCTACTAAAATAACTCTTCATTATATAAAAGGTAATATAACCTATAGCATCAATTATACCTTGAATAGTATTTTTTCTTTGGTAGGTTATTCAAATTATGATTGGGCTGGTCATCCAAATGATCATATATCTACTAGTGGTTATTGATTCTCAATGGGTTACAACACTATTTCATGGAATAGTAAAAAGTAACCAACTGTATCTCTATATTTCATATAAGTTAAAAATAAACCTTGTAATCATGTTCTGGAAGAAGTTATTTAGCTTAGAAGACTTCTTGCATATTTGGACCACCTACAACATTTAGCTACTTTGATTTTTGGTGATAATCAAAGTGCAATTGCCTTAGTAAAAAGTCTAATTTTTCATGTCAAGTCTAAGCACATTGAGATTCAACATCAATTTCAATATGAACTTCTTGAATACAATCAAATTCTTCTCTCTTTATATCCTATTAAAGAATAAATGGTTGATATATTCACTAAGTCTCTATGTAAAGACAAGTTTGATTTTTTTTGTAACAAGTTAAGATTGAAATAAATTCTCATCAAGGGGGGTAATTAGTTTTGTTCTTTTTTTTTTTAAACCCATAAATAAATTTTAAGGGGGAGTGTTAGGATTACTCTTTATTTAGGATAATTTATTTTATCTTAAGTTTCTTTTTTCCTTATGAGAAATTTATATTTGTGTGAATTTTTAATTCACATAAATCTGGATTTCTTTAAGTGTCACTCTATATTTTTTATCTCTTAGGATTTGGGAGTTACTTGCATGAGAAACTCTTCTCTCCACTTGGCACACACCTTCCTTCCCTTGTAAAGGATTAGAACACAAGTGTCACACACTTGGAGGGCTTGTAAGGTCATAATGAGATCTTATGTAACTCCTATTTTCCTCTTCTAGCTCTATAAAATATCTCCTCCTTTCCTCCTTTACTAATATTCATCTTGTTCTCTCTATTCTTCTCTTTTTCTTTTGTTAAATTTTGTACTTGTGGAGATATTTTATTGCAAGCCTTATAGTAATTGTAAGCATGAAATATACTGAGGAGGGGGTGAATCCATATATTATATATCTTTTACTTAATCTGATTTCTTTTCTTTAACCACTTAATCATTAAAATAATATCATGCATCACACGAGAGAGAGAGAGAGAGAGAGAGAGAGAGAGAGAGATACTAGATTTTTACATAAAAACTCAAAGTGAAAAAAACCATAAAGAATCATCTTAAGTATATAAATGAACACCAACTCAAATTACAAAGTTTTCAAGCACCAACTTGTAAGAACAACAACCCCTTTGTTGAGCACCAACACAACAAATATTAATGAGCACCAACCCCTCATAAATATTTGTGAGCACCAACCCACAAGAGCACCAAACCCTCTTGTGTATCAAACACAACTATCTCTCAATGTTTTTTACTCAATAAATGATAAAACTTTACAATATCTATTTTTTTTCTCTCTTTTTTTAATATAAAAAATTACTAAACCATTCACTCTCTTGAATAGTACAAATGGCTTCTCAAGACTTTTTTATAGCTTTCCAAATGACCTTTGACATTCACCCTTTGTGACCCTTCAATCCTAATAGAAAATGGTGCCAAACTTGCATGACCCTTTGTATCCTTGCATTTGAAAAGTCACATGGTGAACCTTCTTAAGAAAATGTGTTCTTTTCTCTTTTATCTTTATTTTTGTGACCTTTCAAATTCTTTAAGGTGACTCTTCATGAAAAAATGCACCATACCCTCTTTTGTCTTCACTTGGTGACTTTTCAAATTCTTCAAGATGACTCTTCATGTAAAAGTGTATCCCATTCCTCTTTTGTATTTACCCCATGAATCTTTGACTTCTCCATGGTCCCTCTTTTGAATTTTATGCAACCAATAATATATTCATTAATATTAAATATATATTAACACACATTAGCCAAGATATGAATATAAAAAACACCATTAAATGCTATGGGGCTTTTATCACCAATGCTAGACCTTTGACATCAATGACAATATCTTCATCAATCTCCCCATTTATCATCGATGGTAACCTCAAAATGGAACTACCACATCCTAAAACCTACACATACTATCATCTAAAAAACATATAGTAACTCCCCCTTACTGTAACAACCTATACCTATTATTCTCTCTCTTTGACATTAATGGCAAAGGGCCTATCTTGGAGCTAACACTTATCTCCCTCTCAAATGATACCAATCCTTAATGGTAATAAGTAAAAGAAATTACTCCTAACTTCTTTTATATATAATCAAATATGTCTTTTGGTATTTCCTTTATGAAAATATCTGGAATTTGTTTTGTAGTATTGATATATTCTATCTTAACTTATTGATCTGCAACCTACTCTCTCAAGAAGTGATATCTGATGGTAATATGTTATTTTATTTAATGCATCACTAGATTATTATAAATATTAATAGCATTTGTGTTTTCACAAAAAATAGAAATAGGTTCATCATATTTTACTTTGATATCTTCTAAAGTTTGATTTTTCCAAAGCACTTGAGTACAACATAATACTGATGCAATATATTCTATTTCAACTGTAGAAAGTGATACCAAGTTTTGTTTCTTGCTTATCCATGATACTAAGATATCTTTGAGAAATAAATCTCTTCCACTTCTACTCTTTCTGTCATCCAAACAACCTATCCAATCTGAATCTGTATAAGCAACCAAAGTGAAATACCATAATACATAATCTAATGTCCCCTTGATATATCTAAATATTCTCTTCACCAACTGAACATGACTCTCCTTTTAGGCTCCTTTATATATTGCAACCATGCCTACTACATGCATAATTTCTAGCCTTAATGTTGTCAAATATAAAAGATTACCGATCATAGATCTATACAAATATTGATCTGTAATGGATGAATCTTCATCTTTACTCACCTTATTTTCTATACCCATCAATGTACCAACTGGTGAACAATCCTCAAAACCAAAAATTTTAAAAATTTATTTGGCATATTTACTTTGAGATAAGAAAATTCTTTTATCTAATTGAAAAATTTGCAACCCTAAGAAAAATGACAATTCTCCAAGCATAGACATCTCAAATTATTTTTACATATTATCAAAAAATTATTTTGTCATCTTTTTAATGTTACCTCCAAATATTATGTCATCAACATATACCACAACAATCAACTAATGCTCACCTTCTATTTTCATGTAGAGATTACTATCAGCAAATCCTCTCTTAAAACCTTGATTCTACAGGTATTTATCAAGTCTTGCATACCAAGCTCTGGGAGCTTATTTCAATCTATATAGTGCTTTCTTCAATCTATATATATGGCTACTATCATTTGAGAGAAAAAATTCCTCTAGCTGCTCAATGTAGACCTCCTCTTCTAGATTCCTATTCAGGAAAGTAGACTTGACATCCATCTGAAACACTTTGAAATTTTTAAACACTGGATATGCAAGAAACATTCTAATAGCATCTAGCCTTGATACTAGTGCAAAAGTTTCTTCAAAATTTATTCCCTCAATCTAAGCATATCCTTTACATACTAATTATTTTATTCCTGGTCACTTCTCCATTTTTATTCAACTTATATCTATAAACCCATTTTATTCCTATCACATTATGATCTTTTGGTCTAGGCACTAATTTCCAAGTATCATTCTTTTCTATTTGATTTAATTCTTCATCCATTGCCTTAACCCAATGCTTATCATGTCTAGCTTTTGAAAAAATTCTAGGCTAAATTTTGAATAACAAAGAGAAATTAATTTGCTCGGATTCACTTACCATCATTTTTTTGGTGTGAATTCCTTCATTTATGTCCCTGATGATGTCACTTTCATTATGATTTCTCTGAACATATTTGGATGGACTTTTGGTGTCCTTTCTCTACTTCTTCTCATCTTCATCTGATTCTTCAAAATCTTCCTCTTCAATAATTTTAGGAATGTCTACTAGATCACTAATTCTTTGTGTTCCATCTTCTTATATCCTAACACTAGCACTTTCAACTAGTTTTTTATCGATTCTATTTATTAAGCATCTATTATCAAAAATTCTAAAATAATTAATTGTAGCTAGTTTGTCTTTCCATAATTCATAAGGAGTCTTGTCATTATTGAATCTCAATAATTCTATGTCTAGATATGTACTATTGTACTAACTATCCTTCTCCAATATTTATCTAGTATCTTGGATTCATTTAGCATTGTCCTCACTATTTCTTAAATTGTTCTATTTCTCCATTAAACTACTCCATTTTGTTGTGGAGTTCTAGCTATTAAATAATATCTTTTTATTCCATGGTATTCATAATACTCAATAAACTGATCTGACATGAATTCTCCTCCTCAATCTGATCTTAGGCACTTAATCTTGAAAATGGTTTCATTCTCAACTAATGCTTTGAATGCTTTGAAATGTCTAAAATCTTTTGATTTTTTCTTTTAAAATATTACCCAAGTCATACGTGAAAAATCATCAATAAAAAACATAAAATATTTCTCACCTTGAGTACTTTGAGTTCTCATAGGTCCACACAAATTAGTGTGAACAACCTCTAACATCTAAGTGGTTGAGTATTCTTTTGTTTTGAACCACCTTGTGGCATGCTTCCCATGTTGACAAGGTTCATAAAACGTGTTAGAAGGCTTTTTAATCTTTAGAATATTTTTTATTACTTGATTATTACTAATGTTGACAAGATTATCAAAATTTATGTGTCTCATTCTCTTTTGTCATAGCCAACTTTCTTCAATTTGACCCAAACATCTTTGACCTTTGATGTCTAATAACATATAAAAATTATTGTCTGTTCTCTAAGCATCTGCAACCAACACATCTGAATCTTTTCTTCTAATTTTATAACCTTTTGCCTAAACATTTAATGTGTGTCCCTGATCACATATTTGAATTACACTCAAAATATTATGCTTAATACCTTCTACATACAAAATATTTTCAATCTTAGTTCTACCCTTATCCAAAGTTAGTGTACCTTTTTTGGCAATTTTGGTAGTAGTATTATCTCTAAATTTCATTGTGTTACCATTGATCTTTTTTACGGTTATGAACTTGATCTTTTCTCCTATCATGTGCCTCAAACATCCATTATCAATGAACCATGGATTTTCTTCATTTATTTTATGCAAAATTATTTGGACCAACATAGACTTTTAGGGTAGTTTCTTCTACCATGAACCTGTCTAAACTTTCTTCTTGATGAATGGAGCCTTGAAACTCTAGTCCTTCTTGAATAAATCTAACATGCTTCTATAGTACCAAGCTATGTGTCTAAAGTTTTTGCACTTGTAATATATTATAACCTATTCATTAAAGCCTAATAGAGGAGCAAAAGAGTTGTGGCTTCTACTTGACTCTGCATGAGTTTCTTTCTCCTTATTTTTGAAAATTTTAGCCCTTTTTAACATTCCATTTTCTTATGACCATATCCATTATAATAAAAATAATAACAATAAAAATAGGACCTATTTATGTATCTCTAACCTGGTTTTCTTTTGTAGCTTTATTCCTTCTAGCCTTCTTTGTTTGAGATGTCCTCTGTATTATTAACTTCTTCCCTTTTTATTTCCTCTTTTGTAAGAGCTTCAACATAACTCTTTCCTTTTTTTGTGTTAACCTTTTCTATGAAAGTAGTGGCCTCTCCTTTCTCTTTTTCAAATTTGATACCTATCTTATCTGACATTGATAATTAACTTTCTAATATTTTATTCAACATATTAGTCTTATTCTCAAATTTTGAATCATTGGCTGCTCTATCATTGATTTCTTTATTTGTTTTATCAAGATCTACTTTTAAAGAAGTAATTTCAATAATATACCTTTCACATTCTTCACTTACTTTTTACAATTGAGTTGTTAGATCTTCTTCAGTCTTTTTGGCTTCTTCAATGTATGCTTGTAGGTCTTCAATTATTTATTTTGACTCTTTTTAATTTTTCTTGATCTGGAGCTTCAATATTTGATTCTTCTTTTCAATATCTTTTAATAATTCTAAGGCAAAAATTATTTCTCCTTCTAGATTCACTTCAGATTCATCATGTTCTTCTTCTTGATTCTCTATACTTTTGCTTGTGGAAGCATCTTCATGTTTGGCCATGAATAGAATCTCTTCTTATTCTGAATCATTGATTCCACTATCTTCAACTGAGCTGGGATCTTTAGAATGTAAACTCTTCTTCTCAAATCCCTTCTTGAATTTTTTTTTGAAATTCTTTTTGTATGTAGACCTTCCTTCTTCATTGTAACAATTACCCTTATCTAGGCACTTAACTAAAAAATTTCTAATCTTTCCACAATTAAAACATTTAAAAATTAATTTTCCTTGATATTTACTTATGCCCTTTTTTTGTCTTACAAATGAATAGAGCTCCGTTGTCATCTTCAGCATCACTATAACTATCACTAGATTCTTGAATCTTAGTCTTCTCTTTCTTTGATGTCTTGAAAGCAACTTCTCTCTTTGAGAGTTTTTCTTGTTTGGTCTACATCTTATATGTTGTAAGAATACCATGTAGCTCATCCATCTTTAGCTTGGATAAATTCTTTATCTTTTCAATCGTCGAAACTTTTGTATCATATCTCAATGGCAGAGATCTCAAAACTTTTTTTTAACATAGTTGATTCTTCTAACTTTTCTCCAAGACCTTGAATCTAATTAACTATTTTATCAACCCACAAAAGATAACTCACTATATTTTCTTCCTCTTTCATCTTCAAACTCTCAAACTATCTTCTAAAATTCTAGAGCTTAGCTTGCTAAAGCTTTCCATCACCTTTGTAATATTCTCAAGCTTTACCCAAGTTTCATGATCATATTTACATCGCATAATTTAAAAAAAAAATCATTCACATAAACCACATAAAATAGAATTTAAAGCTTTAGCAATATTTTCACTTTCCTTATTTTCCACTGGAGTAGTTACAAGTGTTTATGGCTCTTCATATTCCTCCACCACTGCTTGCCAAATGTCAAATCTAAGGGCCATCAAGTAAGTCCTCATCATTATGCTCTAAAAAACATAATTTTTCCCATCAAACAAATCTACCTTATTTTTAGAAAAACCTTCATGGTATCTAGCCATCATGCTTTCTCTGATCTGCCTTCAAGCTGTAAAACTTTTTCAAAAGGAACCTACTCTGATACCAATTCTTAAGAATGAAATATACTGAGAGGGGAGGTGAATCAGTATATTAAATATCTTTTACTTAATCTAATTTCATTTCTTTAACCACTTAATCATTGAAACAATAACATACACCACACAAGAGAGAGAGAGAAAAAGAAACCATATTTTTACATGGAAACCTAAAGTGGGAAAGACTAAAAATAATAATCTCAACTATATAAATGAATGCCAACTCAAATTACAAAGTTTACAAGCACCAACTTACAGGAGCACCAACCCCTTTGATGAGCACCAACATATCAACTATTTATGAGCACCAACTCATAGGAGAACCAACCCTTGTAAAGATTTGTGAGCACCAACCCATAGGAGCACCAACCCCTCTTGTGTATAAAACATAACTATATCTCAATGTTGCTTACTCAACAAATGATAGAACTCTACAATATCTCTTGCTTTTCTCTCCTCTTTTTTTATATAAAATAATTACTAAACCATGCACTCTCTTGCATATTTCAAATGGCTTCTCAAGCCTTTATTTATAGCTTTTCCAAATGACCTTTGGCATTCACCCTTTATGACCCTTTAATCCTCATGTAAAATGGTGCCAAACTTGCATGACCCTTCGTATCCTTGCATTTGAAAATTCACATGGTGACCCTTCATAATCAAATGCATCCTTTCCTCTTTTGTCTTTATTTTGGTAACCTTTTGAATTCCTTAAGGTGACTCTTCATGGAAAAATTCACCATACCCTCTTTTATCTTCAATTGGTGACTCTTGGAATTTCTCAAGATGACTCTTCATGGGAAAATGTATCCCATTCCTCTTTATTCTTTACTGCATGACTCGTTGACTTCTCCATGAGCCCTCTTTTGACTTTTATGCAACCAAAAATATATTCATTAATATTAAATAAATATTAACACATATTAGCCAAGATATAAATATTAAAAATACTATTAAATGATATGGGGCATTTATCACCAATTCTAGACCTTTGACATCAATGAAAATATGTTCAACAATAATATCACATGAGTTTTTCTACGATACATTTAGTTTCCCACTTTAAATCTCTTGTCTCTATGGTTTACTTATGAGAGGTAACTTAGTCTTTTATGAATTCTTATTTTTATCTCAATTTTATGCTTATCATTAATGATATTTCTTAGGTTAAAATCCTTTTAATCCTACTACTTGTTCCCATTATAGGTATGAACCAACTCATACCAATCTTCCTAGGTACATTATACCCTAGTACTCTACCCTAGAAACTCAAGCAGTGTCAAAATACACATAATTCTATTCATGCAGGTGGCGAGTTTGATCTTGAGATTTCTTTTCCATGGGTAATGGGGTTTACTGGGTAAGATTAGTTTTGGGGAAAAAATTAACTTATGATGAACATGATTCATTTGAACATGATTATTGGTCATTCTCTTCTTCAAGTTGAAGCTCCTATCTTTGGTAAAATTGTTCTTACATTAGGTTTTCCCTAGAAACATAGATTTAAGGTGGTAAATACTAAATAAATGAAGTGATAGGTGCATGCATGAAAACTACTTGATAAAAAGTTGCAAATAAATGATACACCATGGATAGCATATTCTAATTTTAGAACTTTAGAGTATACAAGCAAATTTTTTGACAAATTTCCTAAACAAATTTTGGTGTCAACAACATGAAGTCTAGAGACAAATAAAGGTCAGTTGTGTAATACAGCATGGCATCAGATTATGAACTATTCTCTAAATGGGAAACCTTTATGCCTATGGGTCCAATAAAAAATCTTGTGGTTGATTTAAAGCACAATCTTACACATTCATAAAGGATTATATTAATTCAACAATGTCTTATTTTTTAAGGCAAACAAATATAATACCATTGTCCATTGGTTGGCTATAATTTAGGCAAAGACTCCTCCCTCTACTTATTAGGGATGATGTAGGGAGGATTTATAGGATGTGGGATTCCCTCATTATCCAAGCCTTTATCTTTTAAATAAGTGGTAAAAAATTCCACTTTAAAACCTAGTGCTTTGAAACTACAATCTTCTCCATGAGCCTATATTGTGGAGCAAGAAGATGATGTATTAATAGTAGAGATTGTTGGCAAGGAATTATCCTAGTCTCAAATAATTTTATAAAAATAAGAATTTATCTAAATATTTAATGGTATGTGACCTACCACCTCATCATTTTACTAATGGATACATTCAAATTAGATAAAGCAATGTGAGATTTCCCTCTACTCCAAAGGCTTTTTAATTGTCCACATTTTTAAACAGGAATTATAACAAAATATTTTGGCACAAGGTCCCTGGTTTTGGGTAACTACGAGGTTATTCATCACTCCTTGGTTTCTATATTTAGATATAAAATCTCTATCACTAAAATCCCAATATGGTTTTGGCTTCCTAGTTTTCCATTACAATTCTTCTTCATTTTCAAAGAGATAGGAAACACCCTGGGCACATACATTAAATGTAATATTGATATGACTATAATGGGTTTGTGCATATATGATTAGATATATGTGGATATGGATCTTAGTAAATAATTACTAAATAAAATGATTCTCAAATGTGTCCAATCTCAACATACTCAGATATTAGATTATGAGAATATAACATTTTGGTTTCATATTTATAAACTTCTAGGACATATTCAAGGAAATTATACACATGATCATGTTCCCCCTTCCAAAAAAAGGATGAAATCAAAATACAAGCATTAGCTTTCTTCAGAGCAAGAGGTAGTGAATGAAGATGCAGATCATGATGAGGAAAATTAACATAATACAAAGCTAGAGGAGAATAAATCTAACAAATCATAAATTTTGGTGGAGGCCCCTAAGTTTGTTATTATATAAATAAAATAAGATTATATCCCCACCTCAAATATTATAATGAAAGGGACCCAGTCAAGGGGAGTGAAGAGAGGCCACAAATTAGAGAATTTAGACTCAAATAAGGAGTAGGAAATTCACTCAACTTTGGAACAATAGATTTCAGACACTCTTCTAGATTTTTAGACTTCTAATTTATATTTAGTCCTAATGGATCCCTCTCAATGGATTTGGTAGGAGGTTAAAAATAAGCAAGTCAATAAAGGTAGGAGAACTGCTATGTTGGAATATATCTCCCATTGTCCCTTAGTTTTTTTTTCTTTCAACCTCTTCTTTTCTTCTGCACTTGGTCCTACTTTTTTATAATTTCTTTTTTATCATCACCACTTGGTTTGGTGTTGACACTAACCTAATTTTATAGGACTTATATTTATTCTAATCAGGAGGATTCTCTTCCCATTGTGTAGGTTTCTCTATTAAGAGGACCTTTTCCTTTTATTGTCCTTTTTTCCTTTGGAATGTTATTGTATCTACAGAATTTAATTTCTAATTTTAATTAATATGAATTTATATTTTTTTCAAGAGAAAATAGGTAGAGTTATAATTTAATTAAATACAGAGATATGTAAGAATGATGAATCCAAGAATACATATTAAGAATTGTGAAAATATATGGACCATAAAAGAAGAAATCATGAACATACCTTTGGGTATAGTTATTTTATTATCCCTTGACATGTATCTAATAACTTAGTATATGCATCAAGAAACATGGAAAGGAAACTCTAAATGTGTAGACATTAAAATGGAATTCTATCAAACTTTTAATTTTTGGGACCAGATCCCTGAATATGTCATGCATTATGGAATATTAAAACATTCTTATTTATGGCATATTTTACTACTAAACACCAATTTATCAAATTAAAAATAGAATAAAAAATGATAGGACACATAGATTATTAGGAGCCCATTGGCACAATCACAATATAAATACATTAAAATGTAGAAAAACATAGAAATAAAAGAGGAGTTGAGAATTAGATACAGTGCATGAACATAACAAAACTAAAAGTTGAAGATGATGAGGAGAAGCTAGAAAATAAAAAATAGAAATAAAATTAGGAGAAAGATAATTAATTAATATTTTAGAGGATAAGACATAATATTTTTATCAACCTATAAAAATAAGGTTAGAAATATAGCTAAAGAGGGAAACACAAATCTTACAAATATCAAAAATTATTGGGCTAAATAAGAAGTTAAAAAATACCTAAATTATTAAGGGAATATGAGGACCTATTTATATGAACATTCACTAAATTAAAAGGGATAAAAGAAGAAATTGGTACCATGAAAATATAGTTAAAAAATGAGGAAACCCCTTTCATAAAAGACCATATAGGTTGAATCTTAATGTTAAGGTTAAAGTGAAAATTGAGCTAGATAAAATTTTAGTCAATGGAATAATAACTCTAGTTGAGGACACATAATGGATAAGCCCTATGGTTATCCAAAATAATAAAACAAGTGAAATCTACATCTGTGTTGATTATATAGAGATTAATAAGGCATGTTTACATTATCCCTTTCTAATACTAGTCATGGAATAATTATTAGAAAGTGTCATGGGAATGGATTTATATTCATGTATCAAAGGATTCTCTATGTACCATCAAGTAAGGATAGCCCATTAAGATCTCCCAAAGACCACATTTTCAATTGAATGGGGATATTTCTTATATGTGGTAATTCATTTTTAATTGAAGATCCCAGATGTATTTAGTAGGATAATGTTAAAAACATTTATAGACTTTATCCATTATTTTTTATAGGTATAGCTATATGATTGGATAGTGTATGGATTGCTAAAATTACATATCTAGGTGCTTTGATTAATGTTCAAAACATGTAGGCAACTTAAAATCTCACTCAACTTGAATAAATTTAATTTTTACACCCTATCTTGTTCTTTTTTAGGACATATCATTTGTAAGGAGGGACTCATGGTGGACCCACTAAAAATCTAAATTATTATAAATTTACCACCACTAAGACACAAACTAAGTAAAAACAATTTTGGGATACATAGGTTATCATATTTGTTTTATTATCCATTACACAACCATTAGTGCACTAATAGAAAATTTACTAAATAAACAAAATAATTAACCTATAAAATGGTCAACACATTGTCAATGATCCTTTGATAAATTAAATAATGAAAGTTTAGATGCACCAATATTAGTATTCCTTAATTAGAAGATCCCATTTCGCGTTCATGTATATTCTTTAGGTATATCAATAGGAGCGATGGTAACACAACCACATGATAACATAGACCACCTTATCTCTTTTGCAAGTAGTAAATTAGAAAAAGTAAATATAAATTACTCTACTACAAAAAAAGAATCACTTTACATGATATATATAGTATATAAGTTTAGGCATTAATTATTAGTAGGCCTTGTTCATACTATTTACTAATTATGGACACCTCAAATACCTTATTAATATAATAATAATAATACAGGGAATAATTTTTTAGTGGTCAATGCTCTATCAAGAATTTGAATTCAAGATTATAGTAAAACCTAATAAGATAAACAATGGACTTGATTACTTATCATTCATTAATAAGGAGAGGACATAGGCCCAATTAAGGATGATTTCCAAAGAGCTCATATTTTATGTGTTTAGGCTATTCACAAAGATATGTAAGTATTTACCACTTCCCTTCCATTGTAAAACTTCCTAAAGAATATAGAAAACTACAATGAAAAAGATTGATGATACAAGCCTTCATTTTACATTAATTGAGATAACCCTATACAAAAAGGAAAGAAAAGAGGTGTTGAGGATGTTATCACTACTACACAAATGAGATAACATTCAAAGAGAGGCACATGATGGTGTAGTAGGAGAACACAACTATGGAGAAAGTGTTGGTAAGAATATAATGCTAGTCAGCCTTTGGTGACCAACATTGTTTGAATATACACAAAAATATGCTAAAAATTATGGCATATGGAAATGAGGGGGGAAACCCCATGAAAAATATTAAATTACACTTTGTATGGTACTTACATCATCCCCATTTGATAAATGGGCCATTAATTTAATTAGTCCCATCAAACCTCCTACACAAAAATGTGACACTAGATTTATTATCACCAAAACATAATATTTGACCAAATGTGCTAAATTTTTGCCTATGAAGGATTTCATGGTGAAAAATACCCCTAAATTTATATATGGTAGTATAATTACATGGTTTGGATGTCCACTAAGTATAATAAATCATCAGGGTAAGCTTTTTATCAATAATATAATTGTGGAGTTACTAGAACACTTCTTGATCCAACATAGTAGGAGTACTCCCTACCATATTTAAGCAAATGTAACCATTGAAGCATTTAAAAAGGTATTAATGAATGCATTCAACACAAATATTGTCAATTGGAACACAAAAATACCTACAGTACTTTGGGATTATTGCACCACCTATAAGAGGCTAACCAAATACTACCCCTTTCAACTAGTGTATGGTTTAGAACCACAATGTCAATGGAATATATATTTTTAGGAAACATTAGCCTCACATATAATTTGGGTTAATATAATAAATGTAATAGTTACATGAGTAATAATTCACTAGTTATTATTTGGGTTAGTTAGTAGAATATATTAGTTGGTTATGATATTGTTGTGAGTTACAATAAATTAATGTATATAGGTTAGTTTTTAATAACCTATGAGAGATTATAGGTTATCAAGTATTCATAGGAATACAAATAATTAATTGTGAAGACATGAATATCCATAATTATATGGAAACTCTCCTATATGTGTGTATAATTATCAAATGAATATGTAATATAAAAATAATAATGTGATTGAATATTCTCTATGTTCAAATTTTATCAAATTACTACAAAAAAAAGTAACACTAGATTTATTATTGCCAGAACATAATATTTGACCAAATGTGCTTAAGTCATACCTATGAAGGATTGTATGGCTAAAACTATCACTAAATTTCTATATGAGAGTATAAGTACATGGTTTGGATGTCCACTAAGTTTAATAACTGATCAGGGTAAGCATTTTGTCAATAATATAATTATGGAGTTATTAGAACACTTCTTGATCCAACATAATAAGAGTAATCCCTACCATATTTAAGCAAATGGAACCTTTGAAGCATTTAACAAGGTATTAATTAATGTATGTAGCATAAATATTGTCAATTAGGACACAAAAATACCTACAATACTTTGGGATTATTGCACCACATATAAGAGGCTAACCAAATAATATCCCTTTCAGCTAGTGTATGGTTTAGAACCATAGTGTTAATGGAATATGTATTGTTAGGAAACATTAGCCCCACATATAATATGGGTTAATATTATAAATTGTATAATTATGTGATTAATAATTCACTAGTTGTTTTTTGTGTTAGTTAGTAGAATATATTAGTTGGTTGTGATATTTTTTGTGAGTTACAATAATATTACATATATATGTTAGTTGTTAATAACCTATGAGAGATTATAGGTTAATGAGTATTCATAAGGATACAAAGAATTAATTGTGGAGATATGAATCTCCATCATTATAGGTAAACTTTCCTATATGTGTGTATAATTCTCGAATGAATATGTAAAAGAAAAATAATAATGTGATTAAATATTATTTGAGTTTAAATTTTATCAAATTCATGTTGTGTATTCATTGAACCTATGTGTAATCTCCTATGATTATTAACAGTGTTATCAAAGTGGTGTTTTTTAGAGATGGGCTTATGAGAAATTGTGAGGGGTAGCCATTGTTTTTCAATCACCCCAAGTAATGGTATTTGGAAGAAAATGTCTTCAATTCTCTTTATATTAAAATATATTTTGTAGTTTAGCTTAAGGTGATAATTTGGAGTGTTATGTCCAATTGATTGAAGTATTCCACCATTTTTAGAATATGTGCTTCAATGAATTAGTTTTGTTAAGCTACATGTTATATCTGGACTTCCTTATATCTTCAACATCAAAAATTTGGGATTTGGTTTTTAGATAGTATGCATAGTCATGTGCATATCTCATAGGCATACTATGAATTTTCATTATAATTATCTTCATATGACATCCTATTTTGGTTAGATAAAAGCATCATTAATTGGCTATAACAAACCTACATTTGGTGCATCATTTATTTGATGTATTCTTTCATTCAATTTGACTGTCTTTGTGTATTCATACATACTTGAGCATATTACATCGAGGACTATATTTTAATCCTATCCAAATTAGATTGGAATCTTTCACTTTAGTTGTATATGCATTATTTTTTTGCATTGAATATTTTGAATCAATATAGTTGTCATCATAGTGGATGTGCCATTTCATATTTTCCTGGTCAAGCTCAGATCCTGAGTCATCCCCATCAAGCCTAAAATCCATCTTCATATCTCCAACATCATCTTGGTACCTTGAAAACATTATATCTTCTCAGTTGGCATTATGTATTCTGGTTTTATTTGTCAACATACTTACAATTATAAATAGAAGGTCGAGTAGATAAGAGTTTGTTATTATGAGTTTTATTCAAAATTACATATTCATATAGAATATTTTTTTAATTGAATATTGTCTTGGGTAATTAAATATAGGTTTAGTCAATATTTTATTTTTTATGCCTAGCCATTTTTATTTTTTTTAAACTTAATAGGTTCCATTTCTTAAAACATTTGGGTATATTAATCTTTTGTATTATGTCCAAAATCTAAAGTGTCATAGTAGTATTTATGTCAAAATTGTCAAAAAAATGAGACAAGAGTAATTTTGTGTTGATTCATTTTATCAAAAGTTCTACTTTTATGTCATATAGAGTCAAAATTGTAAAAATAAAAAATATTTATCTTGTGGATGCATTTTTGGGCAACCTCAACATCTTATGTATTCACATTGAGGGGGGAAATAAACCCAATGTGGAAATTTTTGTGCTTCAAATATTCATTAACTAAGTAAGAAATTTATTTTGAAGGAGGTTGGAGGCATTGGAAGAAGTAGCCCATATATTTTGTTATTTTTTAGCACTTATTTGTATGTTGACAAATTAGAGGTGCATTTCCTATTTTCCCACATAGTGTACTACATAAAAATGTGTGATAGAGATGTATGAGTGAAATTTGAACAAATGGTTCCCAATTATAGTTCCCAAACCGTATAGGTTGATGAGGTTATCTTAGTAAATGGTCAATAGCAGATGGTTCATATTCAAAGTTCTCACACTAATTTGATAGATGTGTTCTTGATAGTGAATGGTTGATGATGTTCTTTCTCTACTCTCATTAAGTCCTATAAAGCACAAATTATTATGTAAGGCCTAAGGGGTTAATGTTAGGAAAAGTTATCCTCACATATAATTTGGATTAATATTGTAAAGTGAATAATTACGTGAGTAATAATTCACTAGTTGTTATTTGGGTTAGTTTGTAGAATATATTAGTTAGTTTTGATATTATTGTGAGTTATAACAATATTATGTATATAGGTTAGTTGTTAATAACCTATGAGATATTACAGGTTAGTGAATATTCATAGGGATACAAAGAATTAATTGTGGATATATGAATCTTCATCAGTATAGGTAGACTGTCCTATATATGTGTATAATGCCCGAATGAATATGTAAGAGAAAAATAATACAGTGTGATTAAATATTCTTTATGTTCAAAATTTATCAAATTCATGTTGTGTATTCATATAACCTCTATATAATCTCCTATGATTATTAACATATATTTCCAAGTTTAATAACTCTAATGACATTTAGATTAAATGGGAAAGACTCCTTCCAAGATATGTTTTTATTACATGAGAAAATATTCTTAATAACTTATAACTAAATCAAGGAGAAAAGATGCCAAAAATCATGGCATGAAAAACACATTAAAATCAAATAATTTCAAATCAAGGATAAGATATTTATCTACAATAGAAAATATAAAAATTCAAGTAAAATTAAAAATAATATGGTTAGGGCCACATATGATCAAAGAAATGTTAGATCCTATAGTAATAAAATTAAACCCACTTGTTGACATGTCAAGAAAAGGATTTATGAAATGCTCCAATTAAAACTATACACCAAAAATAACTATGTTGAAAAATAAAAACATAAATTAAGGGCTGAAATTGTCTTGTAAATCCAACCAAGTAAGTCTAGAAAGGATGTTGTGTTATCTTATGACAGATGTTTAATTAGAAAGGGAATGATGAAAAAAAACAAAAATAAATATAAAAAGGTAAAAAAATAATTTGGAAAATGTATTTCACTAACTGGAAATGATGTAGAGGATAGATGAATCTTTCTCTATCTTTGTCTTGTTTTAAGATGCACTTCTTTGTTAATGGCTCATTGGATCATTCTTCATGCAAAGTCTTGAGGTTAACCTAATTATATTATGGATTCTAATGTATTTATCATTCTTATAAGGGTCCCATTAGACCTATTTATCCATTGTACACACCTTTCAAGAGCATTTATCCACTTCATACACAACTCTGCATATCTTAAGACATAGTCTTGTAACCTTTTTTAGGCTTTTATGGCGAGGATGGAATGTATGATGTAATTATGAGAAATTAATTATTTATTCATATACCCTTTATCTATTACTATAAAAATATAAAGTCTCATTCCATAACTCTGGCTTTAAACCACTTTTTCACTCCCTTTTATTAGGTTTATTTGGCTTCTACATAGATAATTGGTTGTAAACATATGAATCCATATGGGACCAACTTGAAACAAAAAAAATATTATCTCCAACACTATCATGCAACAAATATAAAAAATTTAACATATTCCATTGATGGATTCTTTTGGAAAATGGTTTTAGGTTAAGGAACCCTAGTATAGGGTTTGAATAGAGTTTGCAGACTTGAGAAGGGTCAAAATTCATTTATAGTTATTTTAGTGACTTTAATAGTAATTTTATTGATATTTAAGGTTTGTGAAAATATTAAAAACCTACTTAAATTCTTAATAAACCCTTTAACAACCTATGTTACACCCTTCTATGAAGGACTTAGGTTGATTGTGCAAGAATTCTTCAACTACACAGAATTATGTTTGGGGTTTACACATTATAGCATGAAAAAAATGACTCAAAATACTTATTAAACCTAAATAATATAATTAAAATAACTTACCAATATGAATGTATGCATACCAACTCTAATGCATGAACCTTCTCTCATAATTAGATACTAAGAACTCTTGTTTTCTTTGTCAATTCATTACACATGCATAAGTATAGGGCCTAAAATGTTATCTCTTACCAAAAAATCTATGTAAAATATATTAAGGATCATTAAAAATTATTATATCCACTTATAATCATCATTCCATTTCAAATATCTATTAATAAAAAAAATTCAAGAAATACTTACTTTGTCTCAGTCTCTCAAACAGAGAATGCAGAGCATTTACATAGTCTTGTTACTAAAAAATTTTATGAATTCCTTTAGCCTACAATTATGGTACCATATAGTTTTATTTAGCCTATTTTAGGATTATAAATTATAGTATCCCTTAAAATTATGACCCCAATACAAAAGGAAATAGTTGGAGTCGGATGACATGGTGTGTGAATTTAGAATAAGAGGAAGAAGAAGATGAAGAAGAGGAGGAGGAAGAGGAGGAAGAGGAAGATTAAGAAGAAGAGGATGAGGATGAGGAATAGAAGGAGGAGGAAGAAGAATAATAATAATATTAGGATAAGTAAAGAAGAAGAATAAGAAGAAGAAGAAGAAGAAGAAGAAGAAGAAGAAGAAGAAGAAGAGGAAGAGGAAGAGGAGAAAGGAAGGGAGGAAAAGAAAGAATAGGAATAAACTGAAAATGGTAAATATGCTAGTGGACCTTTTAAAACATATAAAAAAATATAAAATACCAATAAAATATCATTAATAAATTGTATATGATCAATAAAAAAAATTTAAATTAGTAAAACTACTCTAATGGATACCCTAAAAAAGATAAAAGTAGAATTGGCATGACATAAACATATGACATCTATAATTATGGTGCCATCAAGTTTTATTTAGCATATTTTATGATGATAAATTCTAATATCCCTTAAAATTTTGACCCCAATACAAAATAAAATAGTTGGAGAGACCCTTATCCAGACTACTAAGGTATATTGGATGACATGGTGTGTGAATTTAGAATAAGAGGAAGAAGATGATGAGGAAGATGAGGAGGAAGATGAGGAAGAGGAAGAGGAGGAGGAGGATGAGGAATATTATTAGGAAGAGGATGAGGATGAGGATGAGGAAGAAGAGGAGAAGGAGGAATAATAATAATAGTAGCATAAGTAAAGAAGAATAATAAGAGGAAGAGGAGAAAAGAAAGAAGAAAAAGAAATAATAGGAATAAAATGAAAAGGGTAAAGGGGCTAGCAGCCCTTTTACAAGATATACAAAAATAGAAAATACCAATAAAATATCATTAACAAAGTGTATATGATCAATAAAAACTTTTAAAATTAGTACAACTACTCTAATGGATCCTCTAAAAAGGATAAAAGTAGAATTGGCATGACATAAACATATGACATCTATAATTATGGTGCCATCAAGTTTTTTAGCCTATTATAGGATGATAAATTCTAGTATCCCTTATAATTTTGACCGCAATACAAAAATAAATAGTTGGAGAGACCCTTATCTAGACTACCAAGGTATATTGGATGACATGGTGTGTGAATTTAGAATAAGAAGAATAATAATACAAGGAAGATGAGGAGGAGGAAGAGGAGGAAGAGGAAGAGGAGGAAGAGGAGGATGAGGAAGAGGATGAGGATGAGGATAAGGAAGAGGAGGAGGAGGAGGAGGAGGAATAATAATAATAGTATGATATGTAAAGAAGAAGAAGAAGAGGAAGAGGAGAAAGGAAGGAAGGAAAAAAAGAATAAGAATAAAATGAAAAGGGTAAATATGCTAGTGGCCCTTTTAAAAGCTATACAAAAATAGTATATACCAATAAAATATCATTAACAAAGTGTATATGATCAATAAAAACTTTTTAAATTATTACAACTACTCTATTGGATCCCCTAAAAATTATAAAATTAGAATTGGCATGACATAAACATATGACATCTATAATTATGGTGCCATCAAGTTTTATTTAGCCTATTTTAGGATGATAAATTCATGTATCCTTTAAAATTTTGACCCCAATAAAAAAGGAAATAGTTGGAGAGACCCTTATCTAGACTACCAAGGTATATTGGATGACATGGTGTGTGAATTTAGAATAAGAGGAAGAAGATGAGGAAAATGAGGAGGAAGAGGAGGAAGAGGATGAGGAGGAGAAGGAAGAGGAGGATGAGGAGGATGAGGATGAGGATGAGGATGAGGAAAAGGAAGAGGAGGAGGAGGAGGAGGAGGAGGAGGAGGAAGAATAATAATAGTAGGATAAGTAAAGAAGAAGAAGAGGAAGAGGAGAAAGGAAGGAAGGAAAAGAAAGAATAGGAATAAAATGAAAAGGGTAAAGAGGATAGAGACCATTTTATAAGATATAAAAAAATAAAAAATACCAATAAAATATCATGAACAAAGTGTATAAGATCAATTAAAACTTTTTAAATTATTACAACTACTCTAATGGATCCCCTAAAAAGGATAAAAGTAGAATTGGCATGACATAAACATATGACATCTATAATTATAGTGCCTTCAAGTTTTTTTAGACTATTGTAGGATGATAAATTATAGTATCCCTTAAAATTTTGACCCCAATACAAAAGGAAATAGTTTGAAAGACCTTTATCCAGACTACCAAGGTATATTAGATGACATGGTGTGTGAATTTAGAATAAGACATAAAGAAAGTGTCTAATTATCTTAACCTCTGCTATACCTCAATATGATCTAGATGAAACATGGCCAATAGATAAATAATTAGATTAAACTATATAAAATTCCATTAGCCACAATGAAGCCATAGTGGAGAAGAGAATAATCAAGGTATAGGCATGAGTAGGGTATGAGGAAGATAATTAGGCCAACTATCAGGGTATAATTAGGTTAAAATGAACAAGTACAAATATTAAGCATGAAAACTATAGAAATATAGCCACCTATTTTTTTTACCCAATCGATTTCCCTTATAGACCCAAGATAAGATGAAAGAGTTAGAAGAGATATAATGAAAACTAGGTATTGCCTCTCCTAGTTTCAATACTAACAGAATTCCTTATATGGTAGTACGATCTAAATTGATAAGTTTTAAATAAAAATACAAAGAAAAATAATCTTAACACATATTTATCTATTAGCACATGGAATACTATAGGACTTTGTTGAATACCAAATGGAGAAAATGGAGATTCAAAACAAAATTCACAAAGCATATTTATAGATATAAGAGAATTCACTGGCCCTGAAATTAGTAGTGATGGAATCCAAACATAATATTATGATAGAACACAATATTTTAGATGCAAAAGCCATACTTTCTCCTAGGAAACATTATCTAAAGCAATAAAGGACAAGTATGAAAATTATCTAGCCAAGGATGAGGGATCCACATCGTGAACCAAAATTTTGATAGTAAGTTTTTTGAGTTAAGTAGGATGAATTATTTTGGATACCTACCAATATTTTTAGAAGTTGTCTCAAGGATAAGACAAAGGAATAAAAGTCTAGATAATGTTGGTAATATTCTTTAGCAGTTATGATCAACATAGGATTATTGGATAACATCCAACTCTACTACAATAATAGAGTACTTCTCTATGCCAATGGTACAAAGGCTTCTACCAACTTTGGAAACATAGTAAGGATTGGATCCTTGCATTAACATAATATGACCTACATAGAGAAAATTCATATCTTACACAAATAAAACCATTGATTTTTAAAGTTAACTCATTGATATTTAAACTAAAACATTGTAATATGATACATATAACATAGAAATAGTTTAATAGTGATAACATGAGTGAGATAAGAGATTATAGAGTATAGTGATACTTGTACTAGCTTAGAAGAGAGCGAGAGTAGAGTAAAGAGTAAGGAAATATAGAGTAAAGATATATGTGGAACTATAATGGTTTTTCATATTCTCTTTATATGACTAAAGAAAGTTAGAGTAGGGAATATGATAAATTTTATATGAACATAGTAGATTGATAAAGCAAAGTACAATGATCATCAACACATTAGATAGTATTCAATGATTGAGAAACTAATTATAACCCCAATACAAAACTTCTCCTTTCCACTTCCTCTCTGAATGCCATCAAAAAGCCTTATACTTGAGTAAGTTCAAATGCATCAAATATTCATATTCACACATAATTTGTGTTATTTCAACATGTTTCACAATAGGGTTAAAACCTTAGTTATAGTGAAATGTGAAGGGAGGTGATTAATGTAAATAACGGGTCCCACCATCTTGAGAACATTTTAAATCACTGATAATAACAAATAATTATGTTTTATTTTTACCGATAAGTAATAAATAATTTATGTTTTATTATTTATTTACATGAGGTTGTTAACCCCTTTTAACAAATAATAAATCATTATTATTTAATTATTTAAAATGTACTCAAGGTATTATAATTGTACCACTTAGACATTAAATGTTCTAACACCCCCTTAATGCTAAGAAGGGACAAATGTCGTGGTTAGATAAAAAAAGAATTATACTATGTACATAACTAAAGGATTTTAAAAACTTCATCATATCAAACATCACCTTTCAAAACAAAATTAATTATAATCCATAAGCTACTCGAAAGTAAGTCTAGGCTATCATGATTGTAAGATTACATCTCATAGTTTATTATTCATAATCACTAAGCATAGTTGGATCCTTTTCTAACATAAGGACATCCATTACAAAGTATGATTTTAATGTATTGGAGTACAAAAGTAAAAGTTCCACATGAATTTTACTTATATTACATAACTTCCATACAAAATTTACAATGATCTACAATGATAAGAAATATAGAGAAGGAGAATAACACATGGCCATTAGTAAGTGTCATTTTCATGCACACTCACCCTCAATAGCAACTCTGAGAGGCCTAAAATTTTAATAAACTACCAAAACTTGGTAGCACAAAGTGGTTTTGTGAAGATATTTTCCACTAGTTCATCCATAAGATAAAACTACATATCCATATCACCATTGAGGACTTTCTCTTGAATAATTTGCATATGAACTTAAATATGTTTAAATTTTTAGTTTTGTGCACCTACACAAAACTTAAACACATATCCAAAAATCATGAAAGCATAGTATGATTAGAATCACAATAACCAAATACATAAAAATATGACATATTTATTTCTATGGTAAAACATGTTTAAAACAATCAAGTCATATTTAAGGCAAACAAATTCACTACTTTGTGTTGACCATTTTTGCCCAATAGGACAAAAAATCAGTCACCTTCTTCCCCTGCTATTTAAGGCCAATTCATTTTTTGATTTTTCACAAGTCTAGGAGTTTCTACAGACTCTACAGGTGAAATCCTTGGCAAATGAGAAATCAGTTCAGAAAGTGCTAGGGTTTGCAAGGCTTTTTTGGGCCTTCATCTAAAGAAAAATTGTAAGGTTTGAATCTTTGAGCCATTGAACCATCGCTTCAGTTCAACACTTGGTTCAATCGGCAGTTCAACATTTTGGTTCAATGAGCTTGGTTCAAAGCGAGTGGTTCAATGTTCGGTTCAATCAGCTCGGTGCACAGCATTGAACCATTGAACTGATTGAACCAATTTTGGTTCAATAGGTTAGTTCAACAAAGGGCCGAAACAAAGACATGGGGAAAGTCAAATAACTAATTCCCGTAGACTTTTGTCCATAGGAAAAGGTCTAAAACAAAGGAAAGACCTGCAGAAAAAGCAGAAAGGGAAAAGCCTGAAGGAATTTTCTGAGGACGATGACGTCTCGAGAGCTGTCAAATATAAGGAAGTGAATTATCCATTGGTTTTCAAAGAGATGACAGCCACGTGAACACCAAATTCTATACAATGAAATAGCCATTTGCTTTCAAACTAAAAGGATGCCAACCATGGAAAAGGCCCAAAAATGCAGCGACCTACCAAAAGATCACCCTCAAGGGCCAAAGAAGCCAAAAGAGACAAGATAGGGAAAAGACAAAGTGCCAAGTGTAGGAGTAGACAAATAGTCTAAGTGGCAAAGGGAGGCATCAATTCAATAAATTACTCTAGTAGATGACACAGTGCTTGCAAATTGACCATTAAAAGGCGTGAATGGCCAACTGTGCACCCCTTTTTCTTCATTTCATAGTTATGAGTAGATAAAATATGTAGGTTCCTTTAAGGAGTAGTCTCGATTAATGAGAAAATAGCATGGCCATGTCAAAAAATGCCTAAATTCAAAGCCAAGGCCAACATAACATTTATGTTTAAGCAGCCTGCTCTTCCCAATGCTCGTAAGGCACATGGGTCACTTGTAAAAGGGGCACTAAGAGGCTTCCTTTCTTCTCCTATATAGTGAGGACTTGTCATTTTTGTAATCAGCTTCCACATTTTGTAAGTTGTAGCCCTGAAAAAATTTCACCTAAATCAATAAACAAATTTTTTACCTCTATCTTGGTTAGATATCTCTGTGTATGTCTGAGTGTTAGTTTGTGTTTAGTCATTATTTCTTGATGCTTTCATAGGTTCAACACCAACATATCTAGTGTCTGTAAGGTGCCATTTCTATAGTTGATAAGGAGAGTTCTTTTTGGAAGTATAGAAATAGAAGAAATTACCTTATAGTGTGCCTTTCACAGCACCTTGGTGAATCTCTATTTTCTGTATTTTCATTAAAGCCTCCCTGTTCAAGCTCTTGAAAATTGGTTCTTCTGCCATTTTAAAGCATATGTATGTTTTTGTCTAATTTTAAGTGTGAGGGTGAGAAGGTCAGATTTATTTTGGTGCATCACCTCCTTTAGAGTAGTTTGTTTTCCTGCAATCTTTCTCCCTTTTCATCCCCCCATTATATATCTGTGTGTGTGTGTGTGTGTGTGTGTGTGTGTGTGTGTGTGTGTATGTGTGTGTGTGTTAGCACTTACTAGAACAAATTAGATCCATCAAAGGGAGCTAGCCCTTACCTAGAGACTCTCCCCTCCAGCTTTGCCAGTCCCACAGGTGAGAGGGGAGTTTCCATAGTTGTGTGAAGAAGGTAGGAGTTTGGCCTCCTACCAAGGGTGCAATCTTCTGCGTCAACAGTTTTATCACGCCTGGTGGGATCAACTAGGACAAGTTGTGTTCACAAAGTTGAATAATTTTGGTGTGTTCTTCGACCAACCAACCTTTGGATACTTTTGCATCAAACACCAATGGTGACTCTAAGTTAAATCAATTAGTTAAGCAGTGTTGGTACCATACCATCAAGAAACAACATTCTAGTATGTATAATCCCATTGTTCTGAGCCATGGACCCTATTTTCATTGGCTAGCATGGCTATGATCATCACCAGCCTTATGTTGATCCTTATCAAGTCTAATATGACCGGTCCCAGCCCTATCATGAGCTATATCAGCCTTATGCCCAGTCTTCTCATTTCGTCACTTCTCCCACTCAACCCAGTCTCTTTGCCAATCAACCCATTTTCACCTTCAAGTGAGCACTACTGGGATACAAAAAATATGTAATAGATCTTGACACCAAAAGGGGATGTGACCAAGAAATTCCTGATCATGTCATCCATCAAGTGAGAAATGCACTAAATCAGGTTAAGAAGGAATGGACTTCCATTGAAAGAGCCAATTGGCACAAGCTTACAAGTGAGATGCTAGATGTGGGTGGTTTGATTGCGTCTTTGGAAGAGAAGCTAAGTATTCATGAGAGGCAGCCTTACCAAGTCTATCAACCTACATACTCACTACCCCAAGCATTATATCAGTCATATACATCCCCTGCTTATAAGCCAAGTCAAGCCTATCAAATTCCTTTCCCCAATTATGTTGAGGAGAGTTCCCAAATAGAAAACTTTGTGTTTAAGGCTAATCTTGATAGATAGATTGAATTGGCAAATCTTCAAATGCAGCAGTCCATTTTGGTAGCAAGGGAAGTGGAATCCAAACCCTCACTACCCTCTCACATTGTGGCCCCATCACCCCAAAGGGAGGTGCCTAGTCTGTATGTCTTGAGCTAGAATAAAGTGACTGAGTCATGGAACATCAAGGAGGAGAAAGGCATTGTCCAAGAGTGTGAGGCACAAAATGAGGTCAGTCCTTTTCAAGTCCCTCCCACCCTTCCTTAGGAAGCTTCTTGCATTTCATGGCAACCTTCATGTACTCCCCATCTCTATAATGACTCCTATGAGCTCCAAGAGGTACAAAATGAGGATAATATAGCTAAGCAGATTGAGGAATTAGAGGCTATGATGAGACTACTTAGAGAGAGAGAGATGGAGTTTTTAGACCTTGTAGAGGAGCCGATGCCAAAAGACACCCCTTCCACCAATCCACAAGCTAATTTCAATATTGATGAAATGTTGGTAAAGTGGAGGGACGAAAACCAAGAAATTTTGGCCTAGGGTCTGCCCCCTCCTGTTCTGAAGAAAGCCCCCTCTTGTGTGCCAAATCCTTTCTATCAAATGGCACTTGCTCATTCTAACTCATCTAATGCATTAATCAATCCTACCCTCAATCCCATACACCTAGCTTTTCAGCATGCCTCTCTTCAGATAGCTCTTCTTGTACATGAGCATACCCTCCCAACTCTTCCCCAGCCTCCTCAAGTCTTTCAACATGATCTCCAAATTCCAAGCTGGAAGAAGGAACATCATGAACCAGCTCAGGACCTTGAAGATGATAAAGTTGTTGCCTGTTCACAGAAGCAAGATTCTAATCCCAAGATCATGAGTTGGAAGCAAATAGTGGAATCTTAGGGAAGAAAGGAAGAGGAAGAGAAAGGTTTTGCTCAAAACCTTGAAGAAGATGGGGCTGCTCTTACTCCTGATGATGATTGTGACTTCCAAGAAAGGCTTTTCTAAGAAGATATGGATAGGCAGATTACAGAATTGGAGTCCAAATTAGGTCTCCTCAGTGAACATGTGATGGACGTTTCAGACCAAGTACCAGATTCCATGGTTGAATACACTCCATCCACACACCTCCAAGAAAGCTATCATGCCTTGCCTAATATAGATTATGCTCAGTTTATGACTGACCAGGGAGACTCCATGAGTATGGATTAGGAGGAGATCACCTTAAGTGACATGGAGGAGCATGGGCAATCTCTTGTTCATGTTTTGAATAATTCTTTTGAAGTCATTGAGGCAGGCTATACTATTCTTCAAGGAGGCTATGAGCTAGATAAGAGTGGAGAAGGTAGCATTGGGACTCAAAAAAGCATACAAAGAGGTTGCAATTTTTCAAATTTACCCCTTCAGGAGGTTAGTGAATCTGAAGATATCTTCTTTGAAATCATTAAGGAAGATGGTCATACCATGGAACCCGAGCATGAAGCAGAAGAGAGCAAGCCAGTCAAGGGTGCGTATCAAGGGGCGTATGGTGATGAGCCAACAGTAATTGATTTATTGATGAGATACACCAGCCTAAAGAACCAACAGGAAGCAAGCTTCCAAGAACAAATAGAGTATGTATATGTTGGAAGCATGTTTGAATCTCCACTCAGGTACAAGCCAAATCAGGTGATAGGTAAGAGGAGCAGGTCACCAACTCTCCTTTTCATTTAGCTACTTACCTGGCACCATAAGTCTTCTTGCCAGGTAGGAGACGTTAGAAGTTTCCCTTTGATCTAGGAGGGAATCAACAAATACCTGGTTAGCTGTATATAACAGGTTGCTTTCAATTTTCCCTTGTTTTTCTCCTGCTTTCCCTAAGTGTTGTTGCACAAGTAGTTTTCTTAGCTTTGTGTGTGTTTTTATTTTCCTCTTGGAGTGAATCTGCATGATTTATTCTAGAATTTATTAGGGCTATTGCTGATTTTAAAGTTATAATCTGACTCCGTGCCCAATGGACTTTTAAGGCAACTAGCTTCTAAGCATGGCAGGCATGCTTCCCCTTGGAGGTGCCAATCTGTTGACCATTTTTTCCCAATAGGGCAAAAAATCGGTCACCTTCTTCCCTTGCTATTTAAGGCCAATTTATTTTTTGATTTTGCACAAGTCCAAGAGTTTCTATGGACTCTGCAGGTGAAATCCTTGGTAGATGAGAAATCAGTTCAGAAAGTGCTGGGGTTTGCAAGGCTTTTTTAGGCCTTCATCTGAAGAAAAATTTCAAGCTTGGTGTCTTCAAGCCATTAAACCATCACTTCTGTTCAACACTTGGTTCAATCGGTAGTTCAACATTTCAGTTTAATGGCTTGGTTTAACGAGCTTGGTTTAAAGCGAGTGGTTCAATGTTTAGTTCAATCAGCTCAGCACGCAGCGTTGAACCATTGAACCAATTGAACCAATTTAAGTTTCATAGGTTGGTTCAATAAAGGGCCAAAACAAAGACCCAAGGAAAGTCAAAGCACCAATTCTTGTAAACTTTTGTCTATGGGAAAAGGTCTGAAACAAAGGAAAGACGCATGGAAAAAGAAGAAATGGAAAAACCTGAAGGAATTTGCCGAGGACGATGACGTCTCGAGAGCCGTCAAATATAAGGAAGTGAATTATCTGTTGGTTTTTAAAGAGATGATGACCACATGAACACCAAATTTTATACAATGAAATAGTCATTTGCTTTCAAACTAAAAGGACACCAACCATGGAAAAGGCCCAAAAATGCAGCGACCCGTCAGAAGATCGCCCCTAAGGGCTGAAGAATCTAGAAGAGACAAGATATGGAAAAGACAAAGTGCCAAGTGTAGGAGTAGACAAATAGTCTAAGTGGTGAAGGGAGGCATCGATTCAATAAAATTACTCTAACAGATGACATAGTGCTTGTGAATTGACCATTAGAAGGTGCAAACGACCAATCGTGCACCCCTTTTTCTTCATTTCATAGTTATGAGTAGACAAAATGTGTAGGTGCCTCTCAAGGAGTAGTCTTGGTTAATGATAAAATAGCACGGACATGTCAAAAAATGCCTAAAGTCAAAGCCAGCACCGACACAACATTTATGTTTAAGCAGCCTGCTCTTCCCAATGCTCGTAAGGCACATGGGTCACTTGTAAAAGGGGTGCCAAGAGACCTCCTTTCTTCTCCTATATATTGAGGACTTGTCATTTTTGTAATCATCTTCCACATTTTGTAAGGCGTAGCCTTGGCAAAATTTCACTTGAATCAATAAATGCATTTTTTACCTCTATCTTGGTTAGATATCTCTGTGTATGTCTGAGTGTTAGTTTGTGTTTAGTCATTGTTTCTTGATGCTTTCACAGATTCAACACCAACATATCTGGTGTCTGTAAGGCACCATTTTTACAGCTGATAAGGAGAGTTCTATTTGGAAGTGTAGAAATAGAAGAAATTACCTTATAGTGTGCCTTTCACAGCACCTTGGTGAATCTCTGTTTTTTGTATTTTCATTAATGCCTCCCTGTTCAAGCTCTTGCAGCTTGGTCCTTCTACCAGTTTGAAGTGTATGTATGTGTTTGTCTGATTTTAAGTGTGAGGGTGAGAAGGTCAAATTTATTTTGGTGCATCACCTCCTTTAGAGTAGTTTGTTTTCTTGCAATCTTTCTCCCTTTTCATCCCCCCATTATATATCTATATATCTCTGTGTGTGTGTGTGTGTGTGTGTGTGTGTGTGTGTGTGTGTGTGTGTGTGTGTGTGTGTGTGTGTGTGTGTGTGTGTGTGTGTGTGTGTGTGTGTGTGTGTGTGTGTGTTAGCACTTACTGTAAAAAATCAGATGCATCAAAGGGAGCTAACCCTTACCTAGAGACTCTCCCCTCCAGCTTCGTTGGTCCCACAAACGAGAGGGGAGTTTCCATAGTTGCGTGAAGAAGGCAGGAGTTCGGCCTCCTGCCAAGGGTGTAATCTTCTGCATCAACACTTTGATTACAAATTTAGTGTAAAACCATAAATTATTATATGCAATTCATTATTGGACATCTCCAATATTGACAAGATGAGCTCCCCCAATTATCATGATATGCACATACAATAATTTAATAATAATATAATACTAATTTTATCCAAACATTAGATATACTAATAATTCATTTTATCATTTGAGTCTTATCAAAACTTTACAAGTTTCAATATGATTCAAAAAAATATTGAGGTATAACCTCTCATACATAAACTATGGATAATTTTAGCATAATATGTAGTCATCCAATCAAACAAATATGAGACTGAAATAAATAAGTTTAGAGATGTATGAATAAAATGCTTAGTAAAATAAATGATGAAGAGCCAATAATACAAACTCCATTCACACTTTTCATTTCATAACATATCTTATTATTAAATGAAGCATATAAGGATGCTAACATAAATAATCAAATGAGAGTATCAAATCATATTATCATGAAATTACCTCAATAATCAAATGAAAGTATTAAAACACAAAATATCCAAACTTATTGAGCATGATCTTTTAAACAAATATAATAGCTAAACATAATAATTTTGTCAAATTAAGCATGATTCTATGCATATAATGTTTTTCCATACTAACTCATATGAATCACATATATATATATATATATATATATATATTGCTTTCTCGTCTAAGATAAATATATTTATTATAAGATAATTGTATTAAACATTTTTCAAGAGTCAAACAAAATCATTTTACTAACAAATATAATGTATGTGAGACATTATCAATATAGTTAGTATCTATAAAGTAATTGTTATCACCCAAATTTGAACCCTTAGAATTTTTTTGATGCCTTCCACCAACCAACTTCATATGCACATCAACCATGAGACTAACTTGAACACACATTAATCCTAATCTTCATGTCTACATCAATGCTTCATTATGGAGGTTGGGATAGATTCTTGGGCTAAGGGGACTAATCAAGAGGTCATAGAATGACACTAAGGAGTATACAACTCACTCAACCTTCACACTTCACATGACATGAAAATAATTTTTCAAACTACATATGAGTGTAATAAAAAGATAAAATGCCAAGGAAGACTAACCAAAACTCTTGACAAGGTAAACTAGTCATGCACACATATTTAATGCAGTCAAAAGAGGAGGTAAAAATAATAGTTTATCATTTATCAAAGGCATAAAAATGGTTAGGTTTTCACCATACGTAGGTTTAGGATGAATACAAAGCTAATAAGTATTGAATTTATATAGAAAATGAGACTAAAAGAGAGAGAAGGGTGTTGAAGTGATCCATTGACAAGTATCAAGTGAGAGTTATAATAACTAAGGGAGTTAGAGAATAATTTTAGGATATCTCCAAGGACATGTGTTTCTACTTTGAAAATTCATCCTATTTAAATTAGCGTAGGAGTTTCATTCCTTTACTTGACACCTCTTACTTTCTCTTCAACCTGACCTCTTCTTAGCTTAGAAGGTGACAAGTGACACTCTTTATCTTCAATTCAAGTTGAAATTATATTTTCCCTTATTATTGACACATTTCATCATTTTATAATCTCCTAATACTGACATTTCAATTATGATTACACCACTTAGGTATCTTGAATCCCAATTTGTCTTACTATGCCTATCTTACCCAAATAGCTCAAATATTGATTTCATATTTATGAGTGAAACCTATATTCATGGATGTCATATCCATATCCTATTATACCTAAATTAACTTTTTTTAATCCTTAAACACTCTCCAAGACCTCATCTTGCACCCAAAGATCTCATTTGCCTTTAATTCATTATAACCCTAAAAACACATAAAGCTCCTTATGTGGGACAATGTATATATTATATTTGGAAACTAGGAATTTTTCTGAGTACTTAGTATGCCATTACAACTTTGTGCTACATTTCATGACCCAAATATGAGTGTAAGTACACTTATTATCCTATTTTCTCTCTCTAATTAGGCCTCTAGGCCTAGAAACTGAGTTTTAGATCTAATCTTCTCCCACACATTTGAAACTTATAATAAGTGTGATTAAATTTACATACACCATGACCATGATCCATGCCAAAATTTTGGATTTTTATACCTTTTATGGATGTGTGAACCATGAAATGGCTAAGACCCTAGCTTAAGTGTTTATACATGCATGAGATGTGATTGAAGTGATTTGAAAAGAAGTTTTTAAGTTATAAATCTTGGAAATGGTTTATTAATGCTTAAAAAATCATCATACAACTCAACCTATTGATATTAGGCTCTCTGGCTGTAATTCATAAGCTTGAGATAGGATTCTTGGCTAGCAAAATGGTACATTTCTCACTTTTGACCCCACTTGATGATTCAGTTAGATCATATACCTTATTAGGAGGCCTAAAGAGGTGAGTATAGTATTTAACTTGATAGGAATTTGTTCTTGATTTTTAGGCCAATTTATATCCTACACACCCTAAAATAATCCTATAACTAAGCATTTTAGACCAATTCTATATAGTGTACCTATTAACATTTTAGCCTCACAAGCCAAAATGTCAACCATTATCATTCAAATCTTTGATAACCACTACCTTAGCTTGATTTAATATGCCCCATAGTGTCCTTATTTTAAAGGAAAAATGACTATATTAAACACTATAGGAACTAGACCATCATTTAAACATCATGTAAGAGTAATTTAGCAAAAGGTGATGTGCACGAGGATGTCAATTTCAAGCATTGTAAAGTAATCCTTTTGATTCAAATATTCCTAAGTCTAAATGTATTTCTAACAAGTATCAAGATCATAGAATCTTGGATCAGATATAACAATGGGTAGTGATCAATGAGGTTAATGGGCCCAAGCAAATCAATGGAGCACATTTAATCATGTAAAGGCAAATCTAATAGTGAGCACAAGGTCAAAAGGTCCTTGGAATGAGATCAATGATCTACATTCAATTAGATCAAAAGATCCAATAATGAGTGAGTGAGGACAACATTAGGGGGTCCCAAAGATCTAACAGAGCACGTTTAATCATGTATTCAAATATCAATGGTGAGCATCAAGTTAAAAAGTTAGAGGATCCTAAGATTGAATGCATCAATGATAAGTATCATGATCACAGTGACTTACCAGATCAATAGTGTGCATTTTAGTAAGTAGAGTAAAGATCAATAGAATGAATTTACTGAGAAAATAAAATCAACAATATGAGCAAGGTCAAAAATTCAAGGAGCTCAAATTAAATGCAAAGCCACCACATGGCACAAGCACATGAAATAGATGAAGTCTAATAGTGGATCCATAGTAAGCATGTGAGACCAACAAGTGTCACATTCTCAAAGGCTGAAATCAAGATGAATAGAGAGCTAATAATTACCACCATCTAGAAAACCCAACATAGATCGACAGTTGATGTTGACGATCAAAACTAGTATATTCCTAAAGAAATCAATGGAGTAGATTTTATCAAATATCCAAATAGCATGAGATGATGAAACGTGTCCAAAATTTGATAGTGTAGTGTGTTCAAGATCATGGCATGTAACACAGAGTGTGTTATTTGATGGACTTAGATTATTTAAGGGTATATAAAGAACATTAATGTAATGAAGATCATAAGGAGATTAAGGGGGCCATTAATTATTACTCATAGTATAAATTTTGGCCTCCATGACCTTTATCCACTCTTCCACATCAATAAAGTCACAATAACATCAATGCAGGAAGAAGTGGGAAAAGAAATGGTGTAACTATTATAACTATTTTTTGATGTGGCCCTGATCAGTTAAGATTTATTTATGGAGCATAGATGTTGGGTGGTTTTAACTATTATTCTAAGTGTAATTAAGCTCATTAATGACCCTTTTAGTGCCAAAATTTCTCTCCCTAGCTTTTCTTTCTTCCTATAAATATAGGCATTGTGTGCTTGATTTTCATCCCTCAAGGTTGGTATTTTTACTTATTCACCTCTTATATTAATTAATAAAGAATTTTTAGTTGTTTACTAGTCTATATTTAGTGTCTTGTATTTGTTTGATATGCAAAACTAGTTTTCATCTTCCCTTTGCAGGTAGTTCAACCTAAGTGCTAACCACTTTCGTTATAGATTATCTAGTGTGTCTTAATGTTGATGTCTCAGGTATAGAGTGTATTTAGTATTTTAAGTGCATTCAATCAAGCCTTAATCGCATTTCCCTCCAACCTAAGTCAATCAAATTTACCTCTAGGTGAAGCACTGTTGCTTGGGAGCCATTGTAGGCACTATGTTAGTTTTATTCATAATCCATTAGTGTGTTGAGAGTTCAAGATTATGAGTGGATATAATCAATTCATGGTGCATCACCACATGTTAGTGTAGTTTTAAAATTTAGACACCTAAATCTGGCCATCGATAACCTCCAATCAAGATTTTGACCAATTTCCACCAAAATACACAATTTAGCCTAAAAACACTAAAGCACATTAAAAGATTTGAAATTGACATATTCAAATGCCAATTATGGCTAGGGTATCCCTAAATGGGGTAATGCAATTTATGGTCCAACTAACTTTGATCAAATCATTTTGAGTCAAAATGCCAATTTTGCACTTAGGTTCTCTGGATTTCTCTTTCTTATCAAATCTCTTACACAAGACACGTGCCTTTGTTATTTGATGTTGATAATATCCTCAATGGGATAATGTATCCAATGTAGTTGACATTGACTTCCAATTCCAATCTAGTCAAATTTAAGACCAATAATAACGCATTCTGATCAATTTGAGTAATTTGTGCATAAGGTGCTTAAACATGCTTAAGAGCTAATTAAACCAAATTAGAGCCTAGTTAAGAATTCTATGGAAAATTATTGAATACTTATTTTTAGAAATGAATATTGAATATCTATATCATCAGGTGACCTCATTTCTTGAAAAGACATCCCTAGGCCATAAATGCCACAAATATCATGATTCATGCCTCCCATGCCTCATCAAAGCCCTCTTTCCTTTTAATTAATCCTCTATCCCAAATATTGATGAGCCTATTTATCAATTTTAATTGCATAATTGGATTAATCCTTAGCCACACATCTCAATCTTGAGATGGACAATTTAAGTTGATTCTGATCAATCTCAAAAATCTATAAATAAGAGGCCTTACCACATCATTTCTAAGCTTACTTTGTGCAAAGTTATAATGCAGGATTGGTACCAAAAGCTTCATGAAATTAGTGTTACCATGCCAAATTGATTCCAATCCAAGCCAAGCCACAAGCCAAAGGTGCCAAGGAAAGATGGAGGTGGACAAGCTTCCATTGTCAAGGACTTTATGAGCACAAAACTATTCAAGAAACTACTACAAAGGCATTTGGGGCATCTAAGGAAGCTAAAAGAATTATTGTATTTTTCCTTAATTTTTAGTTTTGTTTGTCATTTTTTTTTAGTAAGCTCACCCTAGTAACTAGGCATGAAGGTGTTATCTTAGTGTGTTCTTTGTCAATTTATTTTGTGCATTTTGTTGATAAAACCATACTAATCTCCTCTTCTTAGTCAAATTCCTCATTCACATAATTCATGCAACTCTTCCACTCTTTTCATCTCAATCTATTTAGTTTTTAAGAGATCATTTAAGTGATACATCAAAGAAGTTATCCTCATTAAAAATCCTAGAGGTCTAACCCAAGATTAGGTGACCCACATCTTAGGGTCATTCCCATGTTGGACTAGGTTTGAGCAAGAGGACATGAATACTCCCCTTCTCAGCTAGGGTATAACCTAAGTCTCCAAAAATTCTAGCATGTCTGGTAGGATAGATTTCAAGTGCCCAAAATCATGCTTTAAAGATATTGGAGGACATTTGGAAGATGAAGACATCAACAACATCATCTGTAGTCATCTTGGGCAAAGTCAAACATCTTTGGAAGGTTTGAAATCAATCTCAAGTTCAAAGATACCAATGGTTTCATGGTTGTAGAGGTAAGAAGGTTTTTAGTCATGGTTTTTATTTGATACACATATTTCATAAGGAGCCATGGCAGCCTATGAGGTATATTTATTCCCTCCACCCCCATATCCACCTTACCATAGCCCATATGATCCATACACTGATCCTTACCAACCATATAATCCATATATTACACACTACCAGGATCATCTACCATACTTTTATCCTCCTCCACCTCCATACAAACCTCCTCATCATCATAATCAATCTTATTATTAACCTGCTACCCATTGCAATCCACCTGCACCAAACATTGATTGTCTACACTTCGAGATTGAGCGATTAAAAAAATAACGGGACAAGTTGTAGGAGAGTCTTAGATATTAGAAAAGGGTTGAATGAAAAGCTCTTATTCCTCATCAAAATAATCCTACAAACCAAACACAATCAATTAAATTGGTCACCCCATCTCCTTTTCTTTCTTCCCTAGTCATAGTAGATTTCTTGGTCCATAGTTGTTTACTTAATGATAAGGCAAATCTTTCAATTATTCCTAAATCAGTGGCTAACACATTGAATCTGAGGTATGAACCTATTTATGACTTTAAATTTCAATGGAATGGGTCTCCCATGAAAGTATTTGGCATTGTTATAAATATTCAATTCACTTTCCATGCCTACCCCAAACTTTTAATTATACAAGACCTTATTGTAGTAGATTTGTTACCTCATTTTGCCTTATTTTTGGGTAATGACTTCATGACTAAGGTTAGAGGGTACTTGTTCAAAGACTTATCTCATATAGCGTGCAAACTTGAACATGGTGTGGAGTTGAAAATCAAGTCTGAGTCACTCTCTAAGTTCCACATTCTACCACCTCCTCTAATCACCCCAAAGGTAGACTAACTTCACCATCCTTCCCCAAGGTAATCCACTTGTGTTCAAGATCATATACATGCCAAAGATCCTGAAACAATACCCACATGGAAGCCTTCATAGTCCATGGATCCTAAGTTCATCATGCCCACCTTCGAAAAGGAGGATAAGGTAAGAAAATTGCATGTGAAATATATTATTAGTCTTTCATATGTTATTACTCAAGTACTTGCTACCCCTCTTCACATCCCCCCTCAATCCCAAGAATTTCATAAGAAACTATTCAAGATCCCTAGTTGGAAGGATACCCTTGCAATCATCAAGCAACCTAATGATGTCTACTACCCACCCACCCTTTCCCCTCTTGAAAATAAGTCAAGTACACTCAAATCAAAATTAGATCATTCAAGCATGGTTGGAAAACTATCAAATTTGGTAAAGGAGGGGAAAATTATTCAAGAGATAACTAGTGATATAGGTATAGTTGGGTGTCAACAACACCTTGGACAGGACACTTTAGTGTCTATAAATAATAGATTCAAATCGAGACCCCTATCCACTCTGTTAGATTAGAAGGTAAGTATGAACAGAGCTTGGATGATAAAGGGTAGTTGTAATATCATAATAATGGATCTTATTATCCTGAAATTTAGCAAGCTCAATTCATGGGATAACCCCTATGAAACTTGTTTGTTTCATAGCCCATTATCTCTAAGCATGAAAAATGAGATAAATATCTGACTCTTTACTTTTTTTCCCAAGAAAGTTGATCTTTTGAGGGAACTTTATTTTTGTGCAGTTTAGAGAATTTTCTCTGAACTACACTTTGTTTCATTATGTGCAAAGTCAGTGAATTTTCCCAATTTTGAATATGTTTTATTGCTCTTTTTTTTGAGTCAATGAATTTTTTCGAGATTGCATTTGCAAATTTAGAGAATATTTTTGAGATTGCATTTACAAATTTGGATAATTTTTCTGAGATTGCATATGCAAATTCAGAGAATTTTTCCAAGATTACATATGTGAATTCAAGAAATTTCTTCGACCTCACACCTAGGACCCACCATCTTGATGGTATTTAATTTGACATTAATTATTCTTTTTATATATATTTAACCTTGGTAATTTCATTTTAACCATTCTTTTTTTCTTATTCACCATTTTCAATCTTGTGTGCATATTTCCTTGTCATCCTCGTGGTTGATTGGATTTGTTGGTTTGATTGGTTTCATGCATAACACCTTATTTTGGTCAATTTATTTTTATTATTGGTAACTCTCCCTTTTTATTTTTTTTCACTTTTTTGTGTTTTTTTTCTATTTCTTTTTGTGTTTTTGGTCATTTTAGGTTTTCATATATTTTTAGACCCAATTCCCTTTGTACACTTTAAAGATTTTCCCCAAAATGCATGAAGGGAAAGTACACATTCCCTAGTATACTTTGAAAATTTTTATTTGAAGTGCACATCACTTAGTACACCTTAGAGATTTTTATTTGAAGTACACATTTACAAGCTCATCCCCATACATTTTAGAGAATTTTCTTTGAAATTCATTGAAACCCTTTCCCATGTAAATTAGAGAAATTTCTCTAAATTACACCAACCTTTCTCGTGTAGTTTCGAGAAAAATCTCTAAATTACACAAGTGATTCACCTTTCATGTAGTTCAAAAAAAATTCTCCAAACTACACAACCCTCCCTATACATCATATAAAAGCATTATTTTTCACCAATCTTACATTTTTCAAAATAGATGAAAAATGTTCTCTAGATAATTAAATTTTTTTACTTGCAGCCATCTGATCAATGATAAACATCTCTCCAAATAAGAAGACAATTAAGTACAAGTATCAAGATGTCTTCCTATTATATACAGTTGATTCAAATGTGCATCAAATTGGAGATACAAAAATTGGTCATGTGGACATGGCTGAGTTTTTATAGAGATTGGGAAGAAAACCCATTGCACCTCATATGCATCCAGTACTTAATAGTGAAATTCATTTAGTTGATACATTTCCAATATCAACACATGATTCTAAGTTCATCTTGACCATGTCAGTACAATTTGATAAAGAAATCAAATTAGTCAAAGATTTAGATGGAAAGGTGATCATTCACCTTGATGAGGAATATTTTGATAATATTTTTCACCTTTAGAGATTGAGGAATATTCTAATTTAACTATGGATTCACCTCAAGAATATTATGAAAAATATCTTCAGAAGTGTAAAAAACACATCAATACCAAATGGGTCAAGACTCCTTGACCCACCACTACTAGATGGCCCAAGTATTTGTATCATAGTGAATTTTTAGAGGAGATAGGGGATTTGATTTATCACCTTAGTAGAGTGAAAGGGTTGTTTGTTTCAAACATTTTTCAAGAATAGATGTATCAATACATTTTGATTGTTAAAAGAAATAAGCAAAAAATATTTTAAGGTAAACAAATCAGTGATGATATTTGTCATCATCTCTTTGAGGTAACTTCTTCATTCAAGTTTTATATGACTTCATAGCTAGTGTATGTTGTAGCCAGTATGAAGTCTTTCTTGGGTCTAAATTCTATCAGTGAAAGGAAAAATGTTATTGTGTATGAGCACTATCCACAACTAACTCTAAAATAAAGTGTCAAGCATTATAGGAGAGTTAATGATGCTTTATTCTATACATTCATCTACATTATTAACAAAGAACTTGAAAAGAAGAGAGTTTATTATTAGGCATGGGCACAAGTTAATAGGGTTAGTTGTATTTTCTTGTAATTCCCAACTTTTACATACATTAGGGTAGGAGGATTTGATGAACAACCTTACATGCTACCCAGATACCCAAGTGATAAACTAATACTAATGTAAATGTGAAGACAAGTGATGAATGTACATAAAAATAATCAGATGCTCACAAGAGAGGTTTCAAATTTCTAATTAGTATTGTTTGGTACACAATTTCCACTACTCTAAAGGCTAAGACTATGGAAACTAAGATGCAGTGGATTACACTTAAAAAATTCAAAAGTAGATAAAACTATCATTATAGAATGATGAAGGAGAGGATCAAGCGTAATATCACTCATGTACACATAATTGAAGATATTTGGGAAGAATGCAAAACTGATGAAGATATAAGGAAACTTGATTATAGTCACCTTATTGTTGATCAAATTATCAATTTGAAGTTGGAAAATATTCCTAGAGATTTGATAGATGATGGTAATGTATTGGATCCATCATATGAGTAAAATCAAGTGGATTCAACTCCTTTCCCTTCTATCCAATGTTTAGTTAAAGAACCCATTTCCAATAGAGATAGATTTCAACCTGTTCTTGCAAGAACTAATGCTTGGTTGGAATCCAAAAGAATTAAGTTGAAACATTTTAAGACTAGTTCTAAGGAGGAGTAGGATGAAGAAACTACTAAGAAATGATAGGAGCTGAGAACCAAAAATAAAGAGGAGCCCTCTACTTCCAAACAAAAACCAAAATTTGTGTTTATTAGTAAAGGAAAGAAGAAAGGGAAAAGAAGTAGGTGTCAAGGAAAGTGCTCAAATGGAGAAAAAAGAAGTCCCAGTCACAATTGAGGGACCACCTCAATCAACAACATCATAAATGTCTCAGCGAGTGATTGAACAACATATACAAGTAGAGACTACTCAATCAAAGGTTCCTTTAACCAAAACTTCTCAAGCCATAGTTTCATAGGTAACATTTTTCATTGTTCCTCCTATGAGTACCACTATACAAATTGATCATGTTCCTTCTCAAGTTATTCTTTCACCTCCATCTTCACCTCCTAGTACCACATTTTTTCAAGTCCCTTTTCAAGGTACGTTGGACCAAGTTTTTGATTCATTGTCAAATCTACCCAATCCTTCAAAGTCATTGGGATCCTTGACTAATTTATATTTCACCCAACAAGATATAGACAAATTTAAATCTATACCTTCCTCAAAGATAGTAACTTAGGTTCCTACCACTCTAGTGTCTAAAATGTCTATAGGAACTAAAGTGGTGGTTACTCTAACCCAAACGTGACCTATTGTTACTATAATCCCATTGGTTCCAACCCCATTACCAGATACCTATGTCACATTGCCTTCCATTTTGCTTACTTCACAATCCATTATCCCTCCCCAATTTTTCCATGTTATAACATCCTCTGTCCAAGGAGATCCATCTCATCTTCCTCCTTGGCTAGGATCACAAACACCTAAGAAGAAGAAGTGAGAAGTGGCTCTAAAAGATTTCGATTTTGGTCAACTTGTGCTAATAAAACCCAAATAGAAAAGAAGGCCAAAACTACAGCAAGGGTAATTTTTGAATCTAGGCAATAGTATGTTGAAGTTGCATTGCCTCCCAAAGATAGAAATATTGAGGATATTCAAGCATTTGAATATGTAGTGGGATGAATAGATCTTGAGAAACAAACTCATGAAGGTGTAAAGGAAGATTTACAAGAAGCAATGGCTTCCTTGATCAAGAGATATGATAAAGATAAGAAGGCCAAAGATCAACTCAAATTACAAGTGGAGTAACTAACTTTTGCTTTACTAAAAATCACCCAACTTTCTAAGTTTGTTCTATTGTGCATGAAAATACTAAAATAGCTATTCAAATTGTAGAAAAAATTAGATCTCAGGGTCATGAAGTTAATGCTTGAGTTGAAATATTAATAACACAAGGTACACAAATGTTGCATTCTAACATTGGATTTTTGAAGAACTTGAGTGAAATGAAAATAGAAATTTAGAAAATAATTAAAGCACTCACTTAAGATTTGGAGTTGATTGAAAAGGATATTGATACATGGACTGAACTTCACAAATTCAAACTGGAGCTTTTGATTGAGCAAAAGGTCATTTCAAATAGGAAAATGCTCATTGAATACAAGGAAGCTATGAAAAATAAAAGAGCAGTTCTTGAGAATATAATTAAATATCTAGAAGAAGATGAATATATGTGTAATAATAAGATGTTAGATCTTAAAATGAAAATTAGAAAACTCCCCTGTTAAGTTAAAAATGATTCTCAAAACATTCTTCCTGTGGAGACTATTATTCAATAATTTACATCTTTGCTCTAAACAAAGACTGAAATAGGTAATTTCACGCTGGACTCCATCAAAAAATTAATTGAATTTCAAGTCATCTTGGGTAAACTACAAATAATCATGGACAAGAGCAAGGATTTTCTAGTTAACTTAGAAGATTCTATCACAAAGGTACTTGCCATCTCTAAGAGTACATCTGACCTAGATAATGATGAAGTCCAAGCTATATTGAAGAGATATGAGGAATTTTTAGAGAAGAATAAAAATGAAGAAATTCTTGTGTCTAATGACACTTAGTCTACCTTTGTAATTTTCCATATGTAGTTTTGTTCAATATAAATATCACGTAAGAAAATTACACAGTCCTAAGTCAAATAGGACTTTGTCAATGAATAAGTCAATGTATTTATGTTCTTCATATTTTTTATCATAGTTCCTCTCTATAAATAGGAGGATGCTATTTGTAGAAAGGATCACCAATTATTGTAGAGGGGAAATACTACTGAATTGAGAAATAATTTTGAAACTTTATGTTCATATTGTAAATCAAAAATTCATTTAATATAATAAAATCAAGTGATCTTTCACAAACTTTGTGTTGAAATGTACTTGTGGTGTATTGGGAATGTTCTTTTGTCTTTTCCATTGCATTTTATTCTGCTTTGAGTGAATTTTGGTGTGAAATTTGTATAAGATAGAAGGCACCAAAATATGATTTTGGAGTCTTTTAGCTACTTGTTAGTTTATGGGTTTGTGATCATGATTGAAGGTAAATTATTGAGGAGAATTTGGGCTACCAGTTATTCTTTCTTGATAATTTTAATATTTATTGGAAATAAAGTGAAGACTTTGGGTTGTACCTTATTTTATCTTTACATTTACTCTACTGGTATTATTCTTGTTAATCTTTTGGCTAAAAAATCTGAATATCTATTATATTTGGTTCATCAAGTGATCTTAGATTTTCAAATTATATCACAAAGAATGGAAGAAATTTTGTGATTGAACATCAATTATGAAAAAAGAGAATTTGATGATATGACTAGACCCACTATGATATAATTAAGTGTTGTGTTAGTTAACAATAAAAGGGAGCCTCCCCTTTCATTGAGCAGATATTTTATCTCATCACACTATGGCTAAAATCACCATTTTTCTACCATTGTGTTGGTAAAAAAATATTCACCCAACAATTTTTGGGGAATCTGCTGGGGAATTGATCAAGCAATCAAGCTCTACACTTATTTGGTTGAAATAGACTATCACCTTATTATTTGCTACTATTTTGATGTAGTTAATCTCTTTTATTTTTGTGTACTTTCACATTGTATCTGAACTAAGTTATACTCATGGTAGAAGGGCAATGAGACTCATTGATCCAACATTTGACTTGTTTCAAAAACATAACTTTGATCTTTTGTCGACATGTGTAAGGTCACCTCTTCAATGTACAAGAAGTTTTCCACACACAAATACCAGATCTCCTATACTAGGAGAAGCTTCCAACATTCATATATATTTGAATATTTTTCCTTTGTAAAGGTTTGTCATACCTAAATATAATCCATAAATAATGGCAGCTCAAGGTCCATGGGAGACTACTTTTAGTCCCTTGAATTTGGTACCACCATCTCATGAACTAACTTGTGGCTCACATAAAAAAATTTCCAAGTTTTATGGTGATATCAAGTAGCATCTGGATGAACATATTTTTGAAATCTACATTGCATGTGGATTTCTTAGAGTGGAACATGAAGATGTTTCTATGAGATTATTTGTATAAACACCCCAAGGTGTTGTTTTTGATTGGTTCTATCATCTTGTAACTGATGCTATTACTAACTAGGTTGTGCTCAAGACTAATTTTGAGGCAAGGTTCAATCCTATAGAAGATGTTCATGCCTTGTTAAATCATCTTATAGAAATGAAGAAGGAAACACATGAGCTTATGTGTGAGTTTGTGGCAAAGTTTAACAAGTTGAGGAATAAGATACCAGCATTTGCTCGACCTACACCTGAGAATCTAAAATGCTTCTTCATCAATTCTTAATTATTTGATTCTATCAGGGAAGGTGAGAAATAATTCTATTAAGTCTAGAGGGTAGCCTTTTATAAATTCACCTTATCCTAACACTATGGATCCCATGGTTCAAAAACTTACAAATGAGTTACTTGTACTTAAGTATTGAATGTCTCAAGGCATGTATTTTCCTTCATACAAGGATGTTCCAAGAATAAAATATCCAAATTCTTAAAATTATTCCAATAAAGTTGTTAGAAATTAGAATCAGAATAAGCTTCCTCCACCACAAGAAAGGCTTGCACTAGAGGTACCACCAGATAATGTAGCATTTAATTGGATAGAAATTGAGAATGATGATGTTATAAAGATAGAATATTTTCTTGAAGATGATGATAATCCCTTTACAAGAGATGAATAGGGAGAATTTGGTGACTTTGATATCAGGTTTCTAGACTTTAAAGAAGAAGCTAAACAAGAGGAAGACACACATGGCAAGTCTTATGCCATCTTTACCCATTGTCAAAGTTAGCTAAATCAAAAAAAAAGTTGATAAAACAAAAACCAAAGATGAATCATGAAATTAGGTTACAATTTCTAAAAGAATAACTCCTTTTCCAGTTCAATCAAAGGATATGATGGTGGATAAACAAGTAAGTACTCCTCATAATATTACCTCTTTTCCTTCAACATCTAGACCTGGTGCCCAAAACCTAAAACCTAAAAATGAAAATGTTTTATCTTCCTCAACTGCCCCATATCCAACTGTTGATATCATTGATCATGCTAATAAGACTAAAATCTAGATGTTTGAGGCATAGTACCTCCAATCAAATCTTGATCAATTTAAAAGATTGGTAAATTTTGTAAAAAGTAAAGGGATGAATTTTGATTAGACTTTGGCTAAGAGTATACCAATTGACCCCAAGCCAAAAACAAAAAAAATAACTTGGTTGTAACTTTTGTATCTAATTCTATAAAAATAGAACCTTTCTATATTTCCTTATTTATTAATGGTTATAAGCTCAGTAATTGTGTTATTGATTTGAGTGCTTTTGATAATGTGATGACTGCCAAGGTGGATACTACCTTGGAGTTAACCTTGATAGATAATTTTGGTCATTGGTTCTCAATGGTAACCAAACAAGTACCTCTCATAGACCAAATAAAGGACATACAATTTTCATTTGTTGTGTTTCTAGAGAAAAAGATCAAAATGATAGTTCTAGTGGCTGATGTTCCAGCCTCATATGGAGTTCTGTTGGGATGTAACTTTTGTAAAGATGTTGGAGGAGAAATCAATATGGATTGGTCTGAGGATAGGATACCTGTTAAGGGAGTTATATAGAAACTTCACCTAGAGAAGCAAGCAAAGTATATTGTAACAAAGACTGAAGACCCAAAAGCCTAGATTCTTTTTGAAACTTCTAGAATGGGTATGTATTTCTTGACTACAGATGAAGATTTAATAGCTTCAAGTGATATTTTAGAAAAAAGATCAGAAAATAAAAGAATTTCCCTCTTCAGATGAAGAGATTTTGGATTTTAACACTATTAAGTTTGAGAGTTCAAATTATGTTTAGACTTTAGAATTTGATGGTAGTTACTCTTCAATTAGATCTAGAGCTAGGATAGTTCTCATATTCCCAAAAGGGAAAGTCTTCCCTTTCTCTTTTAAGTTACAATTTGAAAGTACTAATAATACTACTAAGTATGAGGCCTTGTTGTTGGGAATGGAAGTTTCATGAAAGAAAGGAATCAAAAATATTCATGTGTAACGTGATGTTAAGTTAATTATTTGTCAAGTTAGGAATCTATATCAAACAAAGAATGAAAGACTAAGGCATTATTGCAATCAAGTTTAGGATTTCATGGAAAGTTTTGATGTATTCAATATATCAGTGGTTCTAAGAGAATATAATGATAGAGCCGATTCATTGGCTGTTTCAACCACTCTCCTGATTCTTCACAAAAAATTTCAAAGAAACAAGTATACCATTGAGTTGGTTTTTTGACCCAGTGTTCTTGATAATGTTAATCATTGGAAATTTTTAATAATGATGAGTAATTCATCTCAGTCTTGGAGATGGTGGAGAATTTTAGTGAGTTGTATTTTGAAGGAAGTGATTCCACTCCTCAAGAATCAATTTTTGAAGTTAATGAGGAAAATGGTGAAGAAACTTGCAGCCAAAAGGGAATAAGGTTTCCAAAGGCTTTGTATCTTTGGAAAGACTTTTTGATAAGCATGATCAATTCTTCAAATGTTAATAATCAGAATCTAATTCATTTGTAGAAATTGAGCAAGTTAATATAGGAATGGAGAGTGATCCTAAAATGATAAATATTGGGAAATATTACTCATCAAAGGAAAGAGAAAAGTTGGTGACTCTTCTAATTTAGTATATTGATGTATTAACATATTCATATGTTGATCCAAAATCTTTTCAACCTAAGGAAGTGCAACATGATATTCCTTTCAAGCCAAGATCTCAACCTCATAAGCAAAAATAGTGGAAATATAATCCCAAAATATCAGGTACCATTCTCACTAAAATTCAAAAGATGTTGAATGCTCACATTATCTTTCCTATACATCACTCCACATGGATAAAAAATATTGTTCCTATGATGAAAAATAATAGTGTATACACCAAAATTACATCACACACACTTGCATAACTCCCTATGTTGAAACCGCCCTTGAGCCCTATGTTAATAAATAACAATTAGCCTCCCTAACCCATGCTTTTACCCCTCACACATTTAATTAATTTGAAATATATAATTAAATTAATTAAAAACATATTTTGCCACCTTATCGGGCCACCTCAGCCTAAGACTAGTTCTCCCTTAATGATTCACCTCAAGATCTGGTCCCCTCATCCTAACTACCCAAGACTTATTCTCACCTCAAAACTAAATTCCTAACCAACTACATCCTTCTTAACCTCTTATTTTTACCATTTTTTAATGGGTGCCACACTTGGCATGAGGAACAATAGAAAACTAGCCATAAATAGTAGTTTTACCTATTCTAAGGCCATTGATGTTAGTTAACCCATGGTCAAAATTGGTGAGATCACTGACATCAGTTTTATAAGCCAAAATCCAACCTTATGTTTAAGTCAGTATAAATCTAGAAAAGTCATTCTTATTTTCATCCAGGCTCTCGGCATTTAACGTTGGGCATCCTGGCTTACTAATATCTTGCATAAGTCAATACAGATCATGAACCAAGCACTTGAGGACTAGCAACACCCACTTGTTTTCTCTATTTAGGGCATCGATTTGGACTACTTGATAGGATCCATCCATTCATAAATTATCATTCAGTCACCACTATAGTTAAGTATATCACTTATTTTTTAAGTCTTTTAAGTAGTTACTTTGTTATCACTTTATATCTACTGTTCATTGCTTTACACATTCCTGATCGAACCCCCGTGAGGGAGTTATAAAAATTCCATCCTTGTTTCTCATTGACCCAACACATTAAACCTCTAACCAGACCCATCTAAACCATACTCTCTCACACACACAACTCTCTCTCCAACTTCCCAGGCCTAACCAAAACCATTTCCCAGACCCAGAAAAGCCTTCTACAAAATCTTAGGTAATTATTGACCCTATCGACCTTGGTAGCCTAATCGACATTAGTCACCTTTATTTTAGTTATTTATTATTCTTTTGTCTCTCAAAAGTAGACTGTCATCTCTAAGGAAGTTTCACACTTCCTGGAAGAAGTGCATAGTTTGGCAGCCCACTCATTTATCTATTAACAAACATTTCATGGTAGTGATTTCTTACTTGTAGGTAGTCCTCCCTAACCAAAGAGGAGTTCTCACAACATCTAGATATGGTGCACAAACTAATCCAAGTTAATTTTAATCACTTATCCCTATCATTATTCTCTATTTTCCTTTAAACTTGAAATAGACAAATTTTAGTGAAACATTTTTGGCATGCCCAGTGGGACCCTGGAGTTTTCCATGGGTTCATTTATTGTTTTAAACATTCATATAGGTGAATTATAGTGAAAATTTTATTTCTTTCACTTTCCTTTTCTCTTCTCTCTTAAAATGAAAAATTCAACATTTTATTTTCTATTTAAAGTTAATAAACTAAAATTTTCTTCTTTTCTCTTTGCCTTTAAAAGTAATTCATCATTTTTTCTTACAAGTTGAAAGAATATATTTTTACTTCTTATTACATGCACATCAGGATAGTGAATTTCATTCTCTACTCCTATTTCATCTTTGTTTTCATTCAAATCTAAACATTTCAAATTTGGGTTTAAAACTTACTACATTTCATTTTTTGCTTACTACATATTAGCTCACCTAGTTAATTACAAGAATTATGAATAAATTTTAGTGCACCTATGTTACACAACCAAATCACTTTCACACAAATAAACATCTAAACTCACCTGAGAAAAGGCCCATTGGGATTTCATCACTTGGTGGATCACCTTACCCTACCCAGCTATCCTACTTGGATTTCACCACCAAAGGGAGAACCCACTCCATTCCATGGTAGAGTATAAACTCTAGACATAAGGTATATTTTGGCTAAGCAACTTGTCTTGGCTTCAGGTCTGTGAAGTGTGGGGAGCAAGTTCCTATAACAAGTCACGTACCTAGTCTAACATAGATTTCCTCTTGAGCACTAAAACTAACCTGAAACTAGCTCTAGATTGTTTTTCTAGTACCTTTGACAAAAAAAAATTCTTCTCACTATCTGATTAAGGCATAAGCCAACATGAGACTAAAATTAATCTCTATGACTTGATAGTTACTAGTTATATGTTCTTTTTTTACTTTTCTATTACCTTCTATATTTTGGAGTTGGTAAGGATGTTTTCTTATTGATTCACAAAATCAACACTATTTCTAATACTCAATTTGTATAACCTATTATATCAAGTTTTATGAGTGTTCTTCCTTCTTACATAGACCTCTTACATCTATTTTTTTACCTAGTTCTAACTTTTGGGTTTCTAAAACATTAGATTTTTCATCTCCCATGATATCACAGTGATTGACATCGGTTAAGTATACCAAAATTAGCAAATTATAGCTATCAACATTAGTTAATCCATTAACATCAACAAACTTTTACCACTGACATCAGTTAAGCGATCAACATCAGCAATTGTGTGATTTTCATTTTCTCAAAATAGCAAGTTGAAACAACCCACTTACCTACACTCAAACCTACTTTTTCCTTATTATGTCACTAATACAGAGTAGTAAGACTATTTTTCCTCTTGCATGGTATTGACACGAGCTCAAGCCAAAATTATTACTGATTACGCAAGTTGGCAACCACTTCTACCTTCCCCTCTTGTTGTTGAGTCTATCATGGAGCATCCTTCAGATACAGAGCATACTCCTAGCCCCAACCAAATTCCCATTATACCTAAAGGAGATCAAGACTTTGATAAATATCTTCATCATAATGTGGTAGCCCTTCAGTATTGCCTTGTAATGAGCCAAACTCATAATTCTTTGAGGGACCTAATCTATGGTATGACAACCTCTCTAATGGAGACAGCTTTAGTTTCAACCACCTCTACTATTATCCCCATAGTTACCCAAACCATCGCTTCAACAAGTAACCCACTATAAATAATGTTTAGATTTTAGCATCATCAACTACCCAATCCCACCTAAACCTTGACATGACTTCCCTACTTTCACAACCACAACCATTTCAATCAAGTCACCCCATTTTAGAATTTAGTGGTACCTATTCCATCTACTCTCGCACCTATAATTACCTGAGTTATGACTTACCCTTCATCTAATCCAACCATGCCAATAACCCAACCTATAATAACAACATCCAAACAAAGCATAGTCTCTAACCTACTAGGACAAGCCCCTTTTCTTTCCACCCCCTACCTATGACTCATTATCCTTATGTTACACCAACATAACCACAACAAGCTATGTCATATGTTCCCTTTACTTCCTATCAGGTTACTTATAACTTAGGAGGTATCTCCCAGACTAATCCCCCTCCAAACCTAATTAATATATTGATGGATAAGATGTCTAATCTAGAGATATCTATTTTTAGTTCAAAGAGTGTGTTATCTTATGATCAGATATGCAATGAACCCATCCATCCTTCTGTGCCCATTCTCCCTTATCCAAGCCAATGGAAGCTCCCTAAATTTACTTATTTCTAGAGTAAATAGGACCCACAACATCATTTGTGAGCATTTAATCATGCTTGTTATTTAATAGGACACAATGATGTGTTACTACTTCACACTTTCCCTATGTCTCTTTTAGGTTCTGCCTTGGATTGGTATAGCTCTATAACTCAACACTCCCTTTTCTCATTTACCTAACTCACACAAATATTCCTAAACCATTTCTCTATTAATATTTCTAAAAAGGTTTCTATTGAAGACCTTTATTCTATTAGACAATTTGATGATGATTTTATTGTAGATTTTGTTGCTCACTGGAGAGGCTTGATCAATCAACTCTCCTTCTCCTTACCCTAACCTAAGCTTATTGAGCTCTTTTCAAGGGCATGTGCTAAGCACATCTCATCCACACTCTAGGCGCAAACTTTTTGCACATTTCATGAGGCCTTTACAATGGCATGGAAACTCAAGATTCATACTATAGATGAAGGCAAAGTCAAGTTGCACAGTAAGAACCCCAATTCCAAATAAAATGACTCCTCCTCTTCTAAAACTTCTTCTAACCAAAAATCTAAAGGCTCCACCAATGTGGTGGTTGTTAATTCATCTTCTTACATAACCACCAACCAATCTAATTCCTCGACTTCCCAAAATCTAATCAATAAATTCCAACAACAGTATGAACAAAGACAATACACTCCCATTGGGGAGTCATATACATCCATTTTGGAAAAACTATTGCAAAAAGGTGTCACAAACCTTCCTCAAATCAAACCTCCTATACAGTTTGACCCCTCCCATCCTATTCCAACTTGGTACAAGGAAGATGATTCTTATGGCTACCATCAAGTTAAAGGCCACAATTCTAATAAATGTAAGACATTCAAGAACATTATTCAAGACATGATTGATAGAGGTGATATCATCTTGGATAATCCTAATGCACCCCCTAATCAAAGTATGGATGTGTTCAAACACCCTTTTCCTAACCATTAACCTAATAAAAATATTATTTAGACCATGTCTAACTCAGGTGATCATAATATCGATATGGTTAATATGGTCTTTCCTTTACCTCTGGTTCAACCTTCCCCTCAATAAGAGACACCTATTCTATTGACTCCTCCCCCACAATCAATAGCATTTGTTTTGCCCATTATTCCTCCCTAGGTAGAAGAGCATATTCACCCATTCCACTCCCACATGAGGAAGAGCCTCCTTTACCACTTATTTTTCCAATAGAGGAGTAGTATTTCCACTTCCCTTTACACCAATATTACCTTTCCTCTTACCACTTGAAAACCTTGCCTTACCCATTCCACAACCACATGTTGAAGGAAACATCATTCTTGTGTTATAACCCCTTGAGGAACCTTCTTCACCTAACTCTCCTCCATCGATAGAGAGTAGTACCCCATCCACTCCACCTTTGCACCTAGAAGAGTCAGTATTATCCACTCCCACATTAGATGAGAGACCTATTGTGATTAATCCAATTATACCACTCTTACCCCTTCTTTTACCTATGGAGGATCATACTTTACCTATTCATTGCCCACATATTAAGGGATCAATAATAGCTATGATTTACCACCTTGAGGAACCTTCTTCACGTACCTCTTGTCCACCCATGGAATACCATGCCTCTTCTCTTATCTCTATCAAAGAACACCCTATTACAGCTCTTTCTCATCTTTAGCTTGAAGTAGTAGAGACCAAAAATTTTCCTCTTTCTCAAACACCTCAACCTTCTAAAGACACAACCATAGGGCCTATGTCAAATTCATCTAAACCCTTCTCACAATTTGTGAAAATTCTAGAATTTCTTGACTCCATGAAGCTAGATCATGTGGCATTTTTGGGATCAGCTTAAAACTCCTTATCCAACATAATGAGTGTCAACCTTTACCACCAACCCTCTCACTACCCTTTACCCCAAGGTATTTGACAAAGTTAGAGCTTCTTCACCAAAATCACTAGAAGCTCATCCATATGTGTTAGATCCCTCACCCTCATAGAAATCTACCACATTAAAGTATATTAGGCTCTTAGGTGTATGCCCTATCTCTAATTTAATTCATCCACAGGTGAAATTAGATTTAACTCCTCAACCATAAGTTGGAATTTCATGGCCTAAATTAAAAAAATGTTAAGCTTCCTATATCTCACTAATCCTTCCCTCTTCAACCCTCAACTTTACTATCCATTTTGGGACCACACCGCTCTACTTTAGTTAGAATATTGCTGACCCAAGCAAAACAAAAGGTTAAGTTACCTACACTACTACCTTTGCCACCTAGTAAGCCTTTCACATCTGACACCAAGATACCTAACACCAAGAAAGTTTCAACAAAACATGTAACTCCACCAAATAAGGGACCACAAAAAATTACTCTCATAACTCCTAAACAAAGGAAGGTGTCCACTCTTATTATCCAATAAGTGTGAGCCCACTTGCAGGTTCTTAGAGATATTTCCTACATCAATTATTACAATCTTTCATAATAAATCTTTCACCCATTAAGCCTTATATTCCTCTTGAAATGAAGCCATCTTGGTTTAATGATACATAAGTGTGTTTATATCATCATTCACCTAAACACGATATTGAGAGTTGTAAAGTCATCACAATAGTCATTCGATAACACTTTAATGTTGACACTCTCTTTGTTGATATTCCTTTTATTCCACCTCTGGTATCCATAATGCCTCCTACTGATCCACCTAAATTCAAACCCAAATATGTGGTTGTGCCCCCTTTGCCACCTCATTCACCTACATTTCATATCAGCACAGTTAATGTGGCCACACAATCATAAAACCAAAAGGATAAAGGTAAGGAAAAGGTCACTACTCCTTGGGCTCATCCCTTTTCCAAAGAAACTCCTTTGAATCCCAAGATTTCTATCTTTGGTGTCCCTAAACTAACATCTTTAGACATTATTCAAAGTATGATGGTGAAATAGTTTCACCAAACTCCTATGAAAATGTCCTTATATGAGTTAATCCAAAACTCATCCCAACATCATCAAGCTTTGATTAGTGCTTTTTAATTAATTGAGGTACAACTTGATGATTCCCAACCTCTTGTAGATTTGGTCAGATCCCTTAATTCCATTTCCATGATTTCCTTTAGTAATTCTAAAATTCCACTTCAACACCCTAAAGATCAAGATTCTTCCCTTTTTATTACCACATTTATTGATCAAACTCATGTTAAGAGAGTCAGTATTAATGGGAGAGCTAGTATTAATATTATTACCACCCATGCCTACAAACATCTAACTCTTCCTGATAATTGCATGTCTCAAATCGACATGGTACTCCTCTCCTTTAATGATACCACGGCTACACAGTGGGAACTATTGTCTTACATATCCATGTAGTTCCCCACACTATTATTAAGATCTTCTATGTTGTATAAGGAGAGTTCTAATATAACATCCTATTTGGATGACCTTGGGTACGTGTTATGGCATGTGTACCCTCAAATTTGTATCATTGTGTCAAGTTTGAACATGATGGGCAAGTGCATGTTATACCCACTAACCCACCTCTGTTTAAAACATGAAACATGAATTATAGTCCCAATGATGTTCTCATTCCATTTAATACATCATCTTCCCTACATGATGCTTCTAAAACTTCCATAAGCTCCACTCCCCTAGTTACATAGATACCAACAACACAAATTCTTGACAAGGATCCCATAGAGGAAACTTTTTGACATTTGTCACTCAACAAATATCATTTGTTCATGATTGACATGTTCTACAATCCACAAGAGTATTTAAATCTTCACATGAGCCTAAATTATGATCCTTACATTGGGATGGTCATCCCTTATGGTCCCCCTAACCTTTAAACTAATTTCACATATGGGGGAGTTGATCAAGCTCCCACTATCGACAACCCATATTCTTCACCATAACCATTTACCTATGACTGATCTTTCCTAAGTAACCCTAGTTTCACACACACCTATTTCTATCAGTGTGATTATAAAATATTTGGTTTGGGTCATTACGAGCAGGGTGTCCATACACCTATTAAATATCCCACTAGCCAAACTATTGAAAATGCTAAAAAGAGGCATGGTATCGGATATGACTAACCAACTAAACTCATTAGAACTTCCCATGTACCAATTATTAAAGAGCCAGTCTCTCCTTCTCCACCATCACCTATCGAATCAAAGGTATCTATACCTCCTAAATTTTTTTTCAATAAATGACATCCATTTGGGGCCTCTCACCTATCTCTAGAGTAAGAAAATAAGGTCCCTTCCTCTCATTCATCCTAAAATAATTGTTGAAGACTCTCCCACTATTAACACTATCTAATGTCAAGATGATGACAAAATTATCACATACATGGGTGTGGATGATTTTTATATCCAATGATCACTCCCATCAGAAACACAAGCTATGTTAAATGAATCAACCATTAACATCAATCTACCCTCTCATGATAACCCCCACATCCTCAAAATTGGCCAATATTTGGATTCCTCTTAGCAAGCTAATTATGCCACATTTATTAATAACCTTAGTGAAGCCTTTACTTGGTCTTATAATGACATGCTTGGTATTGACCCCTCTATCATCACCCATAACATTGTCACCAATAGAGATGCTAAACCTATTAAGCAAAAGCTTCTCGAGATGCATCCTCATATTTCTCTCCTTGTCAAAGAGGATCTCCAATGCCTCCTTTCTATTAACTTTATCCAAATCATCAACTACATGTAATGGATATCTAATATTATTCCTATCACAAAAACTACCAAGAGAATCTACATTTTCATCGACTATCATGACTTAAATCTCGCTTGTCCAAAAGATAACTTCTCATTACCAAGTATCGACCAACTAGTTGATTTAACAACCATATATGAGATGCTATCACTTATGGATGGGTTCTCTGGATATAATCAAATCATGGTTACTCCTGAAGATCAGCACAAGATAACCTTCATGACCCCATGGGGAACTTTTTGTTATAGGTTCATGCCTTTTGGTTTGAAGAATATTGGTACCACTTATCAATGTGCTATAACCTACATCTTCCATGATATCCTACATAAAATTATGAAATATTACATGGATGACTTGATCAATAAATATAAAATTCACCAAGATCACGTGACAATTCTCAAAACCATATTTACTCATCTCCTCCAATATAAAATTTGACTAAACCTAAAGAAATGTGTCTTTATTGTTATTTCTAATAAGCTTTTAGGTTTTATCATTTATCTCCATGGTATTGAGGTTGACTCTACTAAGGTTAGAGTAATACTAGAGATTCTTACACCTACTAATATCAAAAAACTCCATAGCTTGCAAGGTAAACTTCAATTAATTCTCTACTTCATCTCTTAGCTGTCAGATCATTGCCAACCCTTTCACCATCTCCTCAAAAAAGATTTTTCCTTTTATTAGATTACAAATTTCCAAGAATCTTTTGATGCACTCAAAAAATACCTCCTTTCCCCACTAGTTCTTATTCCACTTAAGGAAAATCAGTCTTTCTACCTTTAGATCTCTATAACAGACCATTCTCTAGGTGTTATGATTTACACATCGAGATGAACAACATCGAGAGCAGGTGGTTTACTATATAAGCTTTACGCTTATTGATTATGAGACTCGATATACCCATACTAAAAAACTTTACCTCGCATTGGTCTTTTCCACCTCCAAGCTTCACCATTATCCCCTAAATCATAAAACCTATGTGGTCACCCATACTTATCCCCTCAAATACATGCATTTCAATCCATATCATAACCAATGTGTCACTCGGTGGCTCATGTTCCTTGCTGAATTTGACATAGAGTTTATTCAATAAAAGTCTATTAAGGGGAAAACAATCATTAACTAGTTAGCTACCACCCCTTTGCCTGATAACCAACCTTTAAACCTTGAATTCCCTAATGAATCCATCACAACACTCTCCATCAATGACATCTCCTATCAAATGATGATGTTCTTCAATGGGTCTAAATGTCAATACGATGTGGGTACAGGAGTTGTTCTTATTCCTTTAGATGGAGAGCCTATGCCTTTGCCATTTAAAATAGATTTTGAATGCACTAATAAAATGGCTAAATATAAGGATTTGATCTTGGGACTTCAAGCATCTCTATTCTTGGGTATCAAATCCATAACCATTATTCTCAGCTAGTGGTTAACCAAGTTAATGGTTCCTACCTATGCAAAAATGAGATTCTATAGTGGTATAAACATCATGTAGATACGCTCCTGGGATCATTTGACCCTTATCTCTTAAAAACTTTTCCTCGATCTACAAACAAATTTACTAACATAATGGCTTCACTTTCCTCACACATACCCTCTTCATCCTCTTCCTCAAAAATCTATGTCACCGTGTATCACTTGACATTACCCTCCTATGTATCAACTAACATCCTCTTTATTAGAAATGTAACATCCAACCCACATGACTTATGGTACAAGCAACTCATGGATTACCTTTCGTTTTGTATTACCCCTTTTTATCTCTCCAATAATGGGAGACATGCCTTCATAAAATGTGCCACTTGTCACACTATGCTAAGGGGACTTCTCTACAAGCGAGGTTTTGATGGTCTAATTCTCAGATGCTTCACTAGTACTAAAATTCCCTTCACTATTAAAGAAGTCCATGATGATATTTTTGGTGGAAATTTCAATGGTCACATAGTTTCCAAGCATATCCTTTGACCTAGCTATTATTGGCTCACACTCCATTAAGACTGTGTTGATTACATTCAATGTTACATCAAATGTCAACAACATGCTAACCTCCTTCACATTTCGAGTCATGCATTATAAGTCACCAAATACTTTTGGCCCTTATCCTAATGGGGCTTAGATATAATTGGTGTGATTAACCCTCATTCCTCCCTCTATCATCATTCTATCATTACTACCACTAAATACTTTACCAAGTGGGTCAAGGCCATTCCTTTCATTTCCACTAAGGCTAATAAAATTATTGACTTTATCAACCACCACATCATCTATCATTTTGGTGTCCCTCATAAAATTATAATAGATAATGGTAAATCTTTCAAAAATAAGACTATCCAAAGTCTTAATGATACATTCAAAATCAAATTGAGCTTCTCATCACCATACTATCCACAAGCAAATGGACAGGCAAAAGTTTCTAACAACACATTGACCAAAATTTTCATGAAGGTAGTCAATGATATGGGCAAGGATTGGCACACACATATTCTTTTTTATTTATGGGCTTATCGCACTAGCATTCAAACCCCTATGGGTGCTACACCTTATTCCTTGGTATATGAGATAGAGGTCATTTTTCCTCTTGAAGTCTAGATTCCTTCTCTTTGCATTTATCTAAAAGACATACTAATGATGACTTTCACCAAAAACATTTGGTTCAACTCGAATTACTTAATGAGCTCCATCTCATATCCCTCAACCACCTCCAAATCTATCAAGAGTGTATTAAATGTGCTTACAACAAATACCTCAAAGAGCAATATTTTAATATTGGAGATCTTGTCTTTAAAAAAAATCAACATGTGATGAACATGGAGAAAAGCAAATGGGGTAAGTTTGATCCTAATTGGCTTGGACCCTATATTATACTCTTAAGTATGGCTCAAGAACTTATCAATTTTATTCTCTCAAAGGAAGGCTAGAACTTAAGCCTTTAAATGCCTTACACCTATGACCATTCTTTTGTTAACCAAGCATCACTTCACCTTATGTTTAACTTGAGCTCATCCCTTGAACACCCCCATTACATTCATCTCCCTTCCTCTTAACCCTTACTCCTACTCACTTAGTTAACTTACGAGGTACTATGGTTTTTCCCTCAAAGTGGAACACCCCTAAGCCTTTATAGTCTTGTCCATGACTTAAAGAAAAAAAAATAACAACAAATAGGATATGTGACAAGTTATAAACTCTTTAGTCATGATTCTCAACGTAGACTGCTCCCTTGAAGGATAACTATTTAAAAATTAAAAACAAATTCTTAGACCACTTCCTTAAAAGATGGATAGGCTAAGATTTGTTCTCAAATAGGAATACAAATGAAAAGATTCTCATATTGATCAACTTTATACAACCTCTACGCATACACAATCCCATTGCAGTCATTTTGCATTGATCAACTTACACAAAAAAAAAATTAAGCCATGGACTTATCTATAGTAGCTCTCAGATCACCCACAATAGGGGCATATCTTTCCCACTTCAAAGTTTATGCTACCCAGACATTTTCCCTCATTTTACCCCTTCTACCCTCATACTCTTTTAAGGGACTTTGAACTCACTTAACACAAGGTGAACATGACACTTCTCTAACAAACACAATGGTCCAATGATGTAAGACATGAAAGAGGCTCATTTTTTTAGCCTATTTATGTTATGATTATGGTCTTTGCTAATACATGAGCATTCTGCCTCTTTATTTTGCCATCCAAATCACATGTCGATCTCTCTATTGAGATGAAAAACAACATCATGATAATACTATTCAGCCTACTTAATTTATTTTAAGCATACACCATCACAAATATGGAAAAATGCTAAGATGAAGCTACCAAACCAACTATGCATATATCATCACATATATGGGAAATTCTAGTCTAACTCAACTAAACTGATCAGCATTAACATCAAAATTAACATAACATTAACATAATCATCCACATAAATATCATCATCAAAATCACAATAAACAAACATCTATATATGTTATATGTACACTGGCCTATAAACCAAAGATGTGAGATGTATATTTTGAGAGAGAGATAATATTATGATGATGTATTGATTTACATGTATTTTGAGAATATATATATATATATATATATATATATATATATATATACATATTCTCAGAATACATGTCCATAAATACATCATCATAATAGTATCTCTCTCTCAAAATATACATCTCACATCTTTGGTTTATAGGCCAGTGTACATATAATATATATAACCAAAAAAGGCAAACTTTAGTACTCAAATTCTTTGAGGCTCTCCTCATGGTCGTGACAAAGTAGTGTTATCACCACTATTTGCCCATTTGTGTCTACATGAGCTAAAACCGGTGGCACATGACACATGTCTCTCCTACTCTTTGAACTCAGAATACCTCTTAATCTTTAAAAACTCCCTGATGGCCCTCTCATAATAGGCAATCTCATCCAGGGTAGTAGTATATCTCACTAGAGACATAGTCTACGATGGTCCCATCACATCGATTAAAGACCTAGCTTGTACTAGTCCCTATGGTGGAAGAAGAGGAGTAGCTTCACCTTCTACTCTCAAAATATCCCTCTCTTCTATCATTATAGTAACCTACCCCTATACCACCCTAACCTAACCTTGTAGTGCCCCAACCTAGCCCTGTAGTGCCCCCACTTAGCCTTGTGATATATCCACCTATCCCTGTAAGGCTAATTCATTATGCCTACACTGCATCTCTAGCCTACACTATTGTGTTTTGTGCCTCTATGACTACATCTCTCTCCCTCACCACACCTTAAAAATTGAGTGGTGGCCTCTTGACCTCAATTACAGGATGTAAACCAGCCCACCAAGATGTATATGCCATTGTACACCTTATATTAACTACGCTTGGTCCTGCTAACAGCTCCTCAAAATTTGGCCCATCTATCTCCTAAGGCAAAGGTAGGGGTGCCTCTATAACATCCCTCTTATATCAAGGGAAGGTAGGTGATACATCTTATAGTAGGCCGAACTACCTCCTAACCTATGTTATGGGTATCATCTCTAGCTCATTGACTCATCTCCCCCTAACCCATAATGAGCTTTGCAATCTAAACAACTATTATACCTATCCTCTAAATATGGGGTATGTCAGGTAGCATCTCCATAAAATATCTACAAGGATCAAACCCTCAATCATGCACTTATAATAAGTAATGCCATGCACCTTACCATCTACTCAGGTATGTGCCATCCTATCTTTCCACCACCTAAAACCCACCTTGAAGTTGGCTATAATCATAGTAGGTAACCCCAATGGTTAGGTCACCACAATGTGCTCATATGCCCAATAATGGAGTAAATGAATGACACACAAACTGTACCACCATTTTAGTCTCAAACCCCATAACTCTTTATATAACTAAGCCAAAAAAATTGGTCCCCACATAAAAACAATCTATTGCTCAACCATCTATGCCAGAACACCCATCAATGCAATAAAAAATCTCTTGTCATCTGCATCTAGTAATGCATACACTATGATCCCAATCATCATCAAGATACTCAACTTATGTTGTTCTTCATCAGCACTATATAGTGGCTTGTAGGTGAAACTCATTAAATGATGGGTCACCTCACTAACATGCTCACCATATAATTCTACCATTTGTATATCATGCTCCTCTCTCAAGCATGTGAAGAGATCCTCACCCTAGAGTGGCAACTATAATATCATATATATATCCTCCTATGTCATTATCAACTCTCTGATCAACATATGGAAGGTATTAGTGGTGTGATCCCACCTCTCGATTAGTGTTATCATCACGCTCACATCTCATGTGAGACTCTATAATATAGCCACACTCCCCCTAACCCCATAGCTACCATATGTTCCCATTCATTTGTGGTGACATCCCTCCTCATCCACATCAACAGCTTTGGTAGGTGATCCCATAATGTCAACTCCAGCCTAGTTACATCCATACACACATAATTCAAGTCACATACTTTCTTAATATAATCTATCACCACCTTTTTCCCTTCTCTTTGGGAGAACTACATTGGTCTAAGGCCCACCATTAGGCTATGTAGGTAGCACTTAGTTGACACAGGATCTTATAAGGTTAGCTCAACCATATACCCACCTAACTATCTACCCTACTCTCTCCTCTCTACCCTAGGCTTCACTACCTCTCTCTCTCTCCACCAAGGGCCCAACTACCTATCACAACTCTAGGCCTCATAGCCTATATCCCTGACCCTTAACCCTATTCCCTCTCTTTTAATCGCTAGGCCTCCTGACCTATCTCAACCTACCTTTTTTACCCATTTCCATTAACACACTTTTAACCATACCTTAGATCTGTTTCCTAGGCTCTGGGAGAACTACATTAGCCTAAGGTCCTAAACTAGGTTATGTAGGTAGCACTCAATTAACATAGGGTCTTCTAAGGCTAGCTCAACTATTTGGCTAGTTGACTACTTTCATTAGGGATCCAAACTGACCCTTTATCCTATTTTTTAGCTTTTTACAATCATCAACATTAGTTTTAATTTAGACATCAGTGCTTGGTGTCATTTGATGTCAACATAAACCTACCAACCTTAGTGACATGTTGATCGATGTTGGTGGACCCCATCGATGTCGATGACTAATTCAACCCTAGGGCTGAATGACCCAACCCCAAAAGTTCACATTTTTACCTTAAAAACTACACCACAACCCTCCTAACTTACCCTAAGAAATTTCCTACCCCTCTACTACCATTTTTTTTCCCCCCACCTCTAAATTAGCCTACAAAATCACAATAACTAAATCAAGTTTCAAATCCACATGCAGAGACTCTTAACTCATCTCTCTATCTCTTCTGGGCTAGCATAGCTAGATCTTATGGTGGTGCACCTCCCATTGGGTCTCCTCCTATCTCAACCATCTCAATCATAGTCAAAGCTCTATTTTTTATCTAATCAAAAGTTGCAAATGAGTTTAGTCAGCCACCAAACCACTTTTTTTTAGGTTTGGTCAGTTACCAACATCAACATCCTTGACCTAATCCATTGACATTGGAAATGTTGTCTTAAGTCACTGATATTAGCACTATTTACTATCAACATCATCAATATCGATACCATTGCAATATAATTTCCACTAACAACCCCATCTTTTTTGACTTTACCCATAATCTAGGGCAATTTGGAGATCACATATACCTCCCCAATCATGATGACCACCACCTTGAAAGTCACATATGCCTCCCCAACCATGATGACCACCACCTTGGAGATCACATATACCTCCCCAACCTTGACAACCTCACTTGGAGATCACATAAATCTCCACCCATGATGACTTTTCTTGGATATCATGAATAACTCCTCACTCATTGAGCCTTTTACACCACCCTTGCCTTGCTTGTCTTGACTGCTGATGCTATTTTGCTATAGTTGGTTATTATACACATGCATGTATATTAGCTATTTTGGATGGAAACCAAGATTGTCATGTCACCTAAAACATTTTTGTGTTTCCCAAGGTCACTTCCTACCTCAAATACCTAGCACACATAAACCATTAGAGCTACAACTTTGATTTTTTTGACCTTCTCAACTATCACTTGCAAATTATGCATGGTTTATTTCTATCTAAGTCCTCCTTAACCTTACCTATTCTTGAATTTTTCAACTATAACTCATAGTAGTATACACACACAACAATACCACATTTTCCTTCACTCACCCAATTCCCTTATTATCAAACTGGTACCTAATTCTAGTTTCTTCTCCATCGATTCCTATTTTGAGGGGAATACCTCATCCAATACTTAGAGCATCTAACTCCTATTTTTGTATTACAACTTTTCATTGAAAATTACTAAACAAAAAAGGGTAAATTTAGACACCAAAATTATGTCACACACATGTGCATAACTCCCTATGTCAAAACCCCCCTTGAGCCCTATTTTAATAAATAACAATTAGCCTCCCTAACCCATGCTTTTACCCCTCACATATTTAGTTAATTTGAAATATATTATTAAATTAATTAAAAACCTCTTTTCCCACCTTACTGGGCCACCTCATCCTAAGACTAATTTTTCACCTGATGAATCACCTCAAAACTTGGTCCCCTCATCCTAACTACCCAATACTTATTCTCACCTTAAAATTGTATTCCTAACCAACTACATCCTTCTTAACCTCTTATTTTTACCATTTTATAATAGGTGCCACACATGGCATGAGTATTAATATAAAAATGAATAAAAATAGTAGTTTTACCTATTCTAAGGCTACTAACGTCGATCAACCCATAGTCAATCTCGGTGGGATCACCAGCATCATTTATATAAGCCAAACTCCAACCTTATGTTTAGGTCAGTAAAAATCTAGAAAACTCATTCTTATTTGCATCCAATCTCTCAACATTCAACTTTGGATATCCTAGCTTATTATTATCTTGTATAAGTTAATCTAGATTAGGAACCAAGCTCTTGAGGACCAATAACACCTGCTTATTTTCTCTATTCAGGGTATCGATTCAGACTACCTGATAGGAGCCATCCATTTGACACTTGTCATTTAGTCACCAGTGTAGCTAAGTATATAACTTACTCTATAGGGATTTTTAGTAATTACTTTACTATCACTTTATATTTATTGTTCATTACTTTACACATTCCTAATTGAACCCCTGTGAGGGAGTTATAAAACTTCCCTACTTGTTTCTCTTTGACCCAACACACTAAACCTCTGACTAGACCCATTTAAACTATACTCAATCTCTCTCACAACTATCCCTCCAACTTCCCAACCTGACCAAAACCATTTCCCAGACTTGAAAAAGCCTTTTGAAAACTCTTAGTTAATTATTTCCCCTACTAACTTCGATAGCTTAACTATCATTGGTCACCTTCAGCCACTGACCTTAGCAACATAACTAATATCAATCACTTCCTTACCGATGTTGGAGATTGTGCAGTTCCTAACCTTTCCAAAACCCACCCAAACACCTTCTAAAACACAAACAAAATATACCACCTGAACTCTGTCACTTTTTGCTGCACTCAGGTTGTGAATAATGGTAACATTATCTCTCTTTCACTCTCTCTTTACATCTATTTTAGTTATTTATTATTCTTTTATCTCTCAAAAGTGGACTGTCATCTTTAATGAAGTTTCACACTTCTTGGAACATGTACATATCTTGGTAGCCCACTCATTTATCTATTTACAAACATTTTTTAGTAGTGCTTTCTTACTTATAGGTAGTCCTCCCTATCCAAAGAGGAGTGCTCACAACATCTAGATATGACATGCAAACCAATCTGAGTTCATTCTAAATGAGAATTAGGATAAGTGATTAGAATAAAAGTAGATTGGTTTGTGTGCCATATCTAGACATTGTGAGCACTCCTCTTTTGGTAGGGAGGACTACCTGTAAGTAAGAAAGCACTACCACAAAATGTTTGTTAATAGATAAATGAGTGGGCTGTCAAGCTACGTGCTTGTTCCAAGAAGTGTGAAACTTTCTCAGAGATGATATTCCACTTTTGAGACACAAAAGAATAATAAATAACTAAAAGAGAGGTAAATAGAGAGTGAAATATAGATAATGTTAATGTTATTCACATCATAAGTGCAACAAAAAGTGACAAAGTTTAGGTGGTATATTTTTTTTGTGTTTTAGAAGGTGTTTGGGTGGGCTTTGGAAAGGTTAGGAAATGCACAGTTGTTGATGTTGATAAGGAAGTGACCAATATCAGTTATGCTACTAAGGTCGGTGGGTGAAGATGACCAATGTTGATTAGGCTATCAAGATCGATAGGGGAAATAATTACCAAAGAGTTTGTAGAAGGATTTTTCAGGTCTGAGAAATGGTTTTGGTCAAGTCTAGAAAGTTGGAGAGAGAGTTGTGTGTGAGAGAGAGAGTATGTTTTAGATGGGTCTGATAAGAGGTTTAGTGTGTTGGGTCAAGGAGAAACTAATGGGGAAGTTTTATAACTCCCTCACAAGGGTTCGATTAGGAATGTGTAAAGTAATGAATAGTAGATATAAAGTGATAGCAAAGTAACTACTTAAAAGATGTATAGAGTAAGTGATATACTTAGTTACAATGGTGACTGAATGATAAGTACCATATGGATGGCTCCTATTAGGTAGTTCAAATTGATGCCCTAAACAAAGAAAACAAGTGGGTGTTACTAGTCCTCAAGAGCTTAGTTCCTAATCTAGATTGACTTATTCAAGATAATAATAAGTCGGGATGTCCAAAGTTGAATGCTGAGAGCTTGGATGAAAATAAGAATGAGTTTTCTAGATTTGTTTTGACCTAAACATAAGGTTATAGTTTGACTTATATAACCGATGTTGGTGATCCCACTGATGTTGACTGTGGGTTGATCAATGTCAGTGGCCTTAGAATAGGTAAAACTACTTATTTTAGTCATCTTTCTATTATTCCTCATGCCAAGTGTGGCACATGTTATAAAATGGTAAAAATAAGAGGTTAAGAAGGACGTAGTTGGTTAGGAATCTAGTTTTGAGGTGAGAATAAGTCTTGGGTAGTTAGGATGAGGGGACTAGGTCTTGAGGTGACTCATCAGGTGAGAATTAGTCTTAGGATGAGGTGGCTCGATAAGGTGGGAAAAAAGGTTTTTAATTAATTTAATTATATATTTAAAATTCATTAAATATGTGAGGGGTAAAATCATGGGTTAGAGAGGTTAAATATTATTTATTAAAATAGGGCTCAAGGGGGTTTTGACACAAGGAGTTATGCACGTGTGTGTGACATAATTTTGGTGTCTACAAATGAAGAGATCTGAATTTGTGTTGACTTCCAAATTTTGAATCAATTATCACTTAAGGATAATTACCCACTACTAGTAATGGACCAAGTATTTCAAATTATCATTGGTTCAGATATGTTGTCTATGCTAAATGGTTTCTCAAGATACAATCAAGTGGAAGTTTGTGATGAAGATCAACATAAGATAGACTTCACTACTCCATGGGGTACTTTTATGTATCACATAATGCCTTTTGGATTAATCAATACTGGTGCTACTTTCTAGAGAGCTATGGACTTGGATTTTCAAGATATAATTGGTAAGTTTATTGTGGTTTATCTAGATGACTTAACCATTTTCTTAAAAAAGTGTCAAGATCATTGTGACCATTTGTGACAAGTGCTTGAGAGATGTCATGAGCATGGGATATCCCTTAATCCCAATAAATCTATTTTTGGGGTTTAGAAGGTAAGCTCCTTAGACACATTGTATCTAAGGAAGGGATTGAGATTGATCTTGAATGGGTCAAGTCAACTCAAAATCTTACTTTGCCATCAAGTAAGAAAAGTGTGCATTCCTTCTTTGGGAAGGTGAATTTTTTGTAGAGATTTGTTCTTGATTTTGTTGAGAAGACACACCACCTTGTCAATATGATGAAAGGAAAATAAACTTTTCATTGGAATGTGAATGGAAGAAATGCTTTTCATGAAATTAAGGAAGCCATTGCACTTGTTCCTATCCTAGTTTGCCCTAATTATACCAAGAACTTCATTGTGTCTAGTTATGCTTCTAAGCATATATTATTTGCAATCTTGGTACAACCAAATGAAGAAGGAATTGAATCTCCTATAGCATTCATGAGCTTCCCTTTGAAGGCTTTTGAGCCCAAATATTCATCCATGGAAAAACATGCATATGTGATGGTGAAAGCAGCCAAGCTTTTCAAGTACTACATCCTCAATTCTCACACCATTGCAATAGTACCATATTCTACTATTAATTCTATTTTGACTCAACAAGAATTTGGAGGTAAAAGAGGTAATTATATCACTAAAATCCAAGGATATGATATGGAGATCAAGCCCACAAAACTTATATGTGTAAAAGGTTTGTGTCAACTCATGGTAGAGACTATTTTAGAAGAACTTAATTATAAAGAAGACATAGAAGATCTTCCTTATAGTCTTACTTGTAAGCACAATGAATGAATGGTATTATGATATTGCTCATTTTCTCACATATGGAGAATGTTCAGAACATTTGTCTCACAAAGAAAAGAGGACAATCAAGCTTAAGGCTAAAATTTTTGTCCTTTGGGACAATGGTTTGTATAAATGAAACATTGATGGAATCTTTCTAAGATGTGTAGATAAGGCACAACAAGATAAGTTGTTAGAATATTTCCATTATTTATCATGTGGAAATTTTTCATCCTTGGTCATGGTTCATAAGATATTTCAAGCTAGATATTATTGGCCAACACTTTTTTAGGATGCACATGCTTGGGTATGTAAATGTGAGAAGTGTCAACTATTTGTGGGGAAACCTAAGTTAGTAACCTTGCCTCTCAAGCCTATAGTAATTAAAGAACCTTTCCAAAAATGGGGTATTGATTTTATTGGTGCATTAAACCCATTATCAAATGTAGGTCATAGTTATGTTCTCACAACTATAGATTACTTCACCAAGTGGGTGGAAGCAATTCCAACCAAACATACCACTTCAGAGGTTATTTATAGCTTTCTTAAAGAGAATATCACCACATGATTTTTTGTGCCAAGAAAAATTGTAATTGATAATGCTACCTATTTCACATCTAATGAGATGACTTGGTTTTGTTTTTAATATGGGATCATCTTGTCTCATACTTCTGATTACTTCCCTCAAGGAAATGGTCAAGCCAAGTCGAGTAATAAGAATTTGGTAAATATCATCAGGAAGTTGGTAGAAGATAATTAAGGGCATGGCATAAAGCATTTTATGATGTATTATGGGATAATTTTAACACTCATAAGTGAGTGATTGGTATGTCTCATTTTTAACTTTTGTATGGATTGAATGCAAAAATACCAATGACATTAGAATTACCTACTCTCAAATTGGCTAAGGTAATTACGGATGAAACATTTGAAATCTCTTTAGACAAGTGTATTATGTGCCTTTCCAAGATAGAGGAGCAATGTACAAAGGTAGTAGACCATATTTCAAAACATCAAAGTCATGTCAAGGAAATTTCTGACAAGAAAGCTAAATCACAAAAATTATAAGTTGGGGATCTAGTCCTCTTATGGGACAAAAGAAGAGATCCAAAAGAAATGCATGGAAATTTTGATTATCTATGGAGGGGTCCTTTTCTCATTCATAAACTTCATGGAAAACATAGTTTCTTATTATCATACCTAGATGGAAAGCCATTACCATTGCCCTAAAGTGGGAAACATCTAAAACTTTTCACTCAGTGAAGTTCCAAATAGGTTTGTACATTTTATATATATTTTTATATTCTTTTTTTTTTTTTCATCTTGTTTGTCGCTTGACTTCATGGCCCAATGGAGAAAGGCACTTAGAGTTTTGGGATTCTCTTTCCTTCAAGAATTTCAAAGAATGTTTGAAGGAAATTCCCCAATCAGAGCCACTTGTTATCCTTGAATTTAGCAGGCTCAATTCATGAGATAACCCCTATGAAACTTGTCTAATTCATATCCCATTATCTTTAAGCATGCAAAATGAGGTAAGTCTCTACCTCTTTGTATTTTTTTTTTTTCCCAAGTTGATCTTTTGAGGGAATTTTATTTTTGTGCAATTTAAAGAATTTTATCTAAACTAAACTTTGTTTTATTCTGTGCAAAGTCAGTAAATTTTCTTGATTTTAAATATGTTTTGTTGCTCTTTTTGTTGAGTCAGAGAATTTTTTCAAGATTGCATTTGCAAATTCAAAGAATTTTTTTAAGATTGCATTTGTAAATTTAGAGAATTTTTTTGAGATTGCATATGCAAATTTGTATAATTTTTTTGAGATTGCATATGTGAATTTAGGGAATTTCTCTGACCTCACACCTAAGACCCACCATCTCGATGGTAATTAATTTCACATTAATTACTCTTTTTATATATATTTAACCCTGGTAACTTCATTTTAACTATTGTTTTTTATCCATTTTCTATTTTTAAGCTCATGTGTATATTTACTCATTGCCTTCATGGTCAATTGGAATTGTTGGTTTGATTGGTTTCATGCATAATAGCTTGTTTTGGTCGATTTCTTTTTATTCCAAGTAAGTCTCCCTTTTTTTCACTTTTTTGTGTTTGTGTTCTATTTCTTTTTGTGTTTTTGGTCATTTTAGGGTTTCATATATTTTTAGACTCAATTCCCTTCATACCCTTTAAAGAGTTTCCCCGAAATACATGAATGGAAAGTACACGTTCCCTAGTATACTTTGGAGAATTTTCTACAAAGTGCATATCACTCAGTGCGCTTCAGATATTTTTATCTAAATTACCCATTTACATGCTCATCCCCATGCATTTCAAATAATTTTCTCCAAAATGCATTGAACCCCTTTCCCATGTAAATTGAAGAAATTTCTCTGAATTACACCAACCTTTCCCATGTAGTTTAGAGAAAATTCTTTGAATTACACAAGTGATTCACCTTTCATGCAGTTCAAAGTATTTTCACCAAACTACACAACCCTCCCTATACATCATGTAAAATCACTATTTTTCATCGATCCTACATTTTTCAAAAAAGATGAAAAATGCTCTCTAGATAATTAAATGTTCTTACTTACAACCATATGATCAATGATAGACATCTCTCCAAATAAGAGGACAATTAAGTACAAGTATCAGCGTGTCTTCCCATTATCTATAATTGATTCAAATGTGGATCAAATTGGAGATACAAAAATTGGCCATGTGGACATGATTGAGTTTTTATAGAGATTGGGAAGAGAACCCATTACACCTCATATGCAGCCAATTCTTAACAGTGAAATTCATTTGGCTATTGTATTTCTAGTATCAATACATGATTCTAAGTTTGTCTTGACCATGGCAACACACTTTAATAAGGAAAGGAAATTGGTCAATAATTTAGAGGGAAAGGTGATCATTCGCTTTGATGAGGAATATTTTGATAAGATTTTTCACCTTTTTGAGATTGAGGAATATTCTTCTTTAACTATGGATTCACCTCAAGAATATTATGATATAGATATTGAGAAGTGTAAAAAACATATCAACACTGAATGTCTCAAGACTCCTCCACCCACCATTGCTATATGGCCCAAGTATTTGTATCATAGTGACTTTTGAGAGGAGATAGGGGATTTGATTACTCTCCTTAGTAGAGTGAAAGGGTTATCTGTTTCAAATGTTTTTTAAGAATAGATGTATCAATACATTTTGGTTATTAAAATAAACAAGAAAATAATCTTTTGGGGTAAACAAATTAGCGATGCTATTTGTCATCAACTCTCTGAAGTAGCTTTTTCATTCATTTTTATATGAATTCATATCTAGTGTATCTTGCAGCCAGTCTGAAGTCTTTCTTGGGTCTAAATTGTATCAGTGAAAGGAAAAATGTTCTTGTGTATGAGAATATCCACAACTAACTCTAAAACAAAGTGTCAAGCATTACAAGAGAGTTAATGATTTTTTCTTCTATACATTCATCTGCACTCTTGAAAAATAACTTGAAAATAAGAGAATTTCATATCAAGAATGGGTATAGGTTAATAGGGTTGAATGTATTTTATTGAAATTCCCAACTTTTACATACATCAGGGTAGGAGGATTTGATGAACAACGTTACATGCTTCCCAAGTGATAAATTAATACTAATGGAAATGTGCAAACAAGTGATGAATGTGAATAAAAAATAATTAGATGCTCACAAGAGAGGTTTCAAATTTCCAATTAGTATTGGTTGGTACACAATTTCCACTACTCCAAAGGCTAATACTATGGAAAGGGAGATACAGTGGATTACACTTAAAAAATTTAAAAGTAGAGAAAACTTTGATTACAGAATTATGGAGAGGCTCAAGCATAATATCACTCATGTACATAGAATTGAAGATATTTGGCCAGAATGTAGAATTGATAAAGATATAAGTAAACTTGATTATAGTCACCTTACTACTAATTATATTGTCAATTTAGAGTTCATAAATATTCTTGGGGATTTTATAGATGATGGTAATGTATTGGATCCATCGTATGATTAAAATCAAGTGGATTCATCTCCTCTCCCTTCTATCCAATGGTCAATTAAAGAATCCATTTCCATTAGAGATAGATTTCAACCTATTCTTGCAAGAACTAATGCTTGGTTGAAATACAAAGGAATTAAGTTAAAAAAAATTAATACTAATTTTGAGGAGATTTATGATGAATAAACTACTAAGAAATGAGAGGAGCTGAGAACCAAAAATAAAGAGGATCCCTCTACTTCTAGAGAAAATCCAAAAATTTTATTTGTTAGTAAAGGAAAGAAGAAAGGCAAATAATCAGGTGTCAAGGAAAGTGATCAGTGGAAAAAAAATCCCAGTCACAAGTGAGGCACCACCTCAATCAACAACATCACAAGTGTCTTAGCCATTTCTTGAACAAACTATACAAGTAGAGACTACTCAATCAAAGGTTCCTTTAGCTAAAACTTCTCAAGCCACAATTTCATAGGTAACATTTTCCATAGTTCCTCCCATGAGTACCACTATACAATTTGATCATGTTCCTTCTTAATTTGTTCTTTTACCTCCATCTTCACCTCCTAGTGCCACATTTTTTAAGTCCCTCTGCAAGGTACATTGGACCAAGTTTTTCATTCATTGTCAAATCTACCCAGTCCTTCAAAGTCATTGGGATCCCCAACTAATTTATATTTCATCCAACAAGATATGGACAAATTTATGTCTATACCTTCCTCAAAGATAATAACTTAGGTTACTACCACTCTAGTGTCTAAAATGTCTATAGGAACTAAAGTGGTGGTTAATCCAACCCAAACTCCACTTGTTGTTACTAAAATCCCATTGGTGTCAACCCCATTACTACATACCTCTATCACATTACATTTCTTCCACTTACTTCACAATCCATTGTCCCTCCCCAAGTTTCCCAAGCTTTAACATCCTCTATCCAAGGAGATCCATCTCTTTTTCCTCCTTGGATGGGATCACAAACACTTAATAAGAAGAAGAAGTGATTAGTGGCTCTAGAACATTTTGATTTTGGTCAGCTTGTGCCAATAAAGACCAAAATAACAAAGAAAGCCAAAACTATGTCAAGGGTAATTTTTGAATTTGGGTATAAGTATGTTGAAGTTGTAGTGCCTCCCGAAGATAAAAATATTGAATATATTCAAGCATTCAAATATGAAGTGGGATGAATAGATCTTGGGAAAAAAAATCATGAAGGTGCAAAGGAAGATTTACAAGTAGTAATGGCTTCTTTGATTGAGAGATATGATAAGGACAAGAAGGTCAAATATCAACTCAAAGTACAAGTGGAGCAACTAATTTATACTTTACTAAAAATCACCCAACCTTCTAAGTTCATTGATCCTATTGTGCATAAAAAAATATTGAAAGAGTTATTCAACTTGTAGCAAAAATTGGATCTCAAGGTCATGCAGTCAATGTTTGGGTTGAGAGATTAACAACATAAGATACACAAATGTTGCATTTTACCATTGTATTTTTGAAGAACTAGATTGAAATGAAAATATAAATTCAGTAAACAATTAAAGTAAACAAATTCAAACTAGAGTTTTTGATTGAGCAAAAGGTCATTCCAAATAATAAAATGCTCATTGAATATAGGGGATCTATGAAGAATAAAAGAGAAGTTTTCAATAATCTAGTTAAAGATCTAGAAGAAGCTGAAGATATGTGTGATAATAAGATGTTAGATCTTGTAGACAAAATTGGAAAACTCCCCTATCAAGTTAAAAATGATTCTCCAAAAATTCTTCCTATGGTGATTATTATTCAAGAATTTACATCTTTACTTTGAACAAAAACTGAAACAAGTACTTTCATGCCAGACTCCATCGACAAATTAATTGAATTTCAAGTCATCTTGGATAAACTACAAAGAATCATGGACAAGAGTAAGGATTTGCTAGTTAACTTAGAAGATTTTATCACAAGGGTACTTGATGTCTCCAAGAGTACATCCAACCTAGATAATGATTAAGTCCAAGATATCTTTAAGAGATATGAGGAATTTTTAGATAAGAATTAAAAGGAATAAATTCATGTGTCTAAGGACACTTAGTCTACTTTTGTAATTTTCCATATGTATTTTTGTTCAATGTAAATTACACATGGGAAAATTACACAATCGTAAGTCAAATAGGACTTTGTCAATGAATAAGTCAATGTATTTATGTTTCTCCTATTTTTTTTCATATCTCATCTCTATAAATAGGAATATGTTATTTGTAGAAAGGATCACCAATTGCTATAGATGGGAAATGTTGCTAAATTGGGAAACAATTTTGAAACTTTGTGTTTATATTGTAAATCAAAAATTCATTTAATATAATAAAATCAAGTGTTCTTTCAAACTTTGTGTTGAAATATACTTGTGGTGTATTTTAAAATTTATTTAGTCTTTTCCATCACATTTTATTTTGCTTTGAGTGAATTGTGGTGTGAAATTTCTACAAGACAGAAGGTGCTAGAAAGCTGATTTTGGAGTCTTTGAGCTACTTATTAGTTTCTAGGTTTGTGATCATAATTAAAGGTGAATTACTAACAAGAATTTGGGCTACCATTTATTCTTCTTTGATAATTTTAATCTCTGTTGGAAATAAGTTGAAGACTTTGGGCTGCACCTTATTCTATCTTTTGTGTTTACTCTACTAGTATTATTCTTGTTAATCTTTTGGCTAATAAATCTAAATATCAATGATATTTTTCATCAAGTGATCTTATATTTTCAAAGTATATCACAAAAAATGGAAGGAAGTTTATGATTGAACATCAATTCTGAAAAAAGAGAATTGGATGATATGACTACACCCACCATGATATAATTATTGTAAATAAGTGTAAATAATTAAGTGTTGTGTTAGTTAACAATAAAAGGGAGCCTCCCCTTTCATTCAGGAGAGATTTTATCTCATCACACTATGGCTAAAATCACCATTTTGTTACCATTATGTTGGTAACAAAATATTCACCCAACAGAGCTAAGACAAATGAAACACAAGTTAATATTATCATAAGAGACCAATTAGATGGCAGCATCTATAATGATGATATTGATATTAAAGTCAAGAATATATTGGAAGAATATTATAAGAATTTGTGTTTGGAGTTCTTGAGTGAAATGGAACAACTTGGTAAGGTAGATTTGAGTGATATAGTTCAATAGTAGGCTAATTCTTCAAATGAGGAAAGCAATGTAAATTAAGGAGTGCAAAGGCAAGATGAGTTGGATCTTCATTGGATTGAGGAACCACCTCTCTCTATTGATAAAGAGGATGAGAAAATTTAGTTGATCAATAACATTATGATGATCCTACCAAAGTGAAGGAGGTGAGTAATCAGCTTGATGACTTGTAGATAGATGGAAAAATTTCAAGTGAACCTTGTGATTTGATCATTGACCAAGATGAGATGTAATTTTGGGAAGACTTAAAAAATTTCTTATTGAAGTTAAATACCTCAGATATACACTAGTAAAATCTTGAAAAAAAAGAACTTGTCAAGAATGCTTTGATAGTTGATCATCTTAAACCCAAAGAGTAGAACTAGTTACAGCTCCTGACTAAAGAGGAGATGAGGTTAGTGATGAAAGATAGAAATATTTTGGAGGAGTATGATTGGATTCTTGACCCTAAAACTCAACCCATGAACATAGGAATAAACCCACATGGTCATTTCACTCTTTTAGGTAATTAGGAGAGTGTTATCTATAGGAATAAGTTGTCACCTATTGATCCAAGTCTGATTGCACATGAATCATCATATGATAGCTCCACATCAAGGTGTCATAATGATCACATAACATTCCCATTTGACCCTTAGTGAATGAATTCAAATTTAGTTCATTTTTTCACTAGTTATTTTGTTTGTCCAAATAAGTATTTTACATAAGTTTGTATGTTGTGACTTGTTGTTTAGTTATTTCCTTTGTCCTTAGTTGTTAGGTGTGTTATTTAGTGTTGGCTTATTGATTTATTGTGTTTTTGTGTGTATTTTTTCAGCTGCAAGTCTTTGAGGATTCAATAGTATAATTAAGTCTAGAGTGTCATCATCTTGTACTTATTTATTGAGCCATATTATCATAAAAGTGTTTGGGTTCCATGACCAACATGCTAGTTAAGCTATCAGAGTCACCAAAAATGTTAAAATTTGAGCCTCACAAGCCAAAATTTCAACCCCTATCATTAAAATATTTGATAACCATTGCCTTATCTTATTTTTCTATTTCCCATAGTGTCCTTGTTTTAAGGAAAAAGTGACTAACTTAAACACTAGAGAAACTAGACCATCATTGAAATGTCATGTAAGAGTAATTTGTCAAAATTCAACATGCACAGGGTGTCAAGTTTAAGCGTCATAAATTAATCATTTTGATTCAAATATTCCTAAGTCTAAATTTTTTGCTAACAAGTGTCAAGATCACAAAATCCTAGATAATATCTAACGGTGAGTGGTGATCAATGAGGTTAGTGGTCCCAAGCAAATTAATGGATCACATTTAATCATGCAAAGGCAAATCTAACAGTGAACATAAGGTCAAAAGGTCATTGGAATGATATCAATGGTTTGTGTTCAATAAAATAAAAATATATGATGGTGAGTGGGTGAGGAAGATGTCAATGGGTCCTAAAGATCCAAGAGAGCATATTTGATCATGCATTCAAAGATCAATGGTAAACATCAAGTCAAAAATTTAGAGGATCCTAAGATTGAATGAGTCAATTAAAAGTGTCATGATCATAGTGAATTACCATATCAATAGTTCACATTTGATTAAATAGAACAAAGATCAATGACACACACTCACCAAACATATGAGATCAATGGTGTAAATGAGGTTAAAAATTTAAGGAGATCAAATTAAACATGAAGCCACCATGTGATACAATCTCACTAAGTGGATGAAGTCTGATAATGAATCCATAATAATTATGTGATACTAACAAGTGTCACATTCTTAAAGGATAAAATCAATATAAATGGGGAGTTGATAATTATCACCATCTGTAAAGTTTAACATAGATCAATAATCAATGATGAAGGTCGAAACCAATAGATTCCTAAGGATATCAATGAAGTAGATTTGATCAAATTTCTAAATGACATGAGATGATGACACATGTCTAAAATTAATAGTGTAGTGTGGTTGAGATCTTAGTATGAAACACAGAGTGTGTTCTTTGATGGACTCAAATCCGTTAAGGTCTATAGTCAACATTAAAGTAATGAAGAGATCAAGGAGATTTAGGTGGCCATCCATGATTTCTCACATCAAAAATTTTAGTCTCCATGACCTTTGCTTCACTTGTCCATGTCAATAGATTCATAGTGACATCAATGTAGGGAGAAGTGGGAGAAGGAATGGTACAACTATTACAACTATTTTTTGAGGTGGCCTTAATAAATTAAGAGTTTTTAAAGAGCATAAATGTAGGGTGGTTTTAAATTCTATTTTGATTGGAATTGAGCTCATTAATAAACCCTTTAGTGCCAAATTTCTCTCTTTGGCTTTTCTTTCTTCCTATAAATGTAGGCATTGAGCTTTTTGATTTTCATCCCTCAAGCCTGGGTATGAGGATACTCTACTAAAATTTGTACTTATACACCTCTTGGATTAATGAATAGAAAATTTTTAGTTGTTTACCAATTTGTACTTAGTGTCTTGTATTTTTTTGATATGAAAAATTGGTTTTCATCTTCCTTTTATAGGTCCAAGTTCAACCTAATTGCTAACATATTTCCTTTCAAGTCATCTAGTGTGTCTTAATGTTGATGTCTCAGGTATAGAGTGGATTACTGACTATAAGTGACTTCAATCAAGCCTTACCCTCATTGGCTTCCAACTTAATTCAATCAAACTAACCTCTAGGTGAATCACTATTTCTTGGGAACCATTATAAGCACTATGTTGGTTCTATTCATATTCCATTAGTGTGTTGAGATTTCAAGCTTATAAGTGAATGTAATGAATTCATGATGCATCACCACATGTTAGTGTAGGTTTAATTCATGCAATTCCTCCACTCTTTTTATCCTAACCTATTTATGTCTTAGGAGATAATTCAAGTAATGCATTAGAGAATCTATCCTTTTTTAAAATCCTAGAGTCATGACACAATATTAGGTGGCCCAAAGCCTAGGGTCATTCCCATATTGGACTAGGTTTGAGCAAGAGGACCTAAACACCCCCCTTCTAAGTTAGGGTGAAACCTAAGTCTCCAAAAATACCTTCCACATGTGTCAATAGAATAACTCCACTAGGTTTTTAAAGGACATACATAAGTCATACAAATTTTTATATGTCTATTCATGAGCATTAGAAGTCATAAAAAGGACTTGCTCAGTCATCAAGCTCTAAGAAGGGGTTTTGGATGGCTTGAAGTGCCTTTTCATGTTAATGATGATTCTAAATCACATCACAAAAATGTAAGAATTAATTCCTAAATTTTATATTGAATATACCCCTAAATATCTCCCTAATATATCCTTCCACCATACATCTTCTCCTAAGAGATATGAGCAAAAGTTAATGCCTCTTGGGTTGGCAAAATGTAACTATGAGGTCTAAGATTGAGTTTCATCTTAAATATGCTATTTTGGTGTTTCTTTTTTAGTTTTAAATGACATATTTAGGTATTGAAAACTTGTGAAGGTATTTAAAAAATTTCATTATCTTGAGCCCCTTCACATGGCCTAGGACATACAGAGTCCTCTCATGAGGGTTTATAATCAACCCTACAAAGCTGACCCTAGAGACCTTTGAGTTGTTTCTTCCTGCTTTCTATGTTTGAAATTTTTTTGAGTCCTTTTAAATTATATATATAACTTCCTATGGGTTTTCATATCCCAAAATTCTTATCTCCAACTCAACATATGCACCAAACATCCAATCTCTATGAGTAGGCTTGAAAATCTCTCTTAGGTCTGTAGGTGATATTGGGGTATTTTGATTGAGTCTTGAATTTATCCAAGGGTATATCCCATAAATTTATTTAAATATAACTCTTTTAAACTCTTAAATACTTAACTCTATGCTTATATTCACCCCAAAATCATTTTTCATGTAAAACATTGCATCTTCTTTTCATGCACTTACACAAACCTGTATGTTTTATCTGACTATACGCATTAAGTTTGGTTGTTGGAATTAAAAAATGGGTATATAAATAATTAATATCCATTAATTCAATCTTAAACCCATTCCAAAAATTATTTCTAGTAGTTTTCATGTTCTATTCAACCTTTGAACCTCATATGAAGAACAAGATGCATTGCATTTACATGAAAGGGAGACCTACAAATCTACAGACCTGTATGTATGACTTTTATCACTTTAAGTAATTTGAATGTGAATTTTGGATAAAATTATAAATTAATACAAACATCCATTATCTGATAAATTATTCATGATATTAAAACCCTCAAATAACACCTATAGTCCAATGTTTATTACCCTTTTGGTTCATCTTTGTGAGGGCTAGTTTGTACATAGTCCATAACCCAGAATGACAATTAGGCTACATTAGATGGACAATTATTAAGACTATTTTGATATTTTATAGTGAAAATTAGATTTAAATTGTCACTTCTCTTTTAATTTATCTTTTAAAACTCTCCATTTTCCCTTTCATCACTGCAAACTAGTTTATTTCATTTTTGAAAGTGTAACATATCTATGCATGCATATTGAGTCTCTTTGGTGTTAGGACTCAAGGTATAAGATTATTTGATTTGTGATGGATTATTTTTTTGCCACTTGTTCCATTTTAAATTTTAAAATATTACCTCTATGGCTATGATTTGATCATATATCTATTAAACATACAAAAATGTATTTTGCCCAACCTAAATGGTGTTCTTCACAATGCACATAACCACTAGCATATTGCTTTAGATGGATATAAATTGTTAGTTGATAAAGAGATATTAATGATTGATTTTTATATAATGTCTACTATTTTATTCAAATCATCTATTCACAATAAAAACTCCTATAAACCCCATAACACTGCCTACAAATTGATTGAAGCTTACACCTAGCACAAAAGGAGATTTTTCTCACTTTATACTACCACACATGATAAAAATATGGTGTAATATGATGTGATGGGATTGGATAAGGTCTATAAATTATTTCACAACCTCTATTAATAACCAAAAAGTTTGCATTTTTACTAAAAGTGCCCAAAACTAAGCCTGTACAGTTTAGGTAAGGTTTAAGACCACCTTTCCTTCTTAAGGATTATTCATAAGGGAGGGATCACCAATATAATTACTATGGACATGGATTTTAATCTCATTATGACTCTCTCCTATGGTAAAATTCTCATGTCCTAACTCCAAATTTATTGTATGGAATGATCACTTGAAATTGACCCATTTAGAATATCTCATGTCCTAACTCCAAATTTAGAAGTTCTAATGCAAATTTTAGAATATTTGGACCCATTAAAGCTTAATATTCATGGATATGGCCTAGATAATGTGAAGATACACTTTTAAGACATTTTCACCTATAAATGGAGCTCTTAAATCCATACAAGAGCCTATAACTACCTGTAAAAGAGTGATTCTCTCATTTAGATGTTGAACCTACAAAACTTACATAATCTAACTTTCCTAACATATGTGCAAGTTAGATAACCACTTAAAAAGCTTGGACAAGTGTATTTTTACAAAAATTTCATATTGTGGTCCTTGGCATGCATTAAACTTAGTTATATGCACTTTTCTCCTCAATTTTATTTACCTTAAACTTTACAAATACACCTTAACATTTTCAAACATATATGAAATTTTCATGTAAGGTGATGAATGGGTAATATGACTTGAATAGAAACCCATGAGCCTATGACACCATTTCAAAACACCTTTTCATACCATGGTAAATACTAGACTAGTATAAGATAAAGATAAAATATTACCTTAATTTTATCAAAAAAACCTTAAAATATGATAATAAGACCATTTGAATACTCTACAATGTATAAAATGGATATGAACAAGGGTATTTAGACATGACTGGTCAGGTTTCAAATAATAGGGGTTGATATTTTGAGCTAGGGGTCAAAAATAGTCAACAAATTGATGATTCAAGGGGTATTATGCCTATAATGCTTACTAGACCAGTAGCCTTATCCTTCAATTGGAAAATGGAGTCACTTGCACTCAAACTTAGACCTAAATAAACCTTTACCAAGACAAGACAACTGACTTAACCTCCAAACACACAAAAAAACAAGAACACACAAAGTAAAGGAATTAAGATGATACATATGTGCTAGTTAAGCACTTAGGGAACGCAAGACACAACATAAGCAACTAGAATATACAACTGACCTGAACATATCTTCTTCCTCTTGGGTCAAAGGGGAAGTTTCTAAGATCTTTTTCTATATGAGGTGAATAATAGCATGAGGCAAGTTGCCTCTTAGACCTTGATCTTATTATCTTCATTATATTCTTGATTGTCAATCTTCTTGGTATGATTTCAAGTGAATTAACGGAGCAAACCAATCACCTCAAAACACATATTCATATTATAATTCAATATCCAATCCATGTTTCTCCTTGATCTTGAAGAGAACCTCACAAGTGATCCCATTTTGAATTATTGAAATAACTATAACCACATCCAATTATTTTCCATTTAGGCATTGTCCTTGGGTCTTCATGACATCTTGAGTGACATCATGTTATTTATCAATTTCTCCAAGTTCATCAAGATCTTTAAGGAGTTTTTCATACTCATTCTAAGATGCATCATGGTATTCAATGGATGTGTCTTGATCAACCTCCTCATGAGCCTTATTTTGAATAGGAAATATACCTTTGAAAATAAATTCAATCTCTTTAAGGGACTCAAGTAACTATGGTCAATATTATTTTTTATCCTTACTTTGGTCAAATTGAATGAGACCAACTTGAATAACATCTTCATGTTTCTCTTTAATAGCTATGGGGATGTCAATAATCTTGAGCTACTTTGTTGAATCATGATGTAATTGAGAGTCAGCATCTTTAAGTTCAACTTCTTGCCTTCTCGCAACCATTTCATCCTCATCTAACATCTCAACTTGTACTCTTTCCTCAATCTCACATTTCTTCTCTTTTGAAACCTTTTAAAATTTATCCAAGACCTCACCTTGTTGGCTTAGGGAACATTTAACATCAAGACCAGCTAAAACCTTAACAATATTAAATGCAATTGAACCTCCCTCTTGAAGCATGATATTAAGGCCATCTTCTATAACTTCATATATAAAAAATTATTTTCCTTTTTCTTCTCCAAAATGGGTGTCAATGAATATCTCTTCCTCATACACACTCAAATCACTCTCTTCACACTCTCTTTGAAACTCACTTGTAGTTATAATTTCCTCATCCATCATCCATAGAACAGGTTCCTTTTCGAGAAGGGAGATGGTGGGAGTGAATATGTTCATGAGTTGGCTTGGGGCCAAGGGAGCACTCTTGGAAATTAAATCCTTATGGATGGAATAATCTTATAATAATTATTGAAGAGAGAGAAAATTTAGTTGTGTTATGAGTGTTTCATTCTTCTCAACAAGAACTTCATTCTTCTTCTAGTCTTCTTGAGGTTCATTTATAGCTACAACTTGATTTCCAAACTTCTCAACTAGGACCTCTTTCTTGTCTTGGATCCCTTCTTGGATAGACCTACAAGATGGAAAATCTTTAGGTTCTTAAGGAGGAGGAAATCAGGCTTCAATAGGCACAAATTCCTCTTTGGATCAAACTTCCAAATCTAGGCATGATTTAAGCTCTATTATTTTAGATTGTGAGGCTTCAATTTTTTATATATACTCTCTTGGAATATATCTTCTAGAGGATGTTCAATGACTTCATGAGGATAAGGAGTATAAGAGGGATGATAAATAATACAAGAGGGATAATGAAATATCTAATCAAATTTAATTTGTTGTCTTTCTAAATTCTCCATCTTCTCCAATACAAAAGTACACAATTCACCCCTCTCTAATGGATCATCAGAGGAGGTAGATGAATATTAAAAAATCATAATTACTTCCTTGTATTGAGAATTTTAATAAATATTTTTTTCTTAGTCTAGTATCTTGTTCTTCATAGCATCCATTTCATCTTGATAAGCTTGGGAAGAGTGGAAGAAGGCAAGGAGGGTAGCATGGTTGAAGACAAAATCATTCATATGCATAATCATAGCCATGTGGGGATGGTGTAGGCTAATCATAAGATTGATATGGATCATAAGGAGGATAAGAGTGATAATATTAATAGTAAGGAGGGTAAAAACCTTGATAAGGTTGCTAAGGTGTATAGCTAGAATCATATAAGGGGAAAGTGGAACAATCATAGGACTGATATGGCTCATTATAAGGCTGATAAGGGTCAATACATTGCTATTATGGATCATTATAGGACTGTTGAGGCTCATTGAATGACTAAAAAGGATCATGGTGAGGTTGATAAGAAGTACCATATGCTTGAGATGCCTCATCAATTTGAATGAAATTGAAATCTAGTTTAAACTCAGCCATAACAACCTCATCAAGATAGTAAATTGAAGATACAACTTACTTTGAATAAGTTCCTAGGATAATAGAACTAGTTGATTGAGATTAGAATCACCATTAATGTTTTTGAATGCCTTAAAAGACTGATATCTAGAAGGAAAACACCAATAATCCTTAGACCATTTTGGAGCATGTCCCACTGGGCATGCCAAAACTTTTATCACCCAAATTTGTACCCTTGGAAGATTATTCAAGCCTTCCAAATTTGGGGTAACATGGAGACAATCCTAGGTTATGGGTGGCCCAATAGGTAGATTGAATATCTAGGTTATAGGTATACCTTCCTTTTACATATCATTTAGGATCATTCACTAATCTATAAACTTATTAGGAAAAGAGAGATAAACCTACTCTAACAAATGTGATACACCAAAATAATTGACCACTACCAATAAGCTACATGTGCACATCAACCATGAGACTAATCTGAACATACACTACTCATAATCTACCTCTCTACACCATCACTTCATTATGGAGGTTTTCATAGATGTTTGGCCTAGGAGTACTAATCAAGAGGTCATATAATGACACTAATGAGTAGAAAACTCACTCAACCTTCACACTTAACATGACCTAAAAATAATATTTCGAACTATATATGAGTGTAACAAAAAGACAACATTCCAAGGATGACTAAGCAAAACAATTGACAAGGTCAATTAGTCATGCACACACATTTAATACAACTAAATGAGGAGGTAAAACCATTAGTTTCTAATTGATCAAAAGCATACAAATGGGTAGGTATTCACCATACCTAGGTGTAATATCAATACAAAGCCAATCAAGATTGAATTTATAGAGAAAATAAGACTAGAAGAGAGATGGGTGTAGAAGTGAGCCATTGATATGTGTCAAGTGAGAGTTACAATCAAGAAGGGGGTTAGAGAACAATTTTAGGAGATCTCAAAGGACATGTGTTACTCCTTTGAAAATGTGTCCTCATACAAGTGGTGTAATATTTTCATTCCTTTGCTTCACACCTCTTGATTTCTGTTCAACCTGCCCTCTTCTTGGCTTATAAGGTGAAAAGTGGCACTCTTTATCATTAAGTCATGTTGGAATGATATATGCCCTTATTCCTAACACCTTGCATTAGTTTTATAATATCCTAATATTGATATTACAATGATGATTACACCTCTTAGGTGTCTTGAGCCCAATTTTTTTTACTACTAGGGAAAATTTTAGTGGCTATTTATAGCTAAAAGGCTATAAGTAGGTTTTTTTATTTTGAAAATAGATAATTTTGAGAAAATATACATAGGTTAAATAGCCTTAATTTTATAAAATTTCATAGTTTGGGACATATATTCACCTTATAGATTATACTCAATCTTATTTTAGGAAATAGATTTGCTAGAGTTACTATACATTATGGGTCTAATTCGCTAGAAAATTATAAGAGACATGTATAGGTTAGTCTAGAATCATCAAGTATATATGTATATGTGTGTATATATGTATGTATGTGTGTGTGTGTGCGTTTATGTATATAAATAATAAGGACCACCTAGGACACAATAAGCTTAAGGTAATAATTATATTTATTCTATGAAAAAGTTTTGAATATTCTTTGGCACCACATGCTCTTCCTTATATATGATTTTATTAACTAAAAAACTTAATAACAGATAATTTTCAAACCTAATGCTTATTTTATTTCTAGCATTGAATGTGGTGCAAGTGGAATTAAAGATATAGGGATTGAGGTTTAGATTTTCACCCATTTTTTAGTCAATTATAATAGGCATATTGAAGTGCCCAAGGTAAAATTTAATTTTGGTCCAAAACATCACTCATAGGATTAATGTAAGTTTCTCTAATACATATGTAATGGTTTTTCAATTTTTCTTGTCATTTATGCAAGCTATTGGTGTAATCAAGGCTCTGATAATAGTAATATTAGGTTGAGAGGTTGGAAATGAAGGTACAAACAATTTTTAAGTTGGATTCCTTTTGATTGTAACTGCAAGGTATGGATTTGTGTTTTTTTATTCTAAAGACAGAGAGAAGTTATTTGCATACATAGTCATCTATTTTGAAATGAATAAATATAATGATAAGTTCCTTGAAAATAATTTCTTTAAAGATATTTGTTGATATTTTCTTGATATTTCTAGTCATTGATGCAAGCTATTGGCGGAAGTGAAGCTCTAGTAGTCAAAATATTGAGATGAGAGGTTGGAAATAGAGGTACACATAATTTCTAAGTCAGTTTCCTTGTGATTCCAATTACAATGTATGGATTTGTGTTTTTTTTATTATGAAGATTAAGATTAGTTATTTCAATGCATAGTCATCTTTATTAAAATGAATAAATATAATGATAAGTTTCATGAAAAACATTTCTTTAAAGATATTTACTAATAGTTTCTCAATTTTTATAGTCATTGATGCAAAATATTGGTGGAAGTGAATATTTGGTACTCTAAAGATTGGGATGATAGGTTTTAAATAAAGGTACAAATAATTTATAAGCTATTTTCCATGTGATTATAACTGTAAGGTATGGATTTTTGTTTTTTTTTTTGTCTAAAGACTGAGAGTATTTGTTTCAATGCACAGTCATATGTCTTGAAATGAATAAATAGAATGATAGGTTCCTTGAAAATAATTAATTTAAAGATATTTTTTAATGGTTACTTAATTTTATAGTCATTGATGCAAGAATTGGTAGAATTGAAGCTCTGGTAGTCAAAAGATTGGGATAATGTGCAGACAATTTCTATGTACATTTCCTTCTGATTGCAACTACAAGGTATGGATTTATGTTTCTTTTTTTCTGAAGACTAAGAGAAAAAAATTTCATACATGATAATTTATTTTTAAATGAATAAATATAATGATAATGTCTTAACCATATCCATAATCAATAATGATAAGGTCTACCAAAATATCTTAACCATATCCATATTTAATAATGGCCTTTCAAATATATTTTTATTTCAATTAACAAACCATGTCAACTAAAATATAATTATTACTTTAAGATTATTGTGTCCTAAGCCACAAGTGTTCCTTAACACATTTATAAAATGAATTAAAACAAACATGATCCTCCTCTTATAAGGTTTTAATGACTAAAAAACTTAATAATAAATAATTTTTAAACGTAATGTTTATTTTATGTTTAGCATCGAATGCGGTGCAGGTGGAATTAAAGCTATGGGGATTGAGGTTTAGACTTTACCCCATTTTTAGTGAATTTACACCAGCATTTTTAGGGGCCCAAAGGTAAAATTTAATATTGGTATGACACATCACCTATGTGATAATGGAAGTTACTTGAATACATATGTGATGGTTTTCTCAAAATTTCTAGTCATGTGTGCAAGATAATGATGGAAGTGAAGTTCCATTAGAAAAGGATTATTGAAGCATTTCATAATCAAGAATATGGTGGTTAATTCTTAGCATATATGATGTGTAAACAAATAACATTATAAAAATTGAGAAAATACATTAGAAAAGGCTTCTTGAAGCATTTCATAATCAAGACTATGGTGGTCACTTCTTAATATATATGATGTGTAAACAAATAACATTAGAAAATTTGAGAAAAGGCATTAGAAAAGGCTTATTTAAGCATTTCATAATCAATACTATGGTGGTCACTTCTTATCATATATCAAAACACATAATATTTTTCAAGCTCATCATTATGTCTTACATTATTCAAATATTCTTAAAATTGAATCCTATGATGTGTAAACAAATAGCATTAGAAAAGGCTTCTTGAATCATTTCATAATCAATAATATGGTGGTCACTAATTATCATAAATGATAACACATAATATTTTTTAATCTCATCATTATTGGCCTACATTATTCAAAGATTCTCAAAAATGGGTCATAAAGTGTGAAGCAGGTCAAAATTTTGAGGTTAAACCAAAGCTTACAGATCTCCTACTTAGAATATTGGTGACAGAATAATATTTTCAATAGTGGGGTTTTGATTTCATCAATACTTTGAATCCATATTCAATTTCAAGACATACACAAGTTCTCACAACCATGGGATATTTCACAAAGTGCGTTGAGGATATTATAGTTAAACAGACTTCTTCAAAAGTAATGTGTAACTTACTCAAGGAAAATATTTTGGTATGTTATGGTGTACCTCAAAATATTATAACTGATAATGATTCAAATTCATATTCTTCAAATCTCATGAGTTTTTTATGGATATTTCATTTCTATCTCACATTCATTTAATTATTATCCAAAAGGAAATGATTAGGATGAATCAAGAAATAATGATATCATTGCCATTATCCATAAATTACTAGATGAAAATCAAATAAACTAATAGAAGAATTTGTATTATTCCTTATGAGCCAATTTCATCACCCTCAAATATCCATTGGGATGTCACCATTTAAGTTTTATATGGAATTGATGTAGAGATACTTGTTTCCTTGGAATTTACTATATTTAATTTCGCTAGAGCAATTGAATATGAAAATTTTAGGAGCTCACTTGAAAAAAGGATTGTGTACCTTAATAATCTAGAAGAATTAAGTGTGTTAGTCATTGAAAAAAAAATTTAACACCAAATCAAGGTTAATAAATTTTTTGACAAGAAGGCTAGGAAAATAAACTTCTAAATCAGAGACCTTGTCTTATTATGGGATAAGAGAAGAGAGCCTAAAGGAAGCTATGGGAAGTTTTATTCCTTTTGGATTTATCTTTTCAAAATTAGACACTTTTATGGAGAAGATATATTTTATCTATCCTACCTCAATGATACACATATTTTACTACCTTACAATGGATAATAGTTGAAAATATACTTTCAGTAAAGTAGGTTTTCCCCTACATGTACATAGGTGAATTAGGATTTTTTTGTGTTTCCCTTTCCCATTTTTTTATTTTTGTGTCCTTTTGTTGTGTTATTTTGTTTATATATTGTGTTTTCCTTCAAATCGTGTAAAGTGTCACATTACCAATGTTTTTCAAAGTTGATTAAATCTATAACCTAATTGATAAGGCATTGAGTCTATTAAAATTGAGATTCTAAAGTTGTCCTTTGTGTTTTACAGTACAAGTTACTAGTTTGAGGTAGTTGTTATTATTGAAAATTGAATTCCATATTTCTCATAAATTTTTACACTAATGTATAGACCATGTCAATTTGATCAATTTTAATTATAAACACTTAATGTCTAGACTTAGTCTTTTACCCCAAAACTTAAGTATGAATTAAGTTTGAAAATGTTGGCATATCTATGGTACACCAGGTGTCAATAAAAATTGATGGAGTTGATAGGGTATTGAGGTTGTAAGTGTTGATGATACTAATTTACCTGATAAACTTGAATTATCTAATTAAGTAATAATAATTTCATTAAAAACTCATTTTAGTTTAATAGGTGCTCAATGTAGTTACTAGAATTGATAGGGTCTTTGTACACCAAGTTCCATTGGTATATGAGGTACCTAATAGATTTTATATTATTGAGAAGGTTTATTCAAACTAAAAAATGCAATTTTAATTGATATAACAAGTGCTTGTGTGACTCAATGAACCTGACAAAAGAATAGAATAAGCTTTTATGCTTTGAAACTATGTCCATTCTTTATAAATTGATTTTGAAGGGTTATTGGTTCAACAAAAACATACAACACATTTCCAACTTTCTTCTACTATCTCTCCCACCTTTAGTGGTAATGAATTCTTAGTTTCTCTTCATTTGTTATCTTATCATGTGATTTCACTATGTAAACCCTACACTTTATTTTTAATATCCATTTCTTAGCATTTTTCCTACTCTCTTTTAAAAAAAAATTGCATGCCTTGAATTTTATGTATATTGAACATTGTGCTTTCATTTATTTTTAATTTGGTGCATTACAAACAAACCCTAGGAAAAATATCCCTAAAAAAAACATTGTTATTTTTATGAAATCTTTAAGTCAGCCTCTCTATCCACATAGACATTTATTATCACCTAAATTTATGTACATTAAACTACAAATTCTTGCTAAGATAATTCTTCTCATTTCTAAACTAATAAAAATGAAATTCAAATATCTTGGATATGAAAAGATGTCTATTTTTGAAACATAACTTCCTAAAATCCATGATTCTAGAGACCATGTTGATTTAGAATAATTTTGTTAAATAATGTAATAAAAATGAACTCCCATTTCACAAAAAATATTCAAGAGTGGTCTTGTGCATGCAGCTAGTTTCCCAATGTCAGTATAATGTACCAACTTAGTCTTCACTTGTGCCAAATACCACAACAAATAAGTCAAGTCTTTTGATGATGTGATAGTTTCCAAAATTAATTACTTTTCCTTGAACATTTTTTTCAAGATCCCACATCATGATGAAATAATATATATAAACATTAGGCAAAGTTTATTCACTAAGGACAAGGATAAATTCATGACAATGATTACTCAATCTTAGCTAAGAAAAAAGATAAAAGCACCATCTAGGCTTCCTAAAACATTACACATTTCTAATTTTAGTGAAGAATTATCTAATATAATAACACTTTGAACAAAGTAATGGGTCATGAAGAGACTATAATAATTCATTATTATATGTGAATGTTCATAAACATAATTTTTCATCAGAATCAATTCATTAATTGAGGTCAAATCATCAATGAAAATATTCATGAGTAGTTGGTGAATCTAGAATCTACCCAATGATTCTACATAACATCGTATATGTTTTATTCAGTTACATCTATGAAAGTGTGGCCCAAACTTTCACCTTATGGGACATATACTTTAATAAAAATTATTAATGACTACCTTCCTCAACTCACTAATTAAGGAAGCATAAAATAGTTCACAAGATTGAATGAAGCCTTTACAATGCTAATTATGAGAATAATAGAATTAATTAACATAGTTTCCTAAATTAAAATAAATCAAATTTGGTGGGTTTTAAGGTAATCCATTCATATTAGCCAGACATGTCAGTGTTAAGATAATTTTGATTGAGTTATGTAGAAATAAAAGTATCTACGATTCCATTTCATATTGGTTGAGCTATTACATTTGTAAAAAAATAAATTATGCACATAATATTTAAAATTAAAAAGTAATTTCACATTGTATTTTCACACAAAAATATTTTCTTTTGATAACAAAAAATATGTGAAAAAAAACTCAAACTTAGTTCAGGATATTTGCATTAACCTAATATTGAAGACTATTATGAAGATTATGAAATTAATTTGAATTCAGAAAGAAAGATTACATGAGGATGAATTTAAATTAGTTAAAGACATATAGGCTATAATGTGTGATTAAAGGTGTAGTGGATTATGGTAGTGATATGATTGGCCCAATTTTCACTAAAATAATTTTATTTTTAATTTTGCCACCAATTGATTATTACTTTCAAGATTTGACATATTAAAAAAAACATAATAAATTTGTTTTACAAAGTTTAAAAACAAGGTCTCAAAATTTAAAAAAAATGAATTTACTACTAAAATAGGCTCATCAAGTGGAGAACCTTTAAAGAAACAAAAGTAGATAATTCCTTCTTCTTCAACTTAGCCTAGTATTAATGTTTATTCTAGTCTAAGGAAAAATGTAATCCAAGGAGTTGGAGGTGATGATTAATATCCAAACAATAAAAAAATATTGAAGAAAATTTGTAGGGATGATTAAGCACCAAGAAAGAAGCTTGATATTAGAATATGTCTAAGTTTTATACCTCAAGTAAGTGGTGAACCTTTTGTTCAAGGCATGGATTAGTTATTTCTAGTAGATATTATAATAAAACATACTACTTCTTAAGCTTACATTCTATAATCACCATTGGTGTCATCTCCTATATTTAACCCATCTCCTCCTATTTTTACTTCTCCATATCCATCTCTAATTCATTCTCCACCACATATTTCCTCTTCACTTTAAAAAAAATGTTATAGCTTCCATTACTTCCACTCATCCTACCACTCCCCTTGTTCCTGCCACCATTACTCATGAGACTCAAATTTTTGTTTCCTTGATCAATGCACCTTCTTCCTAGGTACATTATATGGTAAAATAAAAAATTATTTTCAAATCCATTGTTATTTATTTTGATTTTGTTGATAGTATATTACAAATTCCCATACCTAAGAAAGTTAAGACTAGTTCAAGATTGATGGTAGAATCTTCAAGGACATAATTTTTATAAATTTTTAAATTAATAATTAATGAAAATTAATAATATATAACTCCAAAAAATTATTTCTTGATCCAAATAAACCTTGGTGAAGTAATTCAAGAAGGAGATATTCATAAATTTTGAGTATCAGTAGTCAAACTGATTCAAAGAACTAGAGAGGGAAAATAAACTAAGGAACATGAATGAAAAGTGTATAGAATATTTGAATATATTATATCCATTATAAAAGTGAGTGAGAATCCACTTGAGTAAATTCCTTTAGCTTCAATTTCATAATCAATTTCAAAGTAAAATGTCGATAGAGAAATGATTACAAGAATCTACAAGTATAAAGCTATGAAAAAATAATTGAGGATGGGATTGATAAATTCACAATTGATGAGATCAAATTCTTTGAAAATTTTAGAAAATCATGTTATTTGATTGAATAAGATAATAATAAATTCAATTAAGATATCAAAAATGTCATTAAATAAGAAAAATTATGGAAGAATTCAACCAGAGATCTTTAAGATATGGTTCTCATTAATGACAAAATTCTTGTATATAAATAAATATCTAATAAAGAAAAATAAACATATTTAAAAATTTGGTCACCATGTCTGGAATGGAAGATAATTTTTCTCAAGGAAGATGCAAAATACTAATAAAATTATAGAAAATTATGTGATGAATTAAAGTCTAAACTTTGGTAAAAACATCTCAGCTATTCATTTTGAGTTGTTCAAATAAGATGATACTGAACTTCATATAGTAGAAATAAAAGAGCAATTTCTTAAAATAATCAATAATTAATTATTTAATACATATGTATTTAATATTTAAACAATGGATAAGATTAATGACATATCTATTCCTCTTATTGAATGAAATAAAAAATTGCAAATTTTTTTCAAACATAGCAAAGAAATAAATGAGACATTGAGGGCATGATTGGTTTTCACATTAAACAAAATCATTCCCAAACAAAAGGTAATAGTTATAGTATTGCAACAATTTAAAACATACAAGATAAATTCATCACAAATAGAATGAAGGGAGCATGTTGTAATAGTAGGTCAAAAATATGTTAAAATGGAAAAATATTCTCTTCAAAAAAATCTAAACTTTCTCTTTCTAGTTTTTTATATCTTCTCATTGTACTTTTTATTCATATGTTTAACCCTAAAACGATCTATGTTAGGCTTATCTATATGTATTAAAGAGGGTATATAGAAATGAAATCGCACAAGGGTGGTAATTAGATCTATAGTAAGATAATTAGGTGCTAAATTTATATATAAGAACATATTGAGTTTATTATGTTGAGATAGTTTAAATATGTGAAGTAAAACTATGATAGATATATAAATGTCAAATAAGTGATGTACTTAACTTGTTTAGATGCTAATGTAATTTTGGACTTAGAACAGGTAGAAAGTAGTTTGGAAGGATATTCTAGAACAATCATTAGATTCTACTTCTAATGCTTTTGGCTCTCTAGATAGTAACATCAACCTAGGATGGTTGCATCAACATTACTATTTGGGTTCAACATTTGTGTCTTTTAAAAAATATTTGTTAAAATAAGATACAACCACCTAGATACTTCTGGGATTTTCTTCACTTTCACTCTAGTGCATTCATATCTAGGTCATGGACTATCACTCATTGTGAAATTGTAAAACCTTAATTTATCCATCTTCAATGTGACCTTGGAGAAAAATAGGTTAGTGATTACATGGTCTTGAGTTTAATCAAGTACCCTAATGTCAATGGGCACTATCTACATAGCCAATGCTCTAAAATAGGGCCTAAGAGTCATGTAGTTATCCTCTATGTGTTAACTTATGTGTGAATCATATAATATGTGTAAATCAAGTCAATAGTGACTTAGCTTGTAACTTGAAAAATCACACTCTTGCGATGCTCATTTAGTACTTCAAACCTATAGATGTGCAGTCCCTAAGACTAGTATGAAAATAGGAATAAATAGGGAAGTTTTGTTTAATTGAATGCTATTTGGTCTTTTTATTGGGTGTTTTATAGGTTATATAAGTGAGAAATGAATGAGGGTTGATATTGTATTTATATAAATCCATTTATAGTAATAACATGCATTAAATAACACAGGTTGACCATTAGGATATGTTTAATTTGAAAATTAGATGACTTTAGAATAATAGACACTTATGTTGGTATAAGACAATAATGTCAATGTTATTGTCTATCCTAGACGTTAGTGTCTAGGAAGACAAAAAGTAGGTATATGTTCATAACTTGTAAAGATGGAAGATAAGTACATTTTAAGCATTTTTGGAAAGATATAAGACCTAGGTCATCAACATAAGATTGATTATACTAATAAATTTAGGTGAAGTGGCACAATAATAGAGTAGATACAAGACTTACGAACGTAGGAAAGGTAATAACTAAGATGAATAACTAAGGATTAAATTTTTATAAGCATATAAGATTGAGGTTCTATATAATCATAAAATATCATCTAAAATTCCCCCCCATTTAATCTAGTAATGAAATTATTAGTTTATAGGAAATGAATGCATAACTAGGTGTATATGTATACCTTGTCTTTGTGTGTTCCCAACTTGAGTGCTTTGATGGTGACTAAAATCTAACTAAGAGCATGCCATAGTATAAAACTATTGCATATATTTGGGTTTAAATTACTTGAAATATATTTAAATTTAAATAGCATGGTTTAGGAATATACCTATGTGTCAATGTAACCACCATACCTATTAACAAATTGTTTTGAAAAATATGTATCATTGTAAGGATATGAAACTAAGAAAAAGATAAATATAGATAAACCTTTAAAGTGTATATATCTAAGGAGATATGGATAGAGAGATTGGAAAGCACATGCCCCCAACTTTGGAGCAAAAGTGAGTTGTCACATGGTAGTTGAGATTATCTCAATCGTGAAACCTAATGATACTTATAACCTGATGAGGATGGATGATCAAGTCTAACCTAAAATCCTAGAAATACTGAGTGATTTGATCACCTCAACCATATTAAAAGTGAATCAACTATTTTAATAGATTGACTCAATTAAAGTCCATAAAAGGTCTATGAGGTATTAGTATGATTTTTTTGTGATATGATCATAGTCCATAAAAGATTTTTGAAATATAAAATTGATTAGGATTTTTCAATATTAGGCACATGTTGCATAGAATATGCACTTTAGATATGTCTCATGCTGAAATTGTGTATAAAATAGTACCATTGTATAGAATTCTACCAAAACTATGAATATAAATCATATAACTATGTGATTTGGCCAACTCATATAGTTGTGTAAGTGTGGAGTACATGTTTCTAAAGCATACCCCCAATATATGTGGAGAAATATGAAAATTGATATAAGTACCAATGTGGAGGAATGAGTGTGGACAACATGCTTCCAAATCATACCCCCATTCAATTTGGAAATTGTGACAAGTGTGGAGAACATGCCTCTATGACATATCCCCACTAATATTCCCCACTTTGAGGTGATATAAATATAAGAATTGGTAGTTACCTCACCTCAAAAGGATAAGACAACTATATAATATGTCAATGTAACCATGTAGCGTATAGAAGGGAACATGTATAGGTAAACGTATCATTGAAGTTAATAAAACCAATGTGATCACATGTAGGCCTAATATGTATGATAAAAATCATGGAAATGTCTAGATAGTAATAGTACAATCTCAACAAGCAAATCAAGTACACACACAAGAACACTCAAAATAAAGTCAAAAGGTAATGGTCCAAGGAGACTGAAAACAAAGGGCATATTCAAATGCCCCATAATCAAAGGGATATGACACTCAAATGTATATAAAATAAATAATGACATATTAAAATGTCCATACAAAAAAAAATGGCATAGTAAAATGTAAATAAAATAATACATAGGCATGGGGGATGCAATCAAATGAGCATATTCAAATTCTCAAATAAGTAATACAATAGTAAAACAAGACACTCAAGGAAGTCCATAAAATAAAGATTAAGCAAATAGAATAAACATGTCATAGTAGCCCATGGATCCAATGTGTTATGAAAAGTATGTCAAGTGTATAGCATATCAAATACCTTATGTAATATATAATCATTAATAATAGACATGTGTAAGTACATATATAAGCTCAAACATGATAATGTAGAGTGGTCATCAAATCCTATAACGTGTGAGTATTAATATCAAAGAAGTGGATACCTCCAATGTACATATGACATGAGTGTAAGGAAGACCCTATATACACATAATATTTTCAACCTTTTATCAAATAATGATGATTTACATCTTGTAGGAACCCATCGAGACTCAATCTCTTTAAGTGCATGCCTTAAAGGGGTGCATCGAGAAAGGGGTGGGCAGACCTTTGGTACTTTATAGGATTTTTATTCATTATTTCCACATTATTACCAATATAAACATCTCATAAAACCATTCCCTAATATTTAACTTCTCCCTTTCACACTCCTCCAGTCTATTTCCTCTTTCCATCCCTCTTTTCCTCACCTTAATCCCCTTTCACCAATTGACTATACTAGGTCGATTGGGTTGACCCTATACAATTTTTAGCCTCTAATTAATATATAGGGTTGACTAGGTTGACCCTATACTATTTAGGGTGTTTTTCACTTAGATTTTCTTTGTCCCTTTGGCCGACCTAGCTCGAGACCTAGTGATTTATCTCCCAAAAACATATAGGGTCAACTAGGTTAACCTCACACAGTTGACATATTCATAAGGATTTAGGGTAATATATAACTATAAATATAAAATAATTTCATCATTATTTCAAGATGAAATCAAGAGTTATTAATTGTTCATGCTTCTTTACAATCTTCTCTTCCACCATTCTACTTGAGGAGTCTTAGCTTAGGGATTCTACTTGGAGAATCTAGTCTTGTGGATAAGTCTTAGATGCTTTGGCCTTTCTTATTTATCCTTACAAACCAAAAAATCCTCTTGTAAATCCCCTTTTTCCAAGGGAAATATTAAGTCTTGATGAGTTCACATTCAAGTAATTATATTCTAACTTTGGTTTCCTCTCTTTAGTAGATAGAAGTAGCATAAGTATTGGCTCAAATAATATTACTCTTCATATTCCATGTATTAGGGTCTTACTCATACTTAGCTTAATTGATATTCTCCTATACATGTTTTTATTGCTTTACTAACCCCTCATATTATGCCATAAGCTTTGGTGTACACTAGATTGGATTTACTTCTTTGTTTCTTAGAATAGATTGAACATTAAACATATGACTCTTTGAAGGTTGTTACGTGATTATGTTAGACTGTAGGCTTTGGAAGCCATCTTATAATGCTGTATTTTGACAAGTGATCCCTTGATCAGGTATAGTGGATCCCCATATTGGTCATGACCTCACTTAATAAATGTATACCTAATTAGAAGCGTAGGTATGCTCTATATTCTTTGAGACAAGATTGATTTATAGACATGATGCATTTTTGATTGTATACATTCTAGTAAACTTGACGTGAACTAACCCTTGCAAGATTTTTTTAACTTATTTCATTTCTTTCATTCTTTCATCATTATTTTTATCATATATTTGCCATACTAGATTTAATCTATCGACCCAGTATCTAACTTTTATGTGTAGGTTTTCAAGTAGAGACTACTAGATCAACCATGTTGACCTAATATAGGTTTTTAGCTTTTCAAACATCTAACTAGAATAAGAGGTCAACCTAGTTGACCTTGTACTTATTCAAACATTAGGTTCAGCATACTAGGTCAACCTAGTCAACCCTATACATTTTTAGGCACTCAGCATATAGTTTCTGTAAAGCTTGATCAACCCAATTGACCTAGTTAGTAGAGTTTGTAAGCATATATCAAGGTTTTTAAACAATAATATTCATTATCTTCATCTCTAATCCACCAATTTTATTTTCTATCTCTCTATCTCTTTATTTACAATCTTTTCTTTCATAATTTATAGTCTTCAAAACTACCCCTATACAATCAACTAGATCAACCCTGTCGACCTAGTTTTATGTTTTGTGTTGTCTAGATAACTAGGTCAACTCTACTAACCCTATTCATTTTTAGACCTTGCTTTCATAGTATAGGTTCAACCCTATCAAATTTTTTTTATATTTTATGCATACACTATTGACCATATCAATATTGTACCTTTCTTTAAAGTTGGAAGTAACTTTATATGATAGTAATTGATTTACACTTTCTTTTCTTATAGTTTACATGCATATAATTGATCACATAGCTTAATTAGGTTGTTTTCAATTAATAATTTAGTTTCACTATTTTCTATTTTATGCACACATGGCCAAATCACAAAATCTAAAAAATCATTTTAACATTTATCTACCCAAGGCCAACCTACTTGGATTTCATCACTAATTAGGAAACTGACTTGATACTCTAGTCAAGTATAAAGCATGGTTAATGGTATATTTTGGCTAAGCACCTGAGACCCTTATCACTATGGTGTGTGAAGTGAGGGGGTAGGCCTTAATATTAAGCCTATATCATTGCCACTATAGTCATTTTCCACCCAAACTACCTGAAACTATCCTTAGATTACCATTCTAGTTCCTTTCTTAAAACCAACTTCCCATCACATTTAAAATCATATCTTAATAATATAATAAATATTAAGCTTGACCAATTAGTTATCTCCTTAATTTTCAAGTTGATTGATTGGTCTTTTATCAATTGTATTTTGTATTACAAAAACTTGTATTAGCCAGTATTGTTATAATGTTTTGTGTTGTGTGTTTCAATTGGATTGACCAACGTTAATCCAATTGACTATTTGTTTCCTTTATGTCATTTCTTTTCAAATTTATTGAAAAATTTATCTTATTTCAGTTCACAATCTATCATAGGTTTATTAATTTTCCTTATATATTGTACTAGGTTGACCCAATCAACTTTGTATCTTTTTTAGCCTCTATTCACTGTACTAGATCGACCCAATCGACCCTATACTATTTATAGACCCTATACTATTTATAGACCCTATTTTTTCTTTTTAAAATCTCTATTTACTATACTAGATTGACTCAAGTGACCTTGTACTATTTATAGTCCCTATTTTATATGCTAGGTTAACCCAATCAACCCTGTACTACTTTATACCTTCCTTATTTGTAAATCTAGTTCTTTATTTATCCTTCTTTACATTTTGTTCATATCTCTTTATTCAAAACAAAGTTTCCTATCAAAATGTTTTTGAATAGCTTGAATCCATTTAGATACTATATGGGATATTCATTTCTCCCTCTCTTTTCCTCCCAAGAGCACCATCACTCTTGGGGCACCTTTTCTCATCCTTCATCCATGAACTACAATATGGTGTAACTAACACCTCAAGATGAAGTTGATGGATCTAATATTTTCTATACTTACCAAAAAACTTTTCATCATCAAAATCTTCAAACTAATGTGGGAGTAATTGATACAAGTTTATTTAACAATCCCACTAGTAATCTCTCTTCTAGTAATCCTCCCTCTAATGCCAATTTGGGGGGTAATCCTACCAACACCAATCCACCTCCTGATGCAACTCAAATTTTAGCCCAAGTTATCTAAAAAATGAACATAATGCAAAATTCTAACACCAACCAAAATATGCAACTTCAAAAACATTTAATCATTATGGCTAATCAACCTCTAACTATGCATCCTCAAGTTAATCCTAATTTCATTCCTCCACTTCTTTGGGATGCCTTACGAAATGTTATTCCTCAACCCATAATTAATAAAAATATGATTCAAACCATTCAAAATGAGCCTTTATATCCTTTTATTATATCCATTTATATTGGTAACATATCTTTAAATATCAAGTATGATAGGACTAAAGACCTCGTCTCATTTCTCAAAGCCTTTGTCAACCTTTACAAAGAGTGGATCCAAACTAATACCTTAACCAAAAATAAAATATTAGTGAAAACCTTCACTAGTGATGTATTAGAATGGTATAATAAACTTCCCCAACATTTTATTTGGTAACTTGAAGATTTGGTTAATCCTTCGGTTAAAGAGTTTTAACATAATGACCTTCCTAAAAATTATCTTAGCCACTTCATCAATGCTAAGCAATCTCCCATTGAATCATATCATGAATTTATCAAAAGATGGAAATATTTAGCTCAGAAATATAATTGTAACATGACTTATGATAACTTATTCAAACTTTTTATCACTGCTTTAACTCCCAATCTCAATATAAGGTTTGAACCTTTATTCCCCAAATGCTTAATGAAACTCTTGATCAAGCTAAACATCAAGACTTTCTTATAAATCATTTCAAACCTAATCCTAAAATTTTTAAAGGATATTTCCAAACATCTAATGCTATCACTAGTATTACTCTGTAAACCAAACTAAGAATTGCTAAAACTGATGTTTCTTCACATTCTCATATACCTCTTTCAGTTCAACAAATAAAATATTTTCTGCTACCCTCAAAAGCTTTCATCTATCTCAATGTTCCTCCTAAGTGTTATGACCCCAATCTATTTTATTGGTTTCATGCCAACATTGGTAATTCCCATGAATCTTGTAGAGGGCTCACTAAATTTGTTTTCTCTTATATGCTAGGTGATTCATTTAATCATGAAGTTATGATCAATCTTCACCATCAATAATACACCACTTCTTTTCAAAAATGACAAACTTCTAAAGATTTTACCTCAAATAACCAAAAATATTCTTCAAATAATCAATCAAATACCAAGGATGTTTGTGTCATTGATGCTGATTATGACCAATATTTTAACAATTCTCAATATGTCAATACTGCTAAGGTTAATTATCATTGTAAACCAGCTCATAAATATCCTGTTACCAAGCCTAAAAATCCATCTTTGGAGGAATAACTTCTTAAATATACTACCACTACTAATATTGCTTCGAACACTCAAAAGGAACCATCTCCTCCTTTCAATCCTCCAACTACATCTATTCCTCCAAATTCTAATTTACCTCCTAAACCTCATGTTGGTTCTTCTAAGTCTCATTGGAATTTTATTGAATAGCTAAACTCTATGCCTTGTAAAATTCCACTTATGGAGTTGGTTTATACTTCTCCCTATCATCATAAATTCCTTACGCAAAAACTCTAAGAAATTGATGATCCATCTACCTTAGATGAAAAACCACCTATTATTAAATCTCAACCTACCAACATAAATACTATTGAAATTATGTGTCCTTATTCCAATCCCTCTATTTAATTCTTTGAAGATGATATGATCAATTATGAACTTCTCTTTCATGTTGATGATCCACCACTTTTCATCAAAGTAGCCATTAATACCACTCTTATCCATAAAGTTCTAGTTGATGAAGCTTATGGTATTAATGCAATATATTTATGGCTTATCTAACAACTTAGTTATAACAAGGATCATATCAAGCAAACCCATATTACTCATCATGGTTTTTTGATAAAACTAATCAAAATCCACTTGGTTGCATTTGGCTTCCATTAACCATTGAACCTAATACTATTCAAACCAAGCTTATGGTCCTTCATCTTCCTTTATCTTATAATATACCACTTGGTCATCCATCGACTCATCGAATGAGGTATATTACTTCTTTTGGTAGTCAATGTATTAAATTCTTACATAATAGAAATGGTATAACCATGAAGCTGATCCCAACCCATAAAGCATCTAACTTCCTAATCCCAAATCCCAATATCATATTCCTACCATTCCTAAGATTAATATTCATCCTTTACCTGAGTTCATCAGCATTAATCCTGACTTATAAATTACTCTTATGGATTCTAATGATGATGATCCTAATGATTTGTAACATACGTATAGTACTACCAAGTTACCTCCCTACATTTCATAATGGCTTCCTCATCTCTTACCCAAGGATTATACAATTCCTCTTATTTATGAGATTACCAATTTTCCCTCTCTATGTAATGCTCAAGAACCTTATTTACCCAAATATGCCTTCAATTACAATGATTTTTTAGTAGCTAAATTATTTCAAGATCCTATCATCATGTCTCTTTGTACATTCAATAATATTGGGATTTCACCCTCTAAAACTCCCCCTGATTCTCAAGTATGTACAATTTCTTGAACATACGAAGATAACTATATAATAGCCCAAACTCAATCTAGATACTTGGATGTCCATCACTATTAGAAAACATTAGCCCAAATTCATGCTTTTAATCGAGATGTTCATACCATTTCTATGGATCATACCTTAGATATTGAGGGTCATGTTCCTCCTGCCAATGCTCATCTTATCGACACTCCTTGGGTGGTAGAACAAATTATACCTTTTAAACCTCTAACAATTTTTATATCTCCTTTACCACCTATCGATCCAATAATTGAATTTAATCCTTCTCTCATAATCAAACCCACTAATAATCCAACCCCTTTTGCTCCATCTACCTCTTCTACTCTTGAAATTACACTAGATACCAAGGCAACTGATGTTCATCAGATACATTCTGAGTATAATGACCATGGTAATCAAATTCTAGATCTTGAATTTGATGTTGAGTATTATGGTCCTCTTGCTACTTTGCCTAGTGATGAAGCTATCCTTGAGTTACTTTATGCCTGAGAACCTTAACTTCCTCAGCATTATCATAAACTTGGAAATTTAAAGACTAAAACTCCTTACTTTAATAACTTCATTTCTAGCATTGATCTTAAAACAAATCAAATTCATGCCTTACCCAATGCATCATATCACTTTCAATATGGAAAATGCATGCTTATATAATAAACCACTCGCATCAATTATGGTACACCATCTTATCCTCGACCAATTACTGTCTCTTTTGAGCTCTCACCTATTGAACATGATAATTTTATCTTATTCTTTGACAAATATCATGAGGATTTTGATTGGTTCAATAAAGATATGCCTAGCATTAACCCTAACATTATGGTGTATAACATCATTAATTATCATAATTCCAAGCTTGTGCATCAAAAATAAAGAAATTTTTACTTAAAATTTCCACTTTATGTCATAAAGAAATCATCAAAATACTTAATGCTAAATTTATCAAACCAGTGGATTATTATGAATGGGTTTAAAAAATTAGTCCCATTCAGAAGAAGGTCACTATGGTCATTTTCATTTGTATTGATTTCCATAATCTTAATCTTGATTGTCCCAAGGACAACTTTCCTTTACCTTCAATAGATGCCATTATTGATTCCATGTCTGGTTACAAAATGTTATCTCTTATGGATGGCTTCTTGGGATACAATTAGATTCATATTGCTCCTAAGGACCAACATAATACTACTTTTACCATAAAATTGGATGCCTATTGCTATGCCAAAAATCCCTTCAACTTCAAAAATGTCAGAGACACTTACCAACAAGTGACAACTCATATATTTCATGATCTCATTCATAAAATTATTGAAACTTGTGTGGATGATCTCATTACCAAATACAAACATTATAAGAATCATCTTTTTGACCTTTCTATCATCTTTGAGTGTCTAATTAAATATAAACTTAGGATTAATCCTTACAAATGTGTCTTTGGAGTCACATCTAGAAAATTGTTACGATTCTTAGTCTCTCTTTGTGGCATTGATGTTGACCCTACCAAAATTAGTGCCATCATCAACATGCCCATTCCTCATTCTATTCTCAAAATTCATACTTATTTAGGCAAACTTAGGGTAATTAGATGATTCATCTCTGAAATGGCTTATCTAATTCACTCTATCAATTCCCTTCTTAAGAAAGCTAATGATTTATAATAGATGGATCCATGTCAAAAATCCTTTGATAAGATGAAATATTCATTGCTTAATCCATGTAAAATTCATCCTCCTTCCAATGATAAACCTTTGATTTTATATACTTCTTCCACACCTATGTCAATTGGGGCAATGCTTGCCCAACAAGATGATACGAGAGGAGAGTATGCTATCTACTACATTGGTCAAGGCCTCATCGACTATGAAACACATTATACCAAAATTGAGCATGATTTCTTCGTTATCTATTTTATAGCTCAAAATATTTTCCACTACATAATTTACCAAAATACTTATGTCATTATTCATTATGACCCCCTTTGTCATTTCTTGTCCAAAGCATTTCTTATTGAAGATAGAATTGGTAAATGGATGGTCCTCATTATGAAATTTGATCTTTGCATCATCACTCAAAAAGTTTTCAATGGAAAAATCATAGCTAATCAACTTTACATATCTCTCATACCAGCTACTTCTCTTCAATATAATCTTCTAGATGATAATATCCTTTACATCAAAGGTCTTAATCAAACTATTTCTCTCAAATATTATTTTCATAACTTTATTTTTGATCTTGAAACTAATGATCTTGATGAATCCTCTACTCCCTTCGGTAATACTAAACCAAAATTAGTTATTGAGGAAATTCCTAAAATCAATTTCGACTTGCATGAGGATACTTGGACCCTTCACTTTGATGTTGATAAATGCCTTTAAGGAGCTGGGGCAAGTTGCATTCTCACAAGTACTCTTAGAAAGATCATTCCCTTAGCTTTAAAATTCACCTTTAGTGTCACCAATAATATGGCCTAATATGAGGCTCTTATCTTAGTCATGAGAGTTACTCTTGATTTATACATTCAATACCTTCATGTTTTAGTTGATTCTCAACTTATTTACCACCAAGTCAATGGTGATTATCAATTTAAAAGTGATAACCTCATCACATATCATCAAATTTCAACCACTCTTGCTAAGGATTTTATCTCTTTCACTATTGAGCCTATTTCAAGAGATTAAAATTCCATTGTTGATTCTCTTGATTCTTTAGCATCTCTCTTTCATCCACACCAACTCCTTTTCAATCCTAATTTTCATATATAAATAAGAAAATCTCCACCTTCTACTTAACCACCAGATTCACTTATTTGTCATATTGAGGCTATTGTCATTTGACAAAGCTTGTGGTACCAAGACATAATTCAATTCCTAAAACACCAAACTTATCCTCTTAATTTAGAACTTTATGAAAAACATGTATTCATAAATAAGCTTTCAAGTATGTATTTTGACACAACATCCTTTGCTATCACATCATTGACAGTACCTTTCTTCATTTTTTTATGCAAGATGAGGTCCCTCCTCTTCTTGAAAAATCACATGGGAGAATTTGTGGTGGTCATTATAGATAACATGCTACAACCCATAAATGCCTATATATGGGTTAATTTTAGCCTACTCTTAAAAAAGATGTAGTTGAATATACTAAAAAATGTAAACCTCATTATCTTCATGATGATCTAATCCATTCACATCCATCTAAAATTAAAACCATTGAACCTCCTTGGCAATTTTCCACATGGGGATTCAATTTTATTGGAAAACTCACTCCCTAGATGGGCATGTCTTTATCATCACTACTATTAAATATTTTACGTAGTGGGTAAAATTCATACCCCTTATTAATGTCACTGGTCCTACCATTTCCAAATTTATTCTTAATCAAATCATTTGCCTCTTTGATGTTCCATATTCCATCATTTTAGATAATGGTGGCAATTTCAAAAACAAACGTGTTAAATAACTTTGCAACAAATTCAAGATCAATCACAAATTTTCCATAGCTTAACATCTACAATGCAATGGCCAAGTTGAGGCCACTAATAAAATTCTTAACAAAAATTTCCAAAATATAATCCATGAAACCCATATGGATTGGCATCTTCATCTTTACCCTGCACTTTGGGCTTATCAAACTAGAATACACACTGCCACTAGGGCAAATCCATTCTCACTAGTCTATGGTTTCAAGTCAATTCTTCCTTTAGAAGTTGAGCTTCCCTTTCTTTGTATATCTCTTCATGGTATTGTTCCTAATGAATAATTATGTGAAACTCATCTTCATACCCTTGATCTAATTGATGAATATCATCTTTCCACCTTACAACATAACTACCAATACAAGGCTCACATTGCTAGATAACATAACAAATGTGTTAAAGTCCACACATTTAATGTTGATGTTTTTTTCCTTAAATTAGATTACACCCATGATAAATAAGGTAAGTATTCCTAAATTGGTGGGGGCCATATTTAGTCAAAGATATTATTGTTCCAAACACATACCACCTTCAAACCAATAAAAGGCCATGTTTTCAAAGAACCCACCAATACACAATTTCTCAAAAAATGCTTTGCCTAAACATTTCCTTATTTTCATGCTTTCTATCTACATCTATCTAACACTTTTTGCATATTACTTACGTAGGTCTCTCCCTCTGGAGCAAGTTCCTTCCTTTCACAAACCTTATTCCTCCCTTTTGGTCTTTTGGTCTTTTGGTTGCTTAATGTACCATATTCTTCTTTATCTTCTTTCATTTTCTCTTTTGCCACCCCTTGGGTTTCTCTTTTATGAGATGCTTCGTAAGACCATAGATAGGACTTGAAATTCCTCACAAAATTACCATCTTCTACTTATTTTTCTCCCTTATGATTTTTCATTTCTTTTTTTTCACCCCTTGTGTTTCTCTTTTATGAAGTTGCAGTGTAAGACCATGGATAAGACCTGGCTCTCATAAAATTAACATATTTTCAGTTTTTTACATCCTTTTTCTCAAAATTTATCTTTTGCTTCTTTTGTTAGATGGAATTTACAAACAATATATGTTAACATTTTTTCCTCCATTTCCCTCATTCTCATGATAAGGAATCATACTTTACTATCATTATATCCCTTTTTCCCTTTGTCACATTTTTTTTTTATAATTTGAAGTAATTAAAAAATTTCCATGTATCACTCCTTTTGATTTCCCCTTTCCTTCACTCCACATTGGATAAAACAAGGTCGAAGTCAAGATATCAATTTTATTTTACCTAGATTTATGAGATTATTATACCTCATGCGTTTCAAAGTTATCTTTCTTAGCAACCTTGTACCGAGTAATCAAATGAAAGTCATCTTTAGCACCCAAGTTTGGTTTTCCATATATATATGGAGGAGGAATATAAAAATCCATCAAAAAATTTAAAATCCAAATTATTTGAATCAAAAGGCAATGATATCTAAAAGGCAACATATCAATCTCAAAAGTCAAATTCACACAAAAAGATGTGATTCCAAGCACATATCCTATCTCCAACCAAAGTTTAAACTCCATAGTTTCCCTCACATTGAGATAAGGTCCTTTGGGGTGCATTATGATAGTAGATTAGAATAGGGAAATTCAATAAACTCTATGGTGCTACCTATTTTCTCACATAAGTACCCAATCTTCGTAGTAGACCAATAACTCTGTAAGGGGTAATGAGGAATGGGGAACACATTGTGGGAAGGTAGGTCCATTTTAATTTTTATGCATATATCTTTTATGGGATGATATATATAATTAATTTTTTGTATATAATACTTGTGTGGCTAATATAATTTCTTTAGATTTCTTAAGGTCGAAAGTCCTCTTGTTTTGACAAACTTAATTTGAGTGTCTTGACTTCAATAAAGAGTTCCTTTACCTTAGTTTTTCCTTCATTCTCCCTTCCACCCATTTAATTTCCCCCCTTGGTAGCCAAATTGTGATTCTAAATCTATTTTTTGTTCTCCTTTAATTCCTCCTTCATATCTTAAAAACATGTTAGCAGTACTTTGTTTCAATTTTATATATCCTTTGAGCAAAGCAACATGTTTGAGTAACTATAGATTACTTCTTTCTTTTTCACCATGATTTACATTTATAGACTTACTTTACTTTTATTTTACCATTTTTCATTGTTTTACTTTCTTGATGTTACATACATCTGAGTTCATACCCTTTTTCCATTATTGAGTGAGGATGGCTTATTACTTCTCACTCATCAATATTGTTTTCTCTTTTATACACCTTTTTCCATTGTTGAGTGAGATAAGGATTGTTACTACTCACTCATCAATGTTGTTTTACCATTTTGTTTCTTATTTTTACCATTGATTTGTTTTATTACCATCCTATTTAACATGTATCCTTGGTTTGACTTGGTGAGTTTGCCTTTCTTACTTAAGGATAGCTTGTTAGAGTTTTTTGATCTTTAGTATTCTTGGATTTTTAGTTACCCAATTTACTCTTATTTTTGAATTGGTCATTTGGTCTAACATAGCACTTGTCACCCTAGCTTTCCAAATTTCCCAAGTATGTCTTATCTTCATAGCACCATTTATTTTTTCTTTTATCACATTTTTTTTTTTTGCTCTTTAGTTTTGTATTCTTAGGTTTGTAAAAAGTAGTCTATGTGCCCTACACAATCAAAACTAACAACATAGTAGACAACCATTCAATGATAAAGGTAAGTAAAGGTATGCATTACATTTAATTTTTTTATTCATTTACTTTTTATTCATTTATTTTTTATTTATTTACTTTTCAATCATTTATTTTCAATTTTTTTGCTTTAAAATACTATAATTTGTTTTAGCATCAGTGTTGTGTGTTACTATGTTCTTTCTTGAAGCACCATCCCCTATTGTACATTAGTGACATGTGATTATATTTGAGTGAGGAATATTTATACACATAATATTTTCAACATTTTGTCAAGTACTAATGCTTTACAACTTGTAGGAACCTATTGAGACTCAATCTCTCTAAGTGTATGCCTTAAGGGGTACATTGAGAAAGGGGTGGGAAGACCTTTGGTGATTTATAAGATTTTTCTCCCTTATTGACACATTATTACCAATATAACTAGATCCTAAAACTAATCCATAAGCTATTGTTTCTCCCTTTCACACTCCTCTAGTATTTTTCCTCTTTTGCTCACCTTGATCCCCTTTCACTAGTTGACTTTACTAAGTTGATTGGGTCAACCCTATATATTTTTCAACCTCTAATTATGGTATATGGTTGAATGGGTTGATCCTATACTATTTATAGTATTTTTTACTTGGATTTTTGTCATCCCTTCAACTAACCTAGTTTGTGACCTAGTGATTTATCTCTTGAAAATATATAGGGTTGACTGGGTCGACCCCATATAGCCAACATATTCAAAAAGATGTAGGGTGAGATCCACCTATAAATACAAGATCATTTCATAATTATTTAAATATTAAATTAAGATTTATTATTTTCTCACACTTATTTACAATTTTCTCTTCCACCATTCTGCTTGAGGAGTCTTAGCTTTGGGTTTCTACTTGGAGAATTTAGTCTCATGGATAAGTTTTAGATGCTTTAGCCTTTCTTAGTTATCCTTACAAAACAAATTAACCTCTTATAAATTCCATTTTTCTAAGGGAGAGATTGAGTCTCGATGAGTTCACATTTAGGTAAGTATATTCTAACTTTGTTCTCTTCTCTTTAGTACATAGAAGTAACGTAAGTATTGGCTTGAATAATATTACTCTTCATATTCTATATATTAGGGTCTTACTCATACTTAGCTTAATTGATATTTTCCTATACATGTTTTTATTTATTTACTAAATGCTCATATTGTGCCACAAGCTTTGGTGTGTACTAGATTATATTTACTTTCTTATATATTAGAGTAGAGTGAACATTAAACATAGGACTCTTTTAGGGTTGTTGCATGGTTATGTTCTACTATAGTCTTTATAACCCTTCTTAGCATGGTGTATTGTGACAATTGATCTCCTAATCAATTCTATCAGATCCCCATATTGGTCATGCCCCCTCTTAACAAATGTATTTCTAATCAAAAGTGTAGGTATGCTCTATCTTCTTTGAGCTAAGATTGATTTATATACATGATGCATTTCTGATTGCATTTAATCCCTACATCTAAAATATGAATGTATCATGTGTTTTAAAATCCCTATATCACACTCAATTATAAGTGTGATACATATGTTTATGTAGGTGTAACCAAGTATGATATCCATTAACATGAAACTAACACATGGATGCCAAAGAGCCAATAGAACATGTAAGTGCCAAAAGTGTTTTTAGATTTTTGAATGTTTTTTTTATTTTTTTGGTATTTTTTAATTTTTTGAAGAGGAGGGATCATGACATGATGACATCTAATCAATAGTCGTGTGTGTGTGTGTGTGTCTGTGTGTGTGTGTGTGTGTGTCTGTGTGTGTGTGTGTGTGTGTGTGTGTGTGTGTGTGTGTGTGTGTGTGATACATATATATACATACATATATATACATATATATATATATATATACATATATATATATACATATATATATATATACATATATATATATATATATATACATATATATATATACATATATATATATATATATATGAATTTGGTGTAATACCATGTTTATGTTGCCAATGAGTATGTATAGGTTTAATATTTATCACTATGGTATCAATGGTGCTTTGTGTATGTATAATAGGACTCTGTGGTCATGAAGCAATAGTAAGAGTAATAGGAATCAAGGTTATTAGAACCCATCATTAAGTGTTTTTTGTTTTTTTATATAGAATTAGTATGTACATTTTTAGGTGCTCTAGATATATGATCATGGTGTGTATTATAATATTGGGATTCTTTGTAACCCATGTATATCTCCCGTGTAATGGTCTCTCAAGTATTGGCCACATAGTAAAGGGTATTTCTTATTTCTTACACTTTTGTGGTTAATTATCCTTAGTAGGATTGATATCTAGTTGTCTAGGTATAAGTTTATTTTATTCAAGATGATGCTCATATGTATTTATAAAAACTATAATTACTCAATGGACATAAATGTATTTAACACACCCATGCACTATAAAAGGTACTACTCAAATAGTGTGTATCCAAGGTATTACCAATAACATATCAAAGATGCTTGTGGAAGGAATAACTAATAAAGTAGTTACCACATGTAGAGCTAACCTATAAGGGTATGTCAATCTCACCAAGAACCTTTTAGGAATTCTTATTGAATGTTTAAACTGATCTAATAGAGAGATGTAAATCATGATGAGTATAACCCAAGCGTGTAAGTAATGTCATCATATAAACATTATTTATTACACCACTATCAGTCATAATAATACATATGGAGTGTTTATCAAGGTATTCTCAAATGAATAAAGAATAAAGGTCATAGTCAGCATCCTTAATTTCACTATCATAAAAAATAGAAGGTTTATTAACCATATGAGGTATATGTCATGTGTAAATACTAATAATCCCATTTAGTGGGTGCCCATAATGTGATGGAGGAGGATGTGAATTATATTCCATTTACACTTTTAGTTCCTCCTTAAAATGGTCTTGTAAATTATCATTTAATATTTTCTATTTTTGGTGATCACTAGGTTGTGAAACTGATTAATTTGGAGGATCCTCAAATGTAAGCTTTTGGTCATTGATAAGATCTTGAATTTTATGATTCAAGGTAAAGCATTTGCCCATATAATGTCTTTGTCCTTGATGATAATCACAATAAGTATTTGAATCATATCTTTTGGGTATAGGTTAGTTCATATCAACCTCGATAGGATGAGGGAGATATATAATATGACACTCTAGTAACCATGGGAGTAATGAAGTTGGGGACTTAGATAAATGTGTAAATTGTCTCCTTTGTGAATTAGATAATAAAATCCCATTAGTTTTTTATGTCATTATGTTAATCATGGTGGTTGTTTCCTTATTAGGCTCAGGGGGTTTTACCTTATAACTTGGTTTAATTGTAAACTTAGTACTAGATGTAGATGCATCTAGTGTGCTTAATGCATACTTAAACTTATTGACATAAGCATCATTGTAAGGTCCCTTATAACATGGAATAACTCATAAAATTATTTTAACTTCTTAAAAATAATTGGCTCATGTAAAGGAGTAAGAAAACTTTACTTGAATATATCTAGCAACTCTTTTTCTGCCATAAGATTGGTCATTTTGGCTAGCATTGTCTTATATCTCAAGACATATTCATTGATAGGTAGATTGGTTCATTTTTTATTTTGGAAATTTTATCATAGGAAACCTTTTAATAAATTTTAATGAAAATGTGCGATAATAACTGATTGATAAGAGGTTTGAATGCATTTATGGATTGGAGATGTAAATCATAAAACCACCTCAAAGCATAGTCTTTGAGGCTTCTTGGAAATAATTTGGTTAAACTGTTATCATTGTAATTGTAGTTAAGGCATGCCACATAAAATTTTAAAATATATTGTTTAGGATCACCCTTGCCATCATAAAAATTGAACTTAGGTGCAACAAATCTAGTTGGCAAAGGGTGGAAAGATATTTCAAGTGCAATAGAGTTATGCATCACATCTTGATAAACTATAGAATGAGGGGATTTTAAATCTTTTTATTCAATGTTTATAATCTTGTCTTTAAAAGTTTTTATAACTTGAAGGAATTATTAAAATTTTAGTCCTAATGGGGTTTACGTTAACAAGTTGAGTAGTCATCAAAGGGGATGAAAACATGTGTTGAGTAGTATAAGCATTGAAATTAGTATTTATGTTGAATCAAGTGGTAATTCTATAATATATATATCAATAATAGTTTTAGCTAACAAATATTTAAACACATAATATGTGCCACACTTGATGTATTTAGTTGTAATGTGCTCAAGGGGATGGATGTGTCCACTATAGTTTTGAAATTTTTTATTTGAACACAGTGTTTAAGATCTCATCAAGGTTTTTAGGTTTTTGTCAAAAGCACTCATGAAACAATGCAATTATATGCACTTTATCATAGTCTACTTTCTCATTTTCCTTTGTTTCATGGTTTTCATTAATAGACTCTTATTATATGATAACCCTATCAACATTTTTCACATTATTAACATGGGTATCATCATGATCCAAGGTATGAGATCCCTCATTGGTTTGAGACATATTAGATGGATGGAATGAAACCTCAATATGTTAAATAGGCACACCTCCTAATTTAGTGTTATGCATAGGTTTCATGGAAAATAGTAAAAATAATAAATTAAAAAGTATATCAATCTAAAACCCTAGGAATTATAAAAAAAATTACACTCACATGAATTAGGTTCATGAAATGTTTAACCCTAAATGATATAGATTGGGGTTATATAGATGTATTAAATGGGGTATATAGAAATGAAATGACATAAGGGTGATAATTAGATCTATAGCATACCAATTATATGTTAAACTTAGATTTAAGCATACACCAAATTTATTATGATGAGATAGTCTAAATATCAAAAGTGTAACTATGATAGATATAGAAATGACAAAGAATTGATGTACTTAGATTTTTTTTATGTTAATTTAATTATGGATCTAGAATAAGCTAAAATTAGGCTAAAAGGAGATTCTAAAACAATTTTTATATTCTAGTTATGATGCTTTTAACTTTATGGACAATAACATCAATAAGAGATGGTTACATCAACATGACTATTTAGGTTAAATGATAGTATCCTATACAGAATATCTAATAAAATAAGATGCTACCACTTAGATGCTTCTATTTTTTATTCAATGTTAAAACCTCTTACAAATAATACACAAAGTATTAATTGTATTAATATAATATTCTTTTTTAGTGGGAAGGAATAACTCCATAATCATTTAGCACTTTGAGGGGGCTACCTCCTTATCAGAGAAATACTCTAATTGATTTATATTTTTCTTGGATGTATTACAATATTATTGTATCATATATTTATACTACTTCTAATCTATCCCACTCATCCTTTCTATGCATGTGGGATTATTCCTCTAATATACTATTCACTATTATTCATTATAATACTATTTTACCCTTCCCTAGGTATATTAAATTCCATCCCCTTGACATGATTCATATTCAAAACATGAAAATAATTACATATTAAAATATATATAAAAGACCAGATAGATTCATGTCCATGTGTCCTTTTTCACTTCTACTTCTTCTGCTTGTGATGGAATATGAACATGTATATGAATGAGGTGAACATGAGCACTATAACTAAAGGTTGAAGTTCAATTTAATTTATGGTGATCACCATATAAAAGTGATAATGAGAGAGTAAAAAATAGGCTACTTGGTGATCCAACTGAGGATACATTCCATCCCCCTTAGCATTATTATTTACACACATTGTGTTTGAAGTGGCATGTGTATTTGAGGGAGTTGAAGTTATGGTTCCATATAGGGGCTCAGTGGTTACCTATTAGAGCTCATTAGGATCCTATGTGGGATATTAAAGTGCCTAATTATAAAATAAATCCATCTACTAGATATTAAAAACATCCTCCAAATCTATTCATGCAACTATGTCACATTCAGATGCTTCAATTATAGGAAATAAATCCTCAACCTAGTTGTTGTAGTTATTCTCCCACTCCAACCATACATTAAGTTCCTCATCATATTGTGTTAGTATATATGAGTGAATCTAAAATATATCTAAATTAACATGCATATTATTACTAAATTTATCCATATCATTGCTTAATTGATGCATTGATCTAGATAAAATGGAAAGTTCCATGACAACCAAAAGATGGACTCAACAACTAAAAACATTTTTTTTACAATAGAATTTAATAAAACTATGATAAATTTTATAATAATTAATTAAATTTAAACATTCAAACTATTCTAGAAATATATAATAGAGGTGAACGCAACCTAAAAAACTTTTGTTGCAATTATTTTCCATTTGAGAGCAGTATGCAAAAGAACATTCAAGCTTTTTTTTACAAATATCAATTAGTAAAAATGTGATAACTTTCACAATACTAAATGAAATATAAAAATTAAAATATTTCAAAAAGATGGAAATGAGGCCAATAAAATTTATAAATAATTTGGCATGATTATGTATGGTTGGAGAGCTATATACAGAAGAATAGTTATGTTTGTTGATGGAAAATATGAAAATATGCACTTTCAGAATCACAAAAACTAACTTGCTCAACTTCCTAGAAAATTATATAGAATTGGCCCTAGAAAGAGATCCGATACCATATGTTAATTAATTTTTATAATTAATACAAAAAATATTGATTATATTAACATAATATTCTCTTTTGGTGGGAAAGAATAACTTCAAATCACTTACCACTTTGAGGGGTCTACCTCCTTATTAGATCAATTCTTTGATTGATTTATATTTTGATTGGATGCATTACAATATCCTATTTATCTCTATTTATACTACTTCTAATATATCCCACTCATCATTTCTATGCATGTGGGATTATTCCTTAAATGTACTATTCATTCTACTACTATTCTACCCCTCCCTAGTTATATTACATTCATAACTAAGAAGAATTATAATTAAGCCTTGCTCAAAGGAGTTAGCTCCCTTTAAGTGACCCATAATCAGAGTTATTCCTTCCTCAAAATGAATTAAATATTAATATATTTATTATTTGTGTGTATTTTATGTATGTGATATTTCAGGTTCTTAACATCTTGTGTTAGAGTAATGCTCTAATTAATTTATATTTTACTTGGATGCATTACAATAGCATATGCCCCTCTATTTATATTACTTTTAATTTCTCCCACTCATCCTTTATATGTATGTGTAATTATTCCTCTAATTTATTATTCACTACTATTTATTTTACTACTATTTTACCCCTCTCTAGGTATATTGCATTCACCTATTCTCTGGTGCATTCAAATCTAGGTCATGGACTATCACTCCTTGTGAAATAATAAAACCCTAATTTTCATCTTCAATATGACCTTAGGGAAAAATAAGTAAGTGGCCATATAGTTTCAAACTTCCTAAAGTCCCCATTGTTAGTGGGTGCTACCTACATATCCAATACTCTAGAAGATGAAATTAGACTCATGTAGTTCTCCCCTAAGTGTTGGCTTATGTGTGAATCATATAATATGTGAAAATCAAGTACAATAGTGACCTATCTTATAACTTACAAACTGAGATCTTGGTCTACTCCTTTAGTACTTCAGATCTGTAGATATGTAGTCCCTATGATTGGTATGTAAATAATAATAATAATAAGGGAAGCTTTGTTCAATTGAATTCTCTTTGGTATTTTTGTTAGGTGTTTCATAGGTTCTATAGGTGAGGAATGAATGAGGGTTGATTTTATATTTATATCAATCCCTTTAGAGTAATAACTCAAATTAAAACACTTAGGCTAAACACTAGAATATATTTCATTTACAAATTAGATGTCTCTATGGAACTAGACACTTTCGTCAATACATGACAGTAATATCAATGCTATTGTATATCCCAGACGTTAGTGTCCAAGGAGTAGGAAAGTGGGTACAAGTCCAAAAATTGTAAAGATGAAAAACAAGTATATGTTAAGAATTATGAGAAAGATAAAAGACCTAGATCATCAACATAAGACTAGTTAGACTAAGATATATAAGCCAAAGGGAATAAAGATAGAGTAGATGTAAAACCTGTGGAAGAGGGAAATGTAAAGAACTAAGAGGAATAACCAAGGTCTAAATTTTACCAAGTGTATAAGACTAAGGTGCTATATAATCATAAAATATTGTCTACACATAATAATGTAAATTTAAAACATCATATTCACTTTCTTTAAAGTTAATTTGAAAAAAAAAAATAGAAAAGTTATGTCAAAAAAGTAGTTGTGAGGTAATTTTGAGTTGGTTATGAAGACATGAATTATAAATACAAGTTATTCCCATTGTAAAGGGACTTTTTGATAATGTATATAGTTTTGGATAGAAAAGAGAAAAAAAGAAACCTTTTATTACTTATGAGAATAAATTCAATAGAGTTTAATAGGACCTTGTACTTCTTAACATATTGTGAATGAATAATACTCTTATGTTTATTGTTTCATTCAATTCTAACTCTTTCTTTTGTGAAACAATGTTGATGGATGAATTGTAATTGATTTTGGTATTCTCTAACATGATAAATTAATTAGATTCTATGTTTATTTAATTAATCACATTCTATTATTATAACTTGTCTTTTATTCCCTTTCATATACTCTTTTCTTAAATTTCCATCTCCTTTCACCATATACCATTCTTTTCATATTCAAAGAACCCAAGAAAATAATTTTGAATGTAAATGATGTAAATAATTTATTTTCTTGAATTTCCCCTCTTTTCAATTAAGGAAACCTCCCCTAATAAGAGAGGGGTGACTTTATCCCTTTCACTATTGACCAAATCCAAAAAAATTATATCCCTTACAAATGTTTTAGATAATAGTAGTTGTAGACACCTAAAACTGGCCACCAATAACCTTCAACTAGGCTTTTGACCAATTTCCACCAAAATCCACAATTTGGCCTAAAAACACTAAAATGAATTAAAAGATTTGAAATTGATATATTCAAGTGCCGATTTTGGCTAGAGTATTATTAATTAGGGTAATACAATTTATGGTCCAACTAACTTTGATCAGATCATTTAGAGTCAAAATGGTATTTTTACACCTGGGTGCTCTAGATTGCTCTTTTCTATCAAATCTCTTGAAAACAATACGTGCCCTTATTATTTTGTATTGGAAACATCATAAATGGGATAATGGATCCAATGTAGCTAACATCAACTTCCAATTCCCATCCAATCAAATTTTAATCTAATAACGAGACATTTTGACCAATTTGAGTAATGTGTGCACAAGGAGCCAAGGATTGCATCAAAGTGCTTAATCATGTTTAAGGCTAATTAAACCAAATTAAGAGATTAATTTAATTTTATATGGAACTTTTTTAAAATATTTTTATTTGAAAATGATTGTGAATATCTACATCAATAGGTGACATCATCATATGGGGTGACATCCATAAGCCATAAATAAATAAAATATCAATATTATGGGTCTCCCATGCCTCAATAAGACCCTCCATGCCTAATTAATTCCCCTCTATCCCAAATATTGATGGGGATATTTGTAGAATGAATTTTATATGTTGATTTATTCATGGTCACACATCTCAATTTTGAGATGGGCGGTCATGGTCGATCCTAAAACCATTCCAAAAATCTATAAATAGGAGGCCTTGCCTATTTAATTTTAATCTCATTTATGCCAAACTTATAATGCCCAAATGCATTCAAAATCATTTCATCTTAGTGTTATAATGTTAAAATATTGAGCCAAAGACATAAGGTGCCAGAGGAGAGATGGAGGTAGCCAAGCTTCCATTAATGCAGACTTCATGAGCACAAATAGATAAAGCCACTACAGTAAGCATTTTGAAGCATCCAAGGAAGGTTTATTTTGATTTTTAGTTGTGTTTTCCATTCATGTTTTTTTAACTAAGCTCCCCTTAGTGATTAGGCCTAAAGATGTTATGCTAGTGTGTTTATTTATATTTTGATTTTATTTTTGGAACTAACACGATACTAACCATCCTATCTTGAGTCAAATTCCTAGTTCATATAATGACATGCCCGGTGGAATTATCATTATGAGAGCGCAACACACAAACTTTTTTGTATTTCATAGTTTTAATTCTTTGTTTTGTTGTTTTTACTTTGAGTAAATACAACCAATAAAGAATTCATAACTTTTTATTTACTTAATATTTTTGTCTAAATTTTTGTGTGAATATATCTAAATGTCATTGATATTCTTTAAAAATTTCACAATTTTTTTTTATATTTATAAGTTATGGCTTTTTTAGTAACTGTCCCTCTCTGTTATTTTCTTTTTCTGATAAAAATGGCTAGTATAGAGTGAATAATTTTTTATTAACTTTTGATATCTCATTTTTTTATCAATAGGTGATACCTGGAGTTATTTACAACCTATAAAAATTTCATGGAAAACCAATATAAAATTTAAAAGTTATGATATAAACACTAACTATAGGTTTTTATGTTTTATGTGCTGGGTTTTATGTTTTATGTGATTTTTATTTTATTTTTAGCCTTCTAATTTGTTATTTATAGGTTTTCATATTATTATTATTATTATTATTATTATTATTATTATTATTATTATTATTATTATTATTAATTGTGTTTTCATTGTATAATCTTTATCTTACAAGTTTTTCTTTAGATTTATGCTAACATTATCTAACCTAACACATTTGCTTTTGGGGTGATGCATTAAGGGTAGATGAGTAGCCATTGACCTTCCATTTCAAAGTTTCTTATTTCAAAATTAAATGTGCTTCAAAGCTAAGTAACTTGCTAAAAAATTTATTGCAGGATCTATATGAAAAGTCATCTAAGTAAACTAAATTAGTGTCTTTCATAGTTCATTTGAGTGTTTTAAAATGAATTAAAAATTTTCTTTTTGGGTTTAATGAAAAATTTAGGTGCTTAGGTGAATGTTTTTGATACTTTTACTTTCAAAGTTATAAATTAAGACCAAGGGGTCAAAATAACACCACCTAATTTTTATTTTGGTGCTTAAAATTAAACGCACTTATCAATTTTTATTTTCAATAGTTGTTTAAATTAGAACTTGTTTGGCAAAGAGAAGGTTTGTATGTGTATGCTCTTCCATTTTTCCCCTTTAGGGAACCCTTGGAATCAAAATAAACATCCTTGTTTCAAATGTGCCTAGTCCAAGGCATAGAAATAATATCATCTAAAGAACTCCCCAAAAACTTATCATAGTTTGGGTGACCTTGAAAATGACCCTAAAGTCTTTCTACTAGTCATTTATTTTTATGCAAACTTGGCTTTCGAGGAGGACTTAATTACCTCCCACGAGTTCTTTATGGAAGCTTTGATCCAAGGTTTCATCTCTTAGAACTAACTTCAAATTTTTCCTACTAGGATCAAAGGTTTGAGCAGTTAACCACCTTCTAGTGTTGGAGTGTACACGGGATGTATCTGTACTTTAGACATCACAATACACTGAACAAATAGTAGGATGTAGTGGTTGTAAAAAGTACAAGACCTTTTTTAAACAAGCCAAGTGTCATGGATACCCAATTATGTGACTTTATTTTTCACCATGATGTGAAATTCATTGTGTAATTGATTCCCTTAGATGTTGAAAACTTTGTAGATCTTAGACAAATCCTCACTTGTCATGGAAGTGTTGTTGGTGAAAGGTGCACCTCAAGTTCTATGTCACAGTACTGTCATTTGAGAGAGAGGGTGTAAAAACCCTACTATATAATGTGTATTTTACTTTTTGGATAAACACCATATGCCTCTCAAATTATGTATATTGATAGATTCCAAAAATACCAAGCAACCTTGTCAGTTTAGGATCTAAGGGCAATTAATTAGTTGGTTTTGTCCTAGATTAAAGTCTTGATTGGAGTCAAACCTTAGTGTGAACAAATGATACAAACCAAAAACATGGTCCTCATTTTATTTTAAACCAAGAGGCATTATGCAGCCCATGTGAATCATCAATTTGCCTTGTTCAAAGTTCATCAAAACTTGGGTTCATATCATCTACTTTGGTATAGTCATGCTACCCAATTGAGTCTAGAATTTCACCAAACATTATTTAAGTCCTTCATTTATAACTTAAATTCAAAATTTCACCTTCATAATTTCATAGCATTGAGGTGTTAAGTGGGTTTGCCATTTTCAATAGACTTAAGGGAACTTAGGTTCAATATCCAATTTGGGTTGAAGGCCATTTTAGACTCATAATCATTCTCACCATTTGATAGACTTAAATCACCATGTGTTAAATCCTTTCACTTTGAGTCTATGCACCAAGCATTTTTTTATTGTTATCCTATTTATATTTAAGATTATTTGAACCATACCTTTTTTCCTTAGAAATATTATCAAAACTTTGGAGGTATGTATGTCATTTGAGTCAAGAAAAGTAGTGTTATGCTGTCAAATTTGTGTGAAACTATCTTTGTCTTAGAGAGTTTTTGAAACAAACATTTTTGTCACATATTTTGGGCAGTCTAGCGTTGTTATGCTACCTAAATCATGTCAAGCCTTTGTTTCATAGACCCTCTTACATAGATTTCAATTTATGCACATTTTTCAAATCAATCTGAGAATACCTTTGTGAATCTTTGTCTGGCACAGTTACACCATTTGCATTTTTCAAAGAAACCAAGTTTTGTACCATTATTTGTGAGAAATCAAACTATCTCTAAAGTGACTTTTGTTTCATATCTTATACCTGGTTGATTCAATTCATATCCAAGAGTCAAATGCCTAGTTTTTATTATAAGTGTTTCAAGTCTATTAGATTAAAATTTCACCTATTTCAAAGTCTAGTTTTTGACATCATTTGGACAAGAGTTCTAGCACATGCCTTGTTTGAGCCTATATTTTGACGTCGCATTTGGTTAAAAGACCTAGCAACTATTTATTTTCCTAGATTAGATTGATTTGAAACATTTCAACCTTAGATTTTGGTATTTTTTATTTTTAGTCTATTTATTTAATCTCTTTTGTATAAGACGTGTAACATTAGATAATTAACGTTAGCTTGTTTTATCACAAATATTTGCATAAACCTTTTTCATTATTTTGACAAATATGGACCAAAGTTTGAACATCTTTTTAGACATTATATTTTTAGATTTTGAAGAAATCTCTATCACAAAACATTAACTATGGATCCTAACATGTATTCATACACTCATAGTGGGCTCATGTACAATTTAGGGATTAGTAATGTGGTTGCATAAGAAGAGATGGTGCAAGACCCCTATGCAGAAATATTGCTTATGAGATGGATCATTATCCCTATTATAATACTCAAATATGGGCACAAAGCCAAGATCCATTGGCTAACTATTCAGAAAAAGACCAAGAATAAACCACACAATACCTAGCTACAATACCCATAACTAACAAACCAATTCCTCAACAATCATTGTCTACTAATACACCTTCCACATATGATCTATTTTTATTTGAGTGTCATTTTTTGGAGAACAAACATGAGATTTTGGTTAGAGCCATAGAAGTAGGGGCTAAGTTTTCAGTGGACTTCCCTCATGAAAGTTTACCAAGCCTAGGAATAAGGCCTCTTAACATATTATATAGTCAACAGGCTTCTTCTAGCAATCCTTTGACTCTAGTCCAAACAACGTATCAAGATCCTAATATGCCTAACAAAGGATAGATTCTCATGGAAGACCACTTTAATCAAATGTAGACAACATATCAAACTTACCTAAATCTAGCACATAATTTCAATAAGATGACCATGGTTAATAAACCTCTTATTGACTTAGTTCCTTCAACATGAGTTTTGATAGAGTTAACTAGTCAAGATAATTATAGTTTAAACCCATTCATGTAAAAAACTTCGGTAGACAACTTACTACATATGCCAATTATTAAAGAAGTGTCTTGTACTTCTACATAAAATAATGAGTAGAATATAGTGGATAATGTCCAATCCAAATCAAAGTGGTAATAATGCACAAAAAACTAGTCAACAATATGTGCCTATAATTAATACCATGAGGGGATCAACATACCAAGGAATAGGATCTTCTACACCCTAACCTTCACCATCTACTTTCTATCCTCAACCAGTTTCTTCATCAAGTGTGTAACCAATAAGATTAGGTAGTCAACTAGTAACCAATACAATGCCTCAACAAAAGAATATGATGAATCCTTTTCCTTCTCAATAGGTGGTGAGTATCATTCCACAACAATAGGTTAAAATTAATGTACCAATGTAGCAAAGGCTAAAAATATTTCCCCCTCAACAAGGGTTAACTCATGTTCCACCTCATCAAGTAGTAGCAAACATACCTCTTCAGTCACAAGCTAGTATGCCAATTCAAGACCAAGTAATGTATAACCAATAATGTATAAATATTGGTCAGTGATAGATGATAAATCCCTAACATGCATCCACTTCCCAATAGGGATTCATGTAAGTAGGAGGTTATAATATTTTTCAAGTACTTACTAGGCAACAATTGCCTTTTTTTGAAAGCATACCATAGGTTTAGAGATAGGGTCTTGGTTCATAAGTTCCCACTCAATAGCAAGGTTTGAATAGTCAGCAATAGGTCCCTATTCAACCACAACAGGCATAGTATATTTATATCCCTCCATCCCAATCATAAAATCCTACAAGTCAAACCTTCATAGCCAACCCAAAATAAAATATCACACAACCAAATGTATAATTAAAAGTACATCTTAATTCATGTATGCATATCCCTAGTCCATTTCTCAACCAATAAATCATACCCCAATAGATATCTCCATCGCACCCTAGTCTAAGTGCTCCACTTATGACCACTCAACCACCTACCTAGGCCAATATTTCCATGAGTTTTCTAGAGCAATAATTACAACATATGAAAGATGTAATTGCCACTATCCAAATAGAGGATAGATTAAAAAGTTTAAGTTGGACAATGTGTGTTCTTATCCTTTTAATATGGAGTATTTATAGATTTTGTTTCCTCCAGGATATGAACCACCAAAGTTTGATAAATACAAAGGAAAAGGTGATTCCAAATCCCATTTAACTGAGTTCTTTGTTGCATGCTAGATAGTGGCATATAGTGATATATACCTTTTGTTGTTGTTTCCAAGGAGTTTAGTTGGACAAGCCTTGTAATGGTTCTTGAAGTTGCCTAAGAATTTAGTAACTAATTTTGATGATCTTTTAGATAAGTTTATGTAGCATTTTTCTTACAAACTCAAACATGATATGTCTTTGGTTGATTTGACACAAGCTAAACAAAAACCCAGTGAGAGTTTTTCAAGCTATTTATAGTGATGGAGAGCACTTGCAAGTTGATTTACTCATAATCTACTAGATAAAAACTTAGCTGATGTGTTCACTAAAAATTTACATAGTGAGATAGGTTATCATCTTAAACTGTAGTGTGCACATATATTTAAATAAATCATTGATAAAGGTTTGTTGATTGAGTGAGTAATCATTAATAAAGGAGTCATCAAGCTTAACTCAACTAATCAAAACCAAGGTACCAATCAGAGAAGCAACCAAAACCAACATCTAATCCATGTGCAAGCATCACAACTGACATAAGCTAATAACCAAGATAGATCAAATCCATTTAACCATAATCAAAATGTTGTGGGAAATGGAGTAACCAAGTCACATCATATCAAAATGGTGTAAACATCATCTGCTCAAACTGCTCCACCTTTTTAGCTTACTCCTACCTGAAAACCTCTCTAACTAATGCCACAAGCACAACAACAAAGACTTTCATAATAAATATAGTAGCCTTTACCATTGCAATTTCCTCCTCTAAGGAGAATTATACCTACACATCATGTCTTTAGTGACCTTGGCAATCCTATTGAGTCTATATTTCATAAACTTGCTACCATTAATTTGATTAGTTGGCCTATACCAAAGTGTTATCCACAAGGCATTCCCTATCCTAATTGGTACCATGAAAATGAATTTTATGAATATCATTAGGTCAATGAGTATAATTTATAAATATGTGTGCAAATCAAGCATTTGATCAAGAATATGTTGGAAAAGGGGAGATAACATTGGATAATGATGCTTCCACCTCCAATCAAAATCTTAGAATCTATCAAAACCCTTTTCTATAGCATAACTAGCAACAACAACAACAATAACAATAGCCACGATTAGTGCTATAACAAAATCAATAGTATCAAAATCAAAGGTCGCACCAATAGAATCAACATCAAAACCAACAACATCAGAACAATAGACAAAATCAAGGTCTAAATGGTAACAACCAACAAACCTACCATGAAGTTGCACATGACTACAATCAGGTTGTAGGTCATATTGCAGAGGGTAGCATTAATACAATCTCCATTAATCCCAGACTAAGCACCAATCAATCTAGACCATTGCTAAACAATGCTACTCAGCCAAATTACATGGATAATGACTCTTTTACTTGGGACCACACATAGGTGAACCAAAAAATAGGTTTTTCCACTTTTGGACCTTATACTAATTACTCATCCTTGTCCCATGACCACATACAAGTGCACCAGGAACTGAGACTTATCCTATCTGGTCCCACACCATTCCTACCATTTGTTAACAATCATGTTCTGACATATAATATTGATTTTGAAATCACAAGTTGAAGTTCAAGGATTACCATCCCAACCATCTATCACTTCACCCATTATCTAGCCAACCATTCACCCTTGAAACAAACCATTCACCATTGATCAAGACAAGAAGTTTGATATTGTGAAACAATTACAAAAGAAACCAGCATAAATTTCTATTTTAGATTTGTTTTAAACATCAACAATCCACAAGAACATTTTGAATGAGTTCTTAACCTAATCCACTATTGTTAGTGACATATCCCCTAATAAATTTCAAGCTTTGGTAAGACACCTAGCTCCAGTGCAACAAGTCACATTCAACCAAAGTGATATGTCTTCCCTTGGCCTACTCCATAATAATCCATTATACATATAAGTTTATATAAAGTGACATAAAGTGAAATGTGTCCTTATAGACAATGGATCGGGCCTCAACGTAGTGTCATTAAAGTTCATCAAGCTTTTTAGGTACACAATGGAAGATCTCCAACCAAAAATGATAATTATCAAGGCCTATGATAATCAGGAAAGAGAATCACAAGGCACTATTAGTCTGTCAGTTATCATTGGGCCTTTGACCCATGATACACTTTACCATGTGCTTGATCTTGATTTGTCATATAATATGATTTTAGTTAGGCCTTGGTTACATGAGATTCATGCAATCCCATCAACACTATACCAATATATCAAGTTCTCCCACTTAGGGATGGAAGTAAATATTCCAAGATATTTTCACTCATATGAGCATTGCAAACATTTTGAGGCTGCGTTTAAAAGCTACAATTACCAATATGGCATGAATCCAAGTTCCAATCAGGATAAAGGAAAGACCATATTTATTGATTCTCTAGAAGATAATTTCATAGATCCTAATACCTTAGATTCCCTTTCCCAGATGCCACCTCCTAAAGCTTCCAATCATTTTACCATTTTAGCTAATGGCCCAAGGGAGTATGTGACCCATGATACCTTTCATATTGTTAATATTCCTTAGGATCCCAAGACCTTTGGAAGACCTAAATTCACCCCACACATGCATTGACAATGAAAAGTTAAAGATAAAATTCATAATCCAAGACTAGTCACATTCATACTGGCATCTGGCCAAGAATAAGACCCTCTTGAAGGAGATGAATCATGGTTATACAATGACAAATTGGTTGATTATTACCAGAGAACCAAGTATCATATTCCCAATAGGATCATGGAACATCAAGATTATGAATAAAGAGGCCTCAGAATAAATCAACAAGGAACCATTGAACCAATTTCCATGACTAAGTACAAAAGACCTTATGGACTAGGATTTAAACTACCTGGGGGTGACCCCACATATCTTATTCAAGTTCCATCATCGGTGGCTAGTGATGATGATGCCAACAATGAAGTAGAGTTTGATCATAGCCTCACATTTGATGACCTAACTAAGACTAACCTATTCAATAACAATACCATTTATACCCTTACCCCAGTCATTTGTCATAACCCATTACCATTATACTATCCCCAACTGATAGATTGGGACCAACAAGAATCCAATTTGATGATTTATGAGTTTCAAAATGATGAGGCATTCTACAAATTTTTAGGCCTCAAAGATAATGTTCCTTGGGAGATCATAAATTAAGATTCTCGATTACATTAGATCATGAAACCTATTTTGGAGAGCAGGTGAACACCCTTAGCCAAAAACAAATAAATAAAACATTGAGGTCCCCTAGTGAAAACCTATTTGAGGAGCTCTCTGACCAAGGAAAAAGTAAAGATAATATCTAGTCTAATGGTGAAAACCTATTTTAGGCACCATTAGATGGGGATGTTTATTCTTCTTTGAATTTAGACCAAGAGACCACCAACAATGAACTTGCCTACGGATTTGAGTTTAATTTTGAACAAGTGTTTGATCAAATTCTTCAAGAATTTTTGACTTGTTTTGTCACATATCTAGATCTCCCACTACGGGACTCTGCCTAGGAGAAGTTGAAGAGCAAGTCCTAATAGAGGACCCTAATATAGTCAAATAGATCAACTATTTGCCTACTATCCTAGAAGATGGCTTGACCCTTCAAGTTAAAGATACAATAGAGGTAAAAATTGGGACTTCATCAGACCCAAAATTGATAAAATTAGGTGCATCCCTCACTGAGGAGGAACATGAATTCTTTACATCTCTATTGAGATAATTTGTAGATATATTCGCATGGGCATATTTTGACATGCCAGGTTTGGACCCCACTTTAGTTTTACATCACCTTATGGTAAATCTTGATGCCCAACTAGTTAAGAAAAATTTATGCAAGATGCATCCTCACCTTGTTGTATTAGTAAAGAAAGAGTTGTAAAAACTCATAGAAGTAGGATGTATTCGCTCCATTGACTACTCAGAATAGATATCTAATGTTGTACCTGTTAGCAAAAAACTTGAAAGAATTAGAATATATACTAATTTTTGAGACATAAATAAATATTAACTTAAAGATGACTTTATATTACCTAATATTGACATGATCATCGACTCCATGGTAGGATATGAGATACTTTCACTCATGGATGGCTTTTTAGGATACAACCAAATTAGAATAGTAGTAGAAGACCAACATAAAACAATGTTCACCACTCCATGGGGAACATTTTGTTATCAAGTAATGCCATTTGGTCTTAAGAATACTTGATCCAAATATCAAAGAGCCATGACCATCACATTTCATGATATGATGCATGATATTATTGAAGACTACATCGATGACATACTAGGCAAATAAAAAACTAGGACCAACCATCCAATAGTGCTATGTAAAATATTTAAAAGACTACGTGAGTACAAAATTTTATTGAATCCCAAAAAATGTGTGTTTGGATTAACCTCAATAAAGTTAATTGGATTCATTGTGTCTTATAGGGGCATTGAAGTTGATCCAATAAAGGTCCAAGCTATAATAGAGATACTACCACCAACCAATTTGAAGCAGCTTCACAGTTTATAGGGTAAAATCCAGTCAATCCAATGTTTTATATATCAGTTATCAAATAAGTGTCATCCATTTACACATCTTCTAAATAAGGGATTTACATTCCACTAGGATAATCATTTCCAAACAAGTTTTCAACAACTAAAAGATTACCTAGCAAATTCACCTATTTTGTTACCCCTATGACTGGAAAACCATTTTTGTTGTACCTATTAGCCATAGATAGTGCCTTGGGGGCACTTATAGTTCAACATGATGACAATGGAAAATATCATGTAGTGTACTACTTAATTCTTACATTGGTCACATATGAACACAACTATATGCCTATTAAAAAACCCTATCTAGCCATGGTCTTCGCAACTCAAAAAGTATGACACTACATGTTGAATAATAAGACCATGGTCATTTCAAAAGTAGATCCACTCAAGTATCTACTATCTAAAATAGCTTTAAAAGGTATAATGGATAAGTGGATCATGCTTCTTAGTGAGTTTGGCATAGATTATGTCAATTAGAAGGTAATTAAGGGATAGGTCGTTATAGATTAGCTTGTTAAAGCACCCCTTGTAGACATAAAGCCACTCACATTAAAATTTCTAGATGAATCCATAATGACCATCATTGACATACCTCTTGAGGAGTAGCACTAGAAGCTATATTTTGATGGATCATTCACAGCACATGAATCAGGGGTAGGCCTCTTATTTATTACACCATAGGGGTATCTAATCCCTAATTCAATTAGGATCAGCTTTCCTGTACCAATTACATGGCTGAATATGAAGCACTTGTTGCAGGGATTCACTAAATGGTACAATGGAATGTATCTCATCTAAAGGTTTATGGTGATTCTCAATTAACCATCAATTAGATTACAAACCATTTTCAGACCAAAGATGACAAGTTGGTTCCATATGAAGCCATGGTCGACACTCTCAAGTAATAAATTGTTGACATTCAATTTGAACATATACCAAGGGCTATTAATACAACTATAGATGCCATGGCTACCATTGGATCTCTAATTTAATAAATAGACAAAGCTAGAGAGTATCAGTTACTCATCAATAATTTGGTCACACCAGCTCATGAACCTTCAATTGTGGCAATGATTTGTGATATTATTGGTCCTAATTCTATCTGGTATTCAGAACTTTATAACTATCTTCATGACCAAGTTATACCACTTGACCTATCCCAAAAACAAACCAAATCCTTTATCCATCACTCTAATCATTATACTCTACTTAGATCAACCCTTTACCATCATAGTTTTGATGGAACTCTGCTTCATTGTTTAACTTTGATAAAATCTACATTAGCATTATGGGAAGTTCATGAAGGGGTATGTGGAGTCCACTCTAGTGGGGCCATTCTATCCAAAAAGCCCTTATGTACTAGTTATTATTGGCCCATAATGGATGTAGATGCAGCCACATATGTAAAAAAATGTGATAAATGTCAACAACATGCCAATCTGATTCATGCCCCAGCTAAGAATTTGAAACCAATGTTGACACCATGGCCATTTTCTACATGATGCCTTGACCTCATTAGGAAGATCAATCCCATTTTATTTGATGTCCATAAACATATCCTTACAACCACAAAATATTTCACTAAGTGGGTTGAAGTTATACCCCTCACTTACGTGATTGGAAAGAAAATTTCCAAGTTCATCTTCAACCATCTCATTTACTGTTATGGTATCCCCTTTGATATTATATTTGATAATTGAGGATCATTTAAGAACAAATATTTTAAAAATATATGTGCTAAATACAACATCACACAACATTTATCTATCGTATATTACCCTCAAGGTAGTGTCTAGGCTGAAGCATCAAACAAAACCATTGTCAATATTCTCAACAAGACTATCAATAATGTCAGTCATGATTGATACTTTCAAATATTTTTCACCCTTTGGGCATACCATATCAATCATCATGCCCCCATAAGAGCCACTCCATATTCACTTGTTTATTGTATAGAATTCATCCTTCCCATTGAGGTTGAGTTACCTTCATTGTGAATATCTTTCAAGCATGTCTTAAATGATCATGACTATCAAGTAGCTCGCATGCAAGATCAAATTCTACTTGATGAAAAATGCATAACTACGCTTAATAATCTTTAGGCATATCAAAACCAACTCAAAGGCCACTATAATTGCCATGTCAAGCATAGAACATTTGAACTTAGTGAACTTATTCCTAAAGAAAACAAAAATAATACCATGGTCGAGAAGAAGCATAAAGGTAAATTCAAATGAAACTAAATAAGACCTTTCATCATTACTACATATTATGGATTAGGAGCATATATGATCATCACACCAGATAGAGATGAAATTATTGAGCTAATGAATATTATTCACCTCAAGTGGTACTATGCTTGAGCACTATGGTGTATTCTCTATCAGGACCATTTCATTTATGCCATTTTATCACTATTCTTATTTGTACGAATATCATTCTTATCCATCTTCCTAGCCTTATTCATTTTACCATCGCATTCTATTGACTGAGCATGTTTTGAATTTTATCTACCTAGCCCATGTGATATTGGTTTTGCCATTAGTTATACCTTTTCATCACCAATGAATCTGATTAGTTTCAGTAGTTGTTTTGAGCATTTAGATAGAGATCATATTTTGGAGTAGTATGATAGAAGTTTTGAAGGTTGCATCCTTTGTTTGTTGTTCTTTTCTTGTCACCAATCCTACTACTAATTATAATCACCTCTAGGAAAATTAGTACCATTAATCTATGCCATTATGTCTTATTTATGTTGCCTATGGGCAAACTAAGGGCGGCATTTGTTTATCAAGCCTTGACCTACCAACTTGCCATTTCCTATGTCATCCTATGCCTTTATACCAATTGTGGCTATTTCGTTTGAATTGATTGCTACACTAGTTGAATTCCTCCACTATAAGATAGAACTACAGTGACTTGAGGTCTTACTCTCAGACTATGTAGGTAGTGCTTGATACTTATTGAGGCTAGCTCAGTCACCCTTTCCACCCACACTCTCACTATTTTGCAAGCAACCTAAGCCATGCTCTTGCCATTTTATGAGCAACCTAATCCACTCTCTCACCATTTTTTGAGCTTGAATCATTTAGTGTCATCATTCTCAATTGAGTTGAGATACTCCAAAAAATTCCAAAAACATTTGTAAAATTGTTAGAAAACCAAAAGCATTGACCCCTTCTTTTCCTTAAGGATTCTGGGAACCCTTACTAAGTCATAAGAAAATCACTTATTTCTTAGTTTCCCCATATTTTTTGGTCTCTTTCTCTCATTCACTTGCCATTTTTTAAGACCATTCCTATTCTTTTATCACATCCATTATGTTGTTTTCATCAATTATCATTTTCTTCCCATTTCCTAGTAGAACTACATTTGGCCTGAAGTTTTTGTTGGATATTACATCCATGGAAATATGTAGGTAGAATCCACTTGCCTAATGCATATGGAGACATCTCAACCACCCCCTTATTTTTCTTATATTCCCTCGTTCTATTAGTTTGTTAATTTTTTGCCTATTTTCTAGGGGCAATGTTCATATAACTTAAATTAATTTGTTTCTTTCTTTGGTATTTTGTTTATTTGTTTGATTTTTATACTATTGCCTTGATTTAGTCTATGTGCATTCATTGGGTCATTCCTTGCCCACACTTACACTTCAATCCATCCATATTCATATGTTTACATTATCATCATGGTTTTTATCATTGGTGCATTGTTTTCTATTGAGTATTGGATTTTAGGAGTCAGTCCCTATGCATATTTCAGCCAAGTCTTCATGATGTTATACCATGATGCCTATTGACATATGATGCAACAAACCTAGCTTCAAGAAGTCTATTTAGTAATGGTGGAATCGACATCTCTTCAGCACCAGCATCCCAATTCAATCCCAATCATATCCCACATAGTGTAATTATGTAATGAAAGAATTTTAACCTTTGGTAGTTTAGATGAGCATCTATGCACTAGCAGGTTAGTTTGATTCATATTTATTCTCTATATCTTATTACCATTATTAATCAACCAAATCAATCATGTTTTCCATAACTGGGGTTTAATGATTATAACCGCCTAAGAGAAAATCATTGCACACCATCCCACTTGTATTTCTCAATGATTATAACCACCTTTGGGCAAATCATTGTGCTATCATACCACACTACCACTAAGAGGTACAATGATTATAACCACCTTTCGGAAAACCATTATACACCATCTCACTTGCATTCTCAGTGATTTTGACTACTTTTTCAAACTCATTATGTTTTCACCTCATTATTTTCCTTTCTCTGGTCCCCTCACTTTGCTTCTTTTCAAGGGATCACTTGCTGACCTTTCCTTGTGCCAAACATTCCCTCAAGGTGGAATCATACAATTAGTTCATCATCATTGTAGTTCTAGGCATACAAGACATTTTCATTATTTGAGAAGTTGTTACTATGCTTATAGCTTTTAATGCCTTATCAAACAAGGGCAAACTGTAGACACCTAAAATTGGCCACTAATAACCTTCAACTAAGCTTTTGACCAATTTCCACCAAAATGCACAATTTGGCCTAAAAACACTAAAATGCATTAAAAGCTTTGAAATTTATATATTCAAGTGTCAATTTTGGCCAGAGTATTATTAATTGGGGTAATACAATTTATGGGCAAGCTAATTTTGATCAAATCATTTCAAGTCAAAATGGTATTTTTACACCTGGGTGCTCTAGATTGCTCTTTTCTATCAAATCTCTTGCATGAAATATGTGCCCTTGTTATTTTGAGTTGAAAACATCCTAAATGGGATAATGGATCAAATTCATCTAACATCGACTCCTAATTTCAGTCCAGTCAAATTTTGAGCTAATAACAAGATAGTCTGTCTAATTTGAGTAATTTGTGCACAAGGAACCAAGGTTTACATCAAAGTGTTTAATTATGTTTAAGGATAATTAAACAAAATTAGGAGCTTAATTTAATTTTCCATGGAACTTGTTGAATATATCTTTATTGGAAGATGAGTTTGAATATCTGCATCATCAGTTGATATCATAACATGGGGTGACATCCATAAGCCATAAATGCATAAAATATCAAGAGTATAGGTCTCCCATGCATCAATAAGACCCTCCATGCCTATTCAATTCCCCTCTATCCAAAATATTAATGGGTATATTTGTAGAATGAATTTCTAATTTTGATTTATTCATGGCCACACATCTCAATTTTGAGATGGATGGTCATTGTTGGTCCTCAAACCATTCCAAAAATATATAAATAGGAGGCCTTGCCTATTGAATTTTAAGATCTTTTATGCCAAACATATAATTCCCAAATGCATTCAAAATCATTTCATATTAGTGTTATAATGCTAAAATATTGAGCCAAAGCCAAGCCAAAGACACAAGTTGCCAAGGAGAGATGGAGGTAGCCAAGCTTCCATTGATGGAGACTTCATGAGCACAAACTGAGCAAACCACTACAATAAGCATTTTGGATCATTCAAGGAAGGTGAAAGGAAGGTTTCTTTTGCTTTTTAGTTGTGTTTTCCATTTATGTTTTATTAAATAAGTTACCTCTAGTAACTAGGCCTAGAGATGTTATGCTAGTGTGTTTATTTCAATTTTGATTTCATTTTTGGAACAAACATGATACTAACCATCCTCTCTTGAGTCAAATTTCTAGTTCACAATATCCAGTACTTCAAAGAGGTAAGTTAAGTCACATATGGCTCTCCCACCTAGTGTGATTTTATAATTTTTATCCTACACTATATACATGTAGCTAATGATGTGGCTTTGATGCTTTAAAATACTTGCATTGACTTGGATTTAGAGTGTTTTAGCCTTTGCTTGTGACTTCTCATAGTGTTGGGTTTATGAGTTGGAAGAATAGAGTGGATTTGTTAGGACCCTTCACCCTAACCATTTTCTTATATTTTTTATCTTTAATAAAAGGATATGGATGCATGATATTTGTAATACATCTCTAATGCCCATTATAATAATCCCATATTAATGGTAAGTAATAGTTAGTTGGTGAATAATTAATATAAATAGGAGTATCAACTAGTGAGATATCATACATAAATTGAATTGAGTTGAGCTTTCTCAAAGGAGGTTGTCCCCTCAAAGAGGATAGTGATATTTACAATGTAATTGTGCTCTCTTTTAATAAAAAAATTATTTTTCATTTAATTTTATATTTTCAATATAGTTATAATTTGTTTTAGGAATGACCTTAACATCTAATATTATATCTCTTTCTAGGGTCTTTTTTTTAACAGCTTCAATTATTTAGGTTATCTACTTTTTTCTATAATATACTTTCACCTCACCTAGATGAGATATTAATGATAAAAAGGTGGGAAAAGATTGATGTCACTAAGATTTTTCCCACAATCTATATCCATTTTTCTCTCTCTTTCCCTTGGGTATCAATTGTGTTCCAATTGTTTTAAAACTAACAAAGAGATGTCATTTTTGGCTAAGTAAAGTTTAGTTTTCCATAGATTCATAAATTAAGGATTTATTCCCTAATAAAAAATCCATTGGACATTTCTATGTCTCCCATGTAACTCTAGGTATATAGGAAGACCCCCTAGTTGTTTCCATAGCCTATCTATAAGAAGCATTTGGTATTTTGTTTCCATGATGCACCGATAAGTGGTTAACCCCAATAAGTCCATCCTACTTCAAATATGGAATATTAGGATACATAATGGTTATCTTCCATAATTGACACTCTAAAATATTGATCCAACATTATTTGATTAATAACATTATTATATGGTCAAGATCATAGTAAAAACACATTGTGTAGTAATCTATCATGTAACACTAGCACTTCTATAATTAGAGACCTAACTTTGAATTGTTGTAAAAAAATCAATGATAGTGAATAGGAACAACCAAAGTAGTAAATTCCTCTAGTTGATAAAAACATAGTAATTTTAGTCAAAAAGGTTAGAATATTATATAACAATTATATGTACTCAAGGTAATAACCAAAAAATTGAAAATGAAAAAAAGAGTACATTTTTTTGGAAACCCATAAGCTGAATACACCATTGTAATTTTATCATCGAGACTATCATTTTAATAGTTATTTAATTTTTTTAAAATAATGCACATAATTTTTTTTCACTTGCAGTCATGACAGAACTTTTTTCCAAAAAAAATCGCTTGTTATACCATTGTGATTGTATTGTTGATAAGATTCATTTAACATATAGCTTTAATCAAATTTTTATTGCACCTATAGACCTCCTAGCCAATTATTGTCACCTAGGCAAGGACCAAAAATATGATGCATGACATTGATGAACTCCACACAAAATTTTACTCGTCTTTCAAATTTGAATGGCAAAACACTTGGCCTCCATGCAAAAAATGAGGTGCTCATAAAAAATGGGGACATACATTATAATGGTATTTTTTCCTCTATAATAATGGCATGTGGTCTTGTTGACCAAATTTTGATCATTCAGGCCAAATTTAGGCATCCTTATTTATAAAAGAATTGTCTCAGTCTATATCTTTGGCTAGGTCTAATACTTAGTTATTCTTCATAAAAAGTGTTCTTTGTCAAGCCCCAAACAAATGTACAAGTCTAATTATTTTGGAGGGATTATTTTGGTATTTTTTTAAGTGTCTATTCTTTTAGTTTTTTGTCTTTGAGTTTTTTGTCTTTGGGTTTTTGTTTAAGTGCCTAATTCTTTCAAACAATTTGTCAGAGACAGATTTTATGAAGGGAAACTTGCAACTTTTTCAAAGGAATTATTTTAGACATTTTGTCTGAACAAATTTCCTGAAGGGTATTTTTCTCACAAAAAATGGTCCATTTCAACTTTTTTGAAGGACTTTTTCAAGCTAAAGGGCACTTTCAACTTTCTCGAAGGGTCATTTGTAAGAAGGTCGAAATGTACTTTTCAAAAAGTCTGAAGGGCATTTCAACTTTCCCAAAGGGTATTTTCTTTGGAAAGTAGACACTTACAAATCTTCCAAAGGGTCACTTGCAATTTTTCTAAAGGGGCATTTTCATTTTCAAATGATCATTTAATTTTTTCTAAAGGACATTTTCATGTTTGTTGAAGGATACTTTACAACTTTTCCAAAGGGCATTTCAACTTTTTTGAAGGGTAGATGACAACTTTTCTGAAGGACTTTTTCAGGCTAAATGGATGCTTTCAACTTTCCCAAAGGGTATTTAAAATTTTCTAAAGGGATATTTTCAAAATCCCAAAAGAATGTTTTCATAGGAGAGTGGATCATTTCAAAAATCCAAAGGGTATTTTTCTTTCAGAAGAGACACTTACAATTTTTTTGAAGGGTCACTTGCAAGAAGCTGAAGGGTATGTTTCCTTTCAAAAAGGGTCTTTTTCACTTTTTCAAAGGGTCATTTCAAAGAACCAAAAAGGGCCAAACAAAAATTTTGAAGGAATTATTTCAGAGAAATTGTTTGAAGAATTCTTTTGGAAAACTTGAAAAGGTGCCAAAGTCCAATTCTTTCAGACATTTAGTTCGATACAAAGAAAACATGATTTCCTTCATATTTTTTGTCTACAAAAAATATTTAAGGCATAAAGGACCAAGCGTAAAGATTAAATAAAATAATAAAGGAAATAAAAGACCCAAATAAATTCTTTTGAGAAAAGTGTCGAGACAAGAAATCCAAGGAAATAAAAGTCTGAAGAAATACCCAAAAGGTGATAGCCCATAGAATGTCAATTTTAGACTACAAAAACTAGCCATTGGAGTTTAAAATAAAAGGCTTGGTAGGATTATAAAGGAAAATATAAAAGATAACAAGTGGCAATTGTAACTAAAGCATTTCATTTCAGTTGTAACTTATTCAGTTGTAGCTGATTCAATTGTTATTGAGGCTTTGGTTTAGTTGTAACAAATATAACTAATGTTTTTAGTTCAGTTGTAACTCATTATAACTGATCCATTTGATGACATGGCATAGCTCACCCACTTCTCTCCCATGCAAATGTAACTAGTCTTTTCAAGATGACACATGTCTTAGTGACCCTTGGACTTCCTTTGATTGTTCTACCTCTCAAGACTATATATATGCATTCTATTGGCTCATTTCATAGCCTCCACTAGTTATGGTGAAACTCTAGCTAGATTTTTACTTGAGGAACTCTTGAATAAATATACAAGTGTTTTTACCACTCATATGTTGTAACATTAAGTAATGGCTTGAATCTTTTTAGTCTAGTCTAGTGAAATATTATCTTTTCTAGCTTGTACTCTTGATGGTTTACCAATTTACAAAAAGGATATTGTCGCAGGTGTTTGCTAGTATTATTTTCTAAGTGTAGAGATATCTTATAAGTGATTCATGATTTTATATTGCGTTGGATATTTCATTTCCTTTTAAGAATCATATACCTTCTTGAATCTAGCATATGAAATATTGATGTAGCAATGGTTCTTGAGTTGTGAGTCCTGTGCAAAAAAATACCTTATTTTGTCTTTAAATTAGTGTTTCAATCAATTGGGAGGATATCAAATATTGGTGCATCACCACTTTTTTTCTTAGTTATTTTCCTTTACCCTTTTCATACATAGTTGATAGATTAGAGAGAGATTTAAAGGTGCATCAAGGGGAGCTATTCCCTAATTTAGAGATTCATCTCAATGAAATTATCACCCATAGCAAGAGATATGATTCTATTTTGTCACTTGGATGAGAAGAGCTAAAGCATCTCCTCAAGGGTGAAAATCCAAGCATCAATAGTTTTTAGCATGCTCAGTGGGACCTCGAAGTCCTACAAGAGTATTCAAGATTGGTGCTGGTCTTGGAATTATAAAAGAGAAAGAAACATCTACATTCAATACCTGGTGACTCCATTAAATAATTAAAGTCTTTGGTTGATTATTATTCCTATTTTCCATGCCAAAGGTGACCACTAGGTTTGCTGCTAAAGGTGTACCCTTCAATTTTGTGGAATTACCTCCATATTCCACCAAAAGGTTTAGGTTTTTCAATACTCATCCTTAAAAAAGAGATTTTTCATTTAAAGCCTCCAAGCTTGTGTTACATTCCATCCCTAAAACCCATAGTGTTCATTCCAAAATGGCTAGAAGACAACCTTTTATGCCTTTCACTGGGGCATCTCCCTTGTATCTTTCCCAATATGATCAAATTCTGGGAGTAACCCTCAAAAGTGTCCCATATTTTAGTGGAGATGGTCCTATTACTACCATTGAGCACATTCTAAATGTATCAAACTTTTTTAATATCCACAATATCACCCAAGAAAATGTAGCTATTAGTTGTTGGCCTTGTATTTTAAAGGAAAAGTTTTGGATTGGTATGGGACCCTACCTATAAATTCTATTGGCTCATGGGATGAATTGGGGACTCTATTGACTGATAGGTTTGGGGAAAAGAGTGATCACCTAAATTTAGATAAAAAATTGACCATAATAAAGAGGGTACCACATGAATTCATGTAGTATTTTAATACTAGATTCTAGAAAACTTGGGATAGAGTCTCAATTCTTGTGAGGCCAACTGTAAACTATGTATTTTTGTACTACTTGAAAGCATTGAATTGTGACATTACCATGATGATTCAGTCCATGGGTGTAAACACATTACCTAATACCTATGAAATAGCCATAAATGTTGATAATTATCTTATTCAAGTAGGAAAGATATCTCTTAGACCTCTAATGCCACTATTCCCTAATTTGCATTCTCCTAGCCAGAATGCATTGCCAACTTTAGCTCTTTTGCCTGGTCAAGAAAAATATGCCATTACTCCTACCAAGGAAATCCATGAATTTAAAATCCTACTTAAAAGTGTTAAAAATGAGTTATTTTCCTTTAAAAGACAATAAGCTCAAGGTTATAGACCATATCAATCCTACAATCACTTTAGACAATTAAACAGACCCCCTTTTTAAGGAAATAATCAGGGACAAGGCCAAATTACCCATGTCAAGCCTTATCAAAGATATAATCCTAGTCCTCCTTCATAATATAAATCCCTTGTCCCCACTTAGAAAAATTTGGTCCAATAACAACCTAACTATCCATCTTTTGAAAATGGTCAAGAACAAGTTGTTTATGCAAATGAAATGCACAATCAAGGTATGGTAATGCAAGGTAGTCAATCTTTCCAAGATTCAAATTTTTAAGGATCCATGCAAGGTGGGTGGAAAATAGACAACCTCAGACTGATACTACCCTCATAAATCATTTGAAGGTTGAGTTTTATGCCATTAATTTCTTGGGAAATACAAATAATCAGAATATTAGTGTTGCCTACAATACTAGGTCCAAAACGAGGGTTGTCAATGAAGCTCAAGGATCTAATCAATGACCTATTGTGACTCATAAATAATATAATATGATAATTGGGTCTAACACAACTCTTAAAATACAATAAAATCAAATAATTCTAAATTTTAGGACAACTACTACAACTCTACCTCCACAAGCTACATCACAAAGTGCAAATGTTCATAAAGAGAACCCCAAGGTGAGTAATCCTTCCATGAATGTGGTAGACTAGATGAAGAAGCTTCATAAAAATATTTCATTATTTAATTATCTAACATTACCAGGATATAAATATATACTTCAAAAATAATTTCTTGGATTGGGTAAACAAGTTGGCCCATCTAGAAATTACAATGTCATTATAGTGAATGGAAATCAATCTATGGATGGTCAAGTAAAGAAAGATGAAAATACTCCTCCTTTTTAGATATCTCTAATTATTGGTGATTTATTGATTCATAATTACATTATTGATAGTGAAGTAATCACATCATTTATGCCAAACTATATAGTAGATAAGTTAGGGCTCAAGTATGAGCCAATGGCTAAAGGAGTTTTATAATTGGATGGATCCCTATCCAAGACTTCAAGGGTAGTGAAAGGTTTGAATTTAACCCTTCAAGCTTGTCATACTTTTTCAATTCCCCATGATATGGTAGTAGTAGATTTACCTCCCTATTTCTCTCTTTATTTGTCAATGGACTTTATATCCAAGATAGGTGGATATTTGGCAACCAATTGGTCATACATGGTATTTAGGACAAAATATGGCACTAAGGTGAAGATTGATTCAGAACCTATTCATAAAGATAACTTAGAACCATACTCACCTAAGGTAGCAAATTTTAACTATGCTATCATTGATGAAGAGGAACTTCATATTTACCAATCTCCATCATCTTCCCTTGAAGGAGTTTTTGATTTATGCCTACATGAGTTGGGAAATGACAAATATGAGCATGATCCTTACAAGTGTATTGAATAATCTAGTATTTTTGTTTATTATATGCATGAGAAGGGCTCTTTCATGCCTAATTCAATGAATCTAAGTCATGATGTGAATGGCTTGTGGCAACTTTTCTTTGACAGGTCTAGAAGCAAGATGGGGGCAGGTGGTGGAGTTACGATGGTTTTACCTTCAAAGGAAAGGTATTTTCCAGCCTTAAATTTTCAATTATCATGCACCTGTAATGTGTCAAAGTATGAGGCCTTCATTCATAGACTTTAATGGGTAAGGAAAAGAGGTTTCAAGGAATTTTGAGTGTTTGGTGATAACGAGCTTATTGTGAATCAAGCTAGAGGGTAAAATTTGACCAAGAACTCCTTGCTTAAATCCTATAAGCACATAGTTTAGGACCTTATAGAAGATTTAATGGATTTTAACATCATATCTATTACAAGGTAATAAAATAATCATTTTGATAGGTTGGCATATATTGGTGCTAAATTTGATGTTCCAAAGGGCATAAAGGAAGATAAAAACCATCCCCATCTAAAGGTGATTGTGAGACCATCCATACTAGATAATGTCACCAATTGGTAGGTCTTTGATAGTGACTAGAAAATAGCACTTTTTCTACAAGAAGAGGCTGAGTTTTCTTCCAAAAATAAGTCTAAACTATAGCAACAATATGGAGGGAAGATTATCCAACTGAAGTCTAACAAGCTCCCCAAAGTCCTAGTGACTCTTGAAAGCATATTCAATGAAGATGAACAACTCAAGAAGTAGAGGGTAATCATGCCAACAAAGAAAGAGAACAATGAAAGGGTAGAAATATTTAAAGATAAGTTACTTGCACTTGGGAAGGTATGCACTAGTCAAGAAAAACATGATTTCATTAAACTATGCAAAGAGTTTAGTGATATTTTTACATGGGAGTATAGTGATTTGAAAGGTTTTGACCCAAGATTGGCTCAACACACCATAGAGTTAGATGAAAATGCCAAACCCATCAAGCAAAGACAAATTCCAATCAATCTCAAGATTGAGCCTCTCATAAGGAAAGAACTCACCAAACTAATTGAGTCTAAAATCATCTTTCCCATTAAGCATTCTTCTTGGTTGGCCACCTTAGTCCTTGTTAAAAAGAAGAATGGAGAGATTAGGTTATGTGTGGACTTCAGGGACTTGAATAGAGTCTCTTTGAGAGACCATTATCCCCTCCATTCTATGGAACAAATTTTTCAAGTGGTGGTAGGTAGTGAGAGGTTTTCCCTCTTAGATGGTTATTTCAGGTACAACCAAATTTTGGTGAAAGAAAGTGACCAGTACAAAACAACCTTCACCACAAAATGGGGCACATATGCCTATAATAAGATACCATTTAGGTTGTCAAATGTTGGAGCTAATTTTCAATGTGTAATGGATATGGATTTCTAAGGATTAATTAATGACATTGTATTGGTACATCTTGATATGTGACAATTTTCTCCAAGGAATAAAAAGATCATTTGAAGCACCTAAGATAGATTTTTGAGAGGTGTAGAGAGTTTTGGATCTCTCTAAACCCAAAGAAGTGTGTGTTTGTTGTTCATTAAGGAAAACTCTTGGGTCACATTATTTCTAAGAAAGGTCTATCTATTGATCTTAAAAGGGTAAGTGCCATCTTGGCATTATATTTGCCTAAGCATAAAAAGGGTTTTAAAAGATTCTTTGGTAAGATAAATTTCATTAAGATATTTATTTTTTATTTTTATAACCTAGTCAAGCCCTTAACCTCCATGCTAAATAAGGATGAGATATTCACTTGGATAGGAAGGAGGAAAGAAAGTTTTGAGGAGATCAAGAAAGCCATTGCCCAAGATCCTACTCTTTCAAGTTCAAACTTCTCCAAGGAATTTAATTTGTACACTTTTGGGAATGAAGAGGTAATCTCTACAATGCTTACTCAAGCCAATGATGAAAATTTTGAACAACCTATTGCCTTCTTTAATCAAGGTTTGGAGGGCTATGATACAAGATACACATATGTTGAGAAACAAGTGCTTTTAGTCATAAGGAGTTTAAATAAATTTAGGAATATGTTATCTAATAAGAAGATTCACATTTTTTTACCTCATCCTAGTGTGAAAGACTTTTTATTGAGCAGAGATGTGAGTGAGAAAAGGGTAGGTTAGATCACCCAAGTGATAGAGTATGATGTGGAGATCAAAATAACCAAGCTAGTGAAGGGGGAATGAATATGTGATAATCTTTATTCAAACTTAAAAGATCAAAGGGAGGTTGTTTTGGCACTCCATGATGACCCTACAACAATTGTACCTTCATCTATGATAAGTTAGACATAGGACAATATCCATTTCCTTCAAAATAGTGAGTGTCCACCAGGTCTTGATAGGGCCAAAAGAAGTCAGTTTAGGATACAATCCATTCCTTATGTACTTGTTGATGGAGTGATATTTATACAGGAATTTTTAGGTGTGCTTTTGAGGTGTATTGATTTGTATCAGATTGATAAAGTGTTTCATGAGTTTCATGATGGACTAGTTGGTGGTCACTTTACTCCAAAAAGCATAGTTACTAAGATTATGAGGGATTATTACTTTTGGCCTAGATTATTTAAGGACACTCACTCTTGGTTAAGGAAATGCCAAAAGTGTGATCTTTTTGATGGAAAACCAAATCTAGTTGCCTTGCCTCTTCACCCAATCTAGGTTGAACAACCCTTTATGTAATGGGGTTTGGATTTCATAGGTCTGATCAATCCTCCTTCTAGTGTTGGCCATAAGTGGGTGTTGGCTGCTATTGATTACTTTACAAGATGGGTGGTGGCTATAACTCTTAAGGAAGCAAATGAAAAATCAATCGTAGACTTCTATGAAGGTATAGTAACTAGGTTTAGATCTCCTTCAACAATCATTTCAGATAATGCATTAGCCTTCTTAGGAACAAGGATAAGTGAATGGGCTTTGAAGCATGGCATCTATCTTAGCACCTCTTCCAACTACTATCCCCAAGGGAATGGACTAGCTGAGTCCAGAAACAAGAACTTAATTAAGATCACAAAGAGGAATATGGAGGAAAATCAAAGGACTTAGCATACCAAGCTGAAGATAACCCTTTGGGTTGATAGGATCACCCCAAATTGAGCAATTGGAACTCACCATACACACTTATGTATGGAAAAGAAGATAGACTTCCTATCTCACTTGAGTTACCAGCTTTAGACCTCACCTATCAGCTACAATTGATGGATAATAAGAGCATGGGAGTCAGATTATGTGAGTTGATGGAGCTTGAGGAGATAAGAGATCAAGCTAGGCAAACCATGACAACTCACCAAGAGAAAACAAATAAGTATTTTGACAAGAAGTCCATGCCAAGAATTTTTAGAGGAGACATTATCCTAAAATGGGATGAAGACAGGGCCAAACTTGGAAACCACACAAAGTTTGATGCTTTGTGGAGTGGCCCATATGTGATCACACAATGCAAATAACACAATGCTTTCCAACTCTCAAAGTTGGATGGAGAGGAGTTGTATATCCTAGTTAATGCAATATATCTAAAGCATTGTTACTAAAGTTCTCTTTTCTTTTGTACATAGTTTCCTATTTTTCTTGTGTTCCCTAAGTGCTTATGCACATGTGTGAGTTTGTCTTTGTCTTGTTTTGTTTTTTCTTGGTCTTGTTTTTGTTGTTTGGTGTGTTTCCTTGTGTTTTTATTTTGTCATAATCCTTGTTAGTCATCTTCAAGAATCCATTGACTCCATTGGCCCTGAGTTGGATAAGGCTACTAGTTTGGGTAGTATAATAGGCATACTAGCCCTGCAAGTAACCATTTTTTTGACCAAATTTTGGTATTTTAGGCCAAAATTGGGCACCCCTATTTGTAAAAAATTATGTGAGTCTATATCTTTGGCCAGATCTAACACTTAGTTTTTCTTCATAATAAATGTTCTTTGTCAAGCCCCAAACAAATGTACAAGTATAATTATTTCAAAGGGATTGTTTTGGTCTTTTTATAAGTGTTTATTCTTTCAATTTTTTTGTTTAAGTGATGAATTCTTTCAGATAATTTGTCTGAGATAGATTTTCTGAAGGGAAACTTGTAACTTTTTTGAAGGAATTATTTCAGACATTTTGTCTAAAACAACTTTTCTAAAGGGTATTTTCATCACAAAAAATGGTCCATTTTAACTTTTCTGAAGGACTTTTTTAAGCCAAAGGACACTTTCAAATTTCTCAAAGGGTCATTTTCAATAAATCTGAAAGCTACTTTTCAGAAACTCCAAACGGCATTTCAACTTTATTGAAGGGTATTTTCTTTAGAAAGTGGACACTTACAAATCTTTTGAAGGGTCACTTGCAATTTTTTTCAAGGGGCACTTGCATTTTCAAAGGATCATTTCATTTTTTCCAAAGGACACTTTTATTTTTGTTGAAGGATACTTTGCAACTTTTTTGAAGGGCATTTCAACTTTTCTAAAGCGTAGGTGACAACTTTTCTGAAGGACTTTTTTAGGCTAAGTGGATGCTTTCAACTTTCCTGAAGGGCATTTTAACTTTTCTGAAGGAATTTTTTAGGCTAAGTGGATGTTTTCAAAATCCCAAAATATTTTTTTCATGGGAGTGTGGACCATTTCAAAAATACGAAGGGTATTTTCCTTTTGGAAGAGACACTTGCAAGAAGCCAAAGGGTATGTTTCCTTTCAAAAAGGGTCTTTTTCACTTTTTCAAAGGGTCATTTCAAAGAACCAAAAAGGGACAAATAGAAAGTCTAAAGGAATTATTTCAGAGAAATGGTCTTAGGAATTTTTTCAAAAAATTGAAAAGGTGCCAAAGTCCAATTCTTTTAGACATTTTGTCTAATACAAAGAAAACATGATTTCCTTCAGATTTTTTGTCCATGAAAATTGTTTAAGGCATAAAAGAACAAGTGAAAATATAAAAGAAAGAACAAAGGAAATAAAAGACTTGAATAAATTATTTCAAGAAAAATGTTGAGACAAGAAGTCTAAAGAAATAAAAGTCCAAAGAAATATCCAAAAGGTGACGGCCCATAGAACATCAATTTTAGACTACAAAAACTAGCCATTAGAGTTTAAAATAAAAGGCTCAGTGGGAATCTGAAGGTGAAGATAAAAGGTAACAAGTTAAAATTATAACTAAAGCATTTTGTTTTAGTTGTAACTTATTCAACTGTAGCTAATTCAATTGTAACTGAGGCTTTGGTTCAATTGTAACAAATGTAGCTAATGGTTTTGGTTTAGTTGTAACTCATTATAACTGATCCATTTAGTGACATGGCATAGCTCACCTACTTTTATCCCATTCAAATTTAATTTATCCTTTCAAGATGACACATGTCTCAGTGACCCTTGGACTTCCTTTGATTTTTCTATCTTTCAAGGCTATATATATGCATTCTCTTGGCTCATTTTTTAGCCTCTACTAGTTATGGTGAAACTGTGGTAGATTTATACTTGAGGAACTCTTGAATAAATATACAAGTGTTTTTGCCACTCATATGCTATAAAATTGAGTAATAAATTGAATCTTGTTGGTCTAATATATTAAAATATTGACTTTTCTAGCTTGTAGTCTTGATGGTCTACCAATTTACAGAAAGGAGATAGTTGCATGTCTTTACTAGTATTCTTTTCTAAGTGTCAAGATATCTTAGAAGTTATTAATGACTGTATCTTACTTTGGATATTTCATTTTCTTTTAATAATCATATACCTTCTCGAATCTAGCATATGAAATATTGATGTAGAAATGGTTCTTGAGTTGTGAGTCCTATGCAAGAAAATACCTTGTTTTCTCTTTAAAGTAGTGTTTAAGTCAATTAGGAGGATATCAAATATTGGTGCATCACCACTTGTTTTCTTAGTTTTTTTCCTTTACCCTTTTCATACACAATTGATAGATTAGAGAGAGCTTTAAAGGTGCATCAAGGGGAGCTAGCCCCTAATCTAGAGATTCATCACTAAAAAATTGTCACCCATAGCAAGAGATATGATTCCATTTTGTCGCTTGGATGAGAAGAGATGAAGCATCTCCTCAAGGGTGAAAATCCAAGCATCAACAGGTCTTAAATTAGATTATTGAGAATTTAATAGTATAAAAACTAGTAGCTAGATATGTTTTGTTAAAAAATATTTTAGTTTACATAACCTATTGGGGGTAGACAAGGTACCTATCACTTCATTCCACTTAGAAAAGGAAGTTTACCAATGGTATTGAAAATCAAATGAAGAACCAACTTGGGTTGATTTTTCCAATCTCTTGTTGGTATGTTTTTGACCCAATGTATATGATTATTGAAAGGAACAAAAAATAAAGAATTATAAGCCACAAAGATCTTAGGTGATAATATAAAAACATCATAAAGAGAATCTTAAATAAATAGACTTACAAATTGATATGCAGAACAAAGATCAATAGCATATAATATATCTCCAAACTTCATGTAATTATAATGAAAGTGCCTTGCATGTATAGGCAAGGAAGATTAATCATAGTTGTAATATCAAGCTAAGAGATAACATAGGGATATAAACCCACTATACCTAAATATAAAACATTTAATATCCACACCTGAGTGGGTGGGGAAAAAATAATGATTAGCTAAATAAATCACCTAGGAAACATGAGCTAACATAAATAAACTACTATAAAACCCACTGATCCGAGCAACAATTCAGATGACAATTCGGGTGATGGGTCCACCCCAATTGATGATGAAACTTCTGGGAGCCATAAATTTTGCACCGTAGATCCAATTGACTCGCCGTTTAAACTGTTGGAAAGCTAATAATGAGGGGAACATCATGAGATAGCATTGATATTTTTCTCAATGAAGTTTGACCCCCTAAAACCCAATGGAAGTGTCCCAAATTTCAATTTTAGTAGTGCAGTCTAAAAATAGTAAGTTTCTAAAAATAGTAATTCCTCGAATTTTGTATTGTTGTAAATCATGGAAGTCGAACCAATTCATCTCCTTCTAGATTAGTGACCTTCCACATCCTCCCCACACCTTCAAAACATGTATAAATGAAGATGTAACCTGAAATGGAAATCAGACATCTCTTCTCAGAGATAAGCATATGTTTGGGTCTGCAAATTTGATCAATAAAACATCTCTTCTCAGAGATAGCATTATTTGAATTGTTTTGTTCTTGTTTCTTGAATTATATTTCAACCAAATCTTTCAAATTTTGGATCAATCCTCAATAGAATTTAGGCACCAAAAATAAAGTGGCATATCCATAATATGAGTCCTAGAAATAAGGTTTGATAAGGTACTCATGTAAAATATATCCATGAATAAATAAGGAAGATGTCCTCATGAACACCCCCCAATGAAAAATTTTGAAACCTCAAGCATACCATGCAACTCAAGATAATGAGGTGATGTAAAAGGCTTCCTAAATATGTCAAAAACTTATTGGTGAGTCGAAATGTACTCCAAACAAGTAAATCTATCATGATTGTGATAAAAAATGAAGTGCATGTGAATTTCAATATGTTTGGTCTATTGGTACTCAAAAGACTTACAAGAAATATGAATTACAATTTGGTTGTCACACCAAAGTACAATAGCTGAATTTTGTGTGATTCCAAACTCTATCAATAATTGTAAAATCCAAAGAACCTACTAAGTCATTATGACTACCACCTTATACTCTACTTATGTAGATGAAAGTGAAATAGCATGTTGCTTATTTCATACCCAAACAACTAGAGAAGAACCAAGAAAAAAAATGCAGTGATAAGTGGAACACATGTCTTTAATAGAACCTAACTAATTTGAATCAATATAATCAACCAATTGATTATAACATATGGTGTAGTATAACCCAAAATGGGAGGTGCCCTGTAGATATCACAAAATCCTTTTAGTAGTCTGTTAGTGATTGTCATAAGTATGTGTAAACCAAAATATAATCCCAAATATAAATTAAATACCAGGGAAAGTGTAGATTAAATACATGAGGCTTCTAACCAATTGTATATACAATGTAGGATCACAAATAGGAGTGGTGCAGGTGGAAGTAAGAGTGACTCCAGACTAGAAATGATAAGGACTTGTCTTACAATTAACCATACCAAAACATTAAATAAGATCATGGGTGTACTTTTATTTACTTAAATTAATCCCTAAATTTGATTGAATAATATACAAACCAAGGAAAAAGTGTAAAATACCAAGATCTTACATATCAAAGTGCATGGAAAGAACATGTTGAATAGTCTAAATATGGGAAGAAGAAATCCTAATAAGAAGTAGATTATCAACCTACAATATAAGTGTTGTCACCTAATCTTGCAACCTAGAAGAGGGTGTTCAAGCCTCTTCCATATTTGGGAAACATGGGAACACTTCCAGGTATGTGGGTGTACCTATAGTGGAAGTGATCCTCTATATTTAAGGGATAACTCCTTAAATGTATCTTGAAGTGATTTCACCTATGCTAATGCTTGTTTATGGGGAAAAGAGTTAGAATTTTCATGAATTGAACCTATTCTAATTAGGTGATACACCAATATTTTTTCCACATGACCATCACATTTCATTCACTAAGAAATAAAACATACATACTAGTCTCAAAGTCCTAAAGGATTCTAACATGAGTTTTTCAATATAAAGGTGAGATATATGAAGTAACACAAGGAAAATGAACCAGAGGTCAAATTTCACACTCCAAGGACAATCATACACTTGAAAGGAGCCTAAAACACTTGAATACACTCTATATGACATGTTATAATGAGAGTTTCTTGTAGAAGACATGAAAAGACAAGGAAAATCAAAGGATATAATCACTGAACTTAACTATTCATCACTTTGCACACTCGAACAAGATATTCTTAAACTCAAAACTAGATTTATTGAATTATTATAAGGAAAAATATGACATCAAACTAGAATTGATTTGCCATACCATGTGTGGTCTTATTTACAAAGGCAAAATGGTAGTTACTTATAGTATTTGAGAGAGAAGTGGGGAAAAAGAAGTCTAAAGGTCACTTGAACACTTGTCATGCTGAGAGGAGGAGTTACATATGTAGGGGACTGGATTATTAAATAGCACATGGATGCCTCTTGAAATAAATGTCCATATAAAACATGAAAAACTCTCCAAAATGGTGCAAAGACTCTTTAGCGAGCCTTTGTGAAATTGCCTTCATCATGGATCATCTCTTGAGGATTTAAAACTGAATTGGAGAGAGTTGACACATATGTAGTTGGCTTGGTTGATCTTCTAATTTGGCATGGTTAGAGATGTTTAGTGATGAGTATGGTGATTTGAGTATGTGTAAGGGATCTTATCAGTGGTCAAGGATGTTTGGAGATATTGTGTGCATCAGTAGAATTCATCTAGTAGTCCATAGTTTTCATCTAGATAGTTTGGGTTTAGTGGCAAAAAATTTGAGTTTTTAGTTTGTTGACATCACCATTACCATGTGTAGATGAGTCAAGGGGGGTTGGTCATATGGTTATGATAAAATTTGTACCTAGTTACTATGTGCTAAGTCTTAGGTCATGAACCTAAGTGTAGTCGATGATATGTGGGTGTAAAGTTGGGCTCCCAGGCATTTTGACAATGTTTTCCCATACTTGGCCAAATTTTCAAAGTGTTAAGAAGAGCCAAGTTAGTATTTTAATGATGGAATATCTCACATGAGTGTATAATTCAAGAGAAGATGATCATATGGGTTTGTTCATTTTTGAGCCTAGTTTATATATGCTAAATTTAAAGGCCTACTCATAAAAACTCTTATTCTAAGAGGGCCTGAATGGAAGAAGCCTTTTCATATTCATATAAATGTATTTGACACCACTCTAAGATTTGTTCTTGGCCAAAAAGATGAATCTCTAAGTTATGCAATTTATTTTATCAACAAGAATCTTTAAGGGGTTGAACTAAACTACATTGTAATAGAGAAATAATTTCTCATTGTTGTCTATGCCATCAATATATTTAACACTACATTATAGGTTACCAAGTATTCATCCACATCGATCATGCAACAATAAGGTATTCAACGAACAAACATGTTGTAATAGGAAGGATAATTTGTTGGTTGCTTTTGTTGTAATAATTTGATATTACCATTATAGATAGACCTGGTAAAGAATATAGTCACAGATTTTCTATCTCGATTGAAAAATGATGAGCATTGACCTATTGTTGATGACTCTTTTCCTGATGAATATTTATTTACTATAACAAGTCAATCTCTTTGGTTTGCAGATATTGCTAACTGTCTTATTTTAGGATCACTACCACAACATTTCTCACCTAGGGATAAACAACACCTAATCCAAAAGAGCATACATTATTCTTGGATTGTAGGATCTCTTTATCACTAGACTAGATTAACTTATAAGAATATGTATGCGAGAAGATGAAGCTTATGACATTCTCAGAGCTTGCCATGATGAGCCTTGTGGGAGTCATTTTACTACCAAATGGACTATCGTGAAAGTACCTACTACTAGATATTATTGGCCTTCTTTATATAAGGATGTTATGATGTACACCCGTAGATGTGATCAATGTCAATGTATGGGAAAGCCCACTCACTCTGATGAAATACCATTATAGCCAGAACTAGTTCTAGAACCCTTTGACAAATGAGGACTAAATTTTTTAGGTCCCATTGATCCTAAATCAATAACAAGGAATACATACTAGTGTGCACTGATTATGTCACCAAACCCATGCTCATACACTGAAGTTCAACAAAAGTTATGCAAGGACATAATTGTCCTCCTAGAAATTTTTTGACATAGTCAACTCTGTGGTAGATAATTTTGAGAAGGAATTTTCATGGTGATATATATCACACATGATTGGATTCTCTTATTTGAAGATATCATATGGTCCAATTTTTAGAACATACACTTGAGTGAATAAAAAGATATGGAGGTGCAAAGTTGGTCTTCCAGGCACATAAGCAAGGTTCCCATAGTCATATTTTTACAAGTTAAAGTTTGAGCAAGTCTCAAGGAGATTAATAAAGCATATTTGATCCAATATGTCAGGAAGTAGAGAGATGGCAAGAAGTGCACATTATTTAACAATAGATCAAATGTAAAGGATAGATATCTAATGGTGACTGGGTGTTCATATATATTGATTAAATGGAAAGAATTACTATTTAAGTAACTGGTTGATCTGTAGAGATAGACGGTGTGTGCTGAGTCAACATTAAAAGATTTCATGATATGAGGCCAAAGTGACTAAGGTTTAACCTTTGAGCATTGGTGCTTATGTATTAAATTTTAAATAAGATCAATGGTGCATAATTGATCTAAGTAGTGAGGACATGAGATGTGAGCTTAGTGTTTGATGTTTAACTATGATCATTGTCATTTGAATATTCAAATTTAACAAGGGAAAAACTAGTGTCTGGTGTTTGGACCATATATGTAAAATAATCAATTTGTCAAATAAAAGTAATATTAACTTTTGAATATTTTATTTAATTAATAAAATAATTTTAGGTTGTATTTTTCTATTTTTTTATTTTACAAATTTAACATAAAATTGAATAATAAGATTATGCATATTAATATAAATAAATAAATTAAAAATATTAATATAAGAGCACATATAAATATACCTTCATATTTAATTAATAAATCAATATAATTTTATGTTTTTTTTAGGGAATGAGAGAAACACCAAAATTCAATATCTTAATATTTTTAATAAATCAATATAATTTTATATTTTTTTGAGAACGAGAGAAGCACCAAAATTCAATATTTTTATTAATATCAATATAAACATCATTTATGTCTTAAAAATTTAAAAAAAAATATTATCCATATAAAATAAAGCAAAAAAATCATTTAAATCATTAAATTATATATCATCATCATTTAAAAATTCTTCTTCATCAAAATTAAAAAAATAAATTTAAATAAAAACTAAATCTTATCTCAAGATAACATGAAGTTGAATTTGTATTAGTTCATATAAATTTACGGCTTCATCAAAGTACAAAGTATCAATCATATGGTAACCCCTTCTTCTATATAAAAATAAGCTATTCGAAGTTAAGCATTATTGAACATACTCATGTAAACCATTACTTTTGTCATCATTATTGTTGTATTTAATCCTTTATCTATTTGAAAAGTAATGCTAGATTGTCACTTTTCTCTTATTTCCCGTGAATCAACAATCGCCTTCCCTCGGTGGTGTTTTTTTTGGTTTTTTTTTTTTTTTCGGTTGGGTGGAAACAAAATTTGGTCTTCTATAACATTAAGTGCTTCTATTATATTTATTGGAGTAAAACTTATTTTTAAGAATATCATCAATTTTATCATTTTCATCATTTATTTATTTATTATTGTTATACTATCTAAACTCAAATTGTTATCTTCTTTCTCTTTTAAAAGTTTATGTTTTGGTTTAACAATATTTCCTTGAGTTCTATTTAAATGGGGCATTAGATTTTTTTTAGATTCCACTATTTTACAAAATTAGAAAAGTTTATTATCAATTGAAATTGCATAAATAATAAATTTTATATAAAAATTTCAAACATATATGTAAATTAAAAGGCATAGCACCTCTTGCATGAATTTAAAGTCTTTGAAGTAAAATATTACAAATTGTATTATTAAATATCACAAAATACAAAGTATCTAATATTTTTAATCCAAAATTAAATTTAATTCACTTGTATCATTAACATCTTTTTAATGATTGAAAAACTTCTCTATAGTAACATTTAAATACTCAAAACATCTTTATTTATAAGTTGTTGAATAAAGATATTACTACAAATACTCAATCTTGAACCATTATCCATAAGCACTCTTTTGATTTCCTTATTATCAATAATTATTTGAATCTTCAAAGACAAATTTTCATCAGCATTATTTAAGAATATTTTTTTGCTTTCAAAATTTATTAACTTCTCACAATCTTTCAAATATATCACAATTGATTGGAGGCATCTCCTTGTTTTAATAATTTATTGGCTTCTCACAATATTTCAAATATCTCACAATTGTAATAAAATGAGAAAGTTGAGTATCATTTGTAAAAGTTCTTCAAAAAAATTATAGAGAATATATTATAAAAATAGTTTAATTTTTATCGTGATCTTTTGCATAAAATTATAATATTTTGCATGTACAAATTGAGCTTAAGGACTTGTGAAGACTTAGAAAATATATGAAGGAATATTTTGATTGAACTTGTCTTTACTCAATAACTTTTTGAGTTATACATTCATTTCTCATAGTATGTGATCATCATAGAAAATTTGAAGGAATGTGAAATTTTTACAAGGATTTGATTGTAGACGAGTCTTTTTAGATCAAGTAATAAAAAATATAGTAGCAATAGATGAATTTTAAACAAATTGAATTTATTATTAATAAATGTAGATTTAAATATAAATATAACAACTTTACATACATTTTATAGGAAAATTTGATGAATAATTATAAAATAATGTTATTGAAAAATCTAAAAGTCATAAAAAATTAACTAATTAACGAAAAATAATCCATAGAAAATACTTTAATGATCAACTAGGGTTTAAATTATATATTCACATAAATATAGTATTTAAATTTTAAAAACATGAAACACTCTTTAGACATAGATACATAAAACCGTAGGACCAACATTGTTTTAAAAAATTTCAAAGAAAAATTAATTAAAATTTTAAATATTTAGTTAGATTTATGTGGTAAATTTTTATACCATTCAAGAGCAAATCTCGTCAAATGTTATATGAAAAATTGTAAGAATTATATAATTACGAATAAATCTATGGTATGAAACATAAAATGATATCAAATGAAGATAAGGATTCCCATTTACATTGTACATTTTAAATTTAAAAACTCTAATGACATTTAAATTAAATATGAGAATTACAATTTTCTTTAAAAATATAATAAATTGAATATACTTATAAACATAAAAATTAAAACTTTACTTTATATAATTATAAATTTAAGAGAATTAAAAAAACACAAATCTCAACTTTCTATAAACAAAAAATAATTAAGAGAAACAAATACAATAAATTTAATGACCAAAATTTACACTTTAAAATAATATATTTAAAATTTTACAATAAAAACTTAAGAATTCACACATTAAAAAACAAACAAAATAAATTTTAACCATTAAATTTTACAATTTAAAAATAATATATCTATAAAAAAAAATTTAGAAATCTATATTTGCAAAACACATAAATATATATATGGAATATACACATTAATTTATCCATCCGGAAGAAAAAACCAAAGAACATGGACAAAACAGATTAATAGATAAATAATATTCAAATGAATAATTAGACATATGGAAAGATGGTAGGCGTTCCCCCTTTAAATTGGTTTAAATCAAAATCAAAACAATCTGATTCAGTTCCCAAAAATCGCAAGCCCTTATTTAAATTATTGAAAGAAGCGCAAACGTCAAAAGCTCCTGACTCTTCACCAAATATACCTGGTAGACTTGTACCTTTCCCTTAATTGCAGTTGCAAGCAAGCAGCTGTAATTGCAGTTGCAAGCAAGCAGCTGTAATTGCAGTTGCAAGCAAGCAGCTGTAATTGCAGTTGCAGTGAGTAATTAAATCATTCATATCCGTGCGGTCTTCCTTCTCACGCATGCAAATGCGAAACTAGACTTTAACGGGATATCTATGGATGCAATCCAACCAAGGATTGGTCGTCGGGCTCGCCGAGAGGTCCTTCAGAGCCTTCCAAACAACACTGCTGCACTTGAATCCAGTGCCGAATGCAATCATCCATACTCTGTCCCCCTTCTTTATTCTCTCCTTCGCTTCAAAATATGCCAATTCGTAGAACACCGAGCTGCTGGAAGTGTTACCAAATCTGTGGAGCGTCATGCGCGCTGGTTCCATCATGTATTCGCTCAGTCTCAGGCTCCTCGATATCTCGTCGATCACCGCCTTCCCTCCCGTATGAATGCACACATGCTCAAACGCCTTCGAGAAGTCCGGAACGTAAGGCTTCATCGCCATCTTTACGGCCATGAGAGACCGCACATATTTCAGCTGCTCAGAAAAAGGGAGGACCAGCGGAGCCAGGGAGGTTATGTGGGCGCGCAGGCCTTCACCGGCCACTCTGATCAAATCCTTGGTCAGCCTAATCCCCACGATACCCTTGTCGTCGTCGTCCTGAAAAGCTGCGACGTAGGATTTATCATCGGCGCCCCTGTGCGTTCTCACGCACTGAAGCAGCTCCATCTTCGACCGGGTTCGATCCCCCGACCTGCTCGACAAAATCGCCGCTGCGCATCCAACCCTAAAAATACAGTTGGTGACAAGCATGGATCTGTCCTTCCCATAATACGTATTAAGCGTGATGTTCTCTGTAATGATAACGAGAGCACAACCCCCTTTCAGATGACCTCTCAGAAAGTCGCTCGCAAGACTCACGGCCGTAACTCCGGAGCTGCACCCCATTCCGGCCAAATTGACGCACTTGACGTCCTCCTTCAGCTTGTAGCGGTTAATTATGACGGAACTGAGAGACGGCACCGTGGTGAGCATGCTACAGACGGTGATAAGAATATCTACATCTCCAGCGCACAGAGCCGTGTCTGAAAACACTGCGTCCACCGCCCCAAACATGACTTCCTCGGTCTCATTCAGAGCGGCTTCTAGGGTTTCCACTTCTTCGTCCCGGAAAGGAAAAGGAGGACTGTACGTTTCGTGGCCGAGGCCGGATTTATTTAAAATCCGGCGCATGAACTCCATGCTGTCGTAATCGAACTTCTCCGTTCGCTGAGCAAAGTAATCGATAACTTCGTAGCTGCACTTCCTGTCGTCGGCGGGCTTGAACGCCGAAAACCCTAGCATGTAAACCCTTCGAGGCCTCCACATATAATACACCAGCAATCCGCAGGTGGCCGTCCAGAAGAGCAGCATGGCCATAACAGAGTAGTTATTCCACACCTTAACAACCTCGCCTAAAATGGACCGCACTAAACTCCTCGCCATTATCAAATTCTTTCAATACACCGATGCCAACTGCAAAACAGAAAGTAACAAATACGTTCGGACTGCGGATTTCTGCCCCTGATTTATTTCATACGAGTCAACAAAAATTTGAAAAAGACATTCTTCTTAAAGTTTTGAAAATATATAAATATAAATAAAATATCTTAATTTTAGTTTAGCGAAACTGGTCAAACACCATTCTTAATCTATGGGAAATTCCGCGCATTCTACCTACTTACGCGGTGACTTTAATGACTATTACTGCCCGCCTGATACACATCTTCTAGACCCTGCATTGTACTGGATTCCATTTTTCAGTCCTTTGGCCGCTCTTGGACATTATATTTCAAATAAATTAAGTTACTGCCCTTTGGCTTCATCAACCTCTATACAGGTAAAGACGTCCTCGAAATACCTGTGTACAGAACAAGAGACATTGTGCTCCACGTTACGTTTCGGGTCAGCTCTTTAAACCCTTCAAAATTAAAGCTCGACAGCTACAAATCAAACAATTATAACATTGTACGATATTGTTTGGATACAACTGTCTGTAAGTTTTAAATTTCAATCTTTTGCTATTTTTTATATGTAATATAAATTATGGATAGAGATGTAGATATTTATGTAATTTTGAATTTTTACATCTCAAAAAAAAGGTTAATGGTTGTTGTTTGAATTGGTGAAGATGTTTGGCTCACAAAAAGTATTTCGGACAAATTTGGTAGAATAGATACCCTTCATATACTAGTTTTTACTGTTGTGTAAAGCAGTGATCAATCAAAAAAAAATCTCAATGTTTCTAATGTTATATGAACCAATCATAGTGAAGAACCCTATAACCTTGTGTTTGAAAAAAGGTAAGAGAAACCTAAATCACTTTAAATATGCCAAGAGAAGAAAAATAAGGGAGGTTTTTAGTAGTTAGCAAAGAAAAAGAAAAATATAACCTAGTAGTTGCCCTGAGGGCGCAAGGAATGCCAGAAGGAATGTATATTTAATTTCCGTGGTTTTTTTTTAAAGTGTTTTCTTTTCATATATGGAGTATCTGCAAACACTGAGACTCCATATTAGATGTGCCACCACTATTGTTAATTTATATATCTATATTTTTGGGGCGGCATCCTCTGTATCCCCTGTTGCACGCTATACTCGACATTTGGAGTACTCTTCCAAAGACATCTTCAAGGAGAAAAAGATTTCATAATGAAACAGGGCCACGCAGAGGAGTGGAAGAATCTAAATGCAGTGCTCAAAGAAGTGTTTTGATTGCATCCAATTGCTCCTATGTTGCTTCCTCACAGAATCATCAGTTCGTGTGAAATTGACTTTAAAGGATAGGGTTTTGCATTGAAGCAGGGAGAAGAATATGTGTGGGGCTTCATATCGCTGATAAGATGCTTCACTTGATTTATTGGCATGTATGCCCACTGATTTACAATTACCAGTCATGTTCAGTTCCTTGCAACCAACAATGTTGACAACTAGTCGTAAAAACTATAGTTTTGATGTCAAATAGAGGGTTAGAGGGTGAAATAATAAGAGTTAAAGGGTGCATCAATAAGGCTATGACTAAAACATACATATAGTGACCAAGAGATGATGGTATTGATCCAGAGCTTTGAGTCATTGAATAGGCTTCAAAACATCAACTTGGAGGATCTGATTTTTTTTTAGAATGCCATGAGATTTATCAAATTTATCACTTCAAACATATCAAATTTATCACTTTAGACATTCAAAACATCTTAAGCTCAGTGAGGCATAAACCAACTTCTACATTAGTGCTATCAATTATATGAAAATAGTCTATGCAAATCACATAGTTCGTCAAAGGGAAATGAACAAGTGGCAAAAGCAGAAATGTTACATAAATAGGGATAAAGACATTATCGATGAGTGAGAGACAGTAATGCTTGAGAAAAAATTGTTGTAGATATAAGAAACCCTAACAAAAAGGGTTCAAGATTTTCGCTTGGCATTTTCAATACCGCTGAAGAAGCCACAACAACATGTTACCATGTGGCATTCATTCTTAACTTTTTGCTCAAAGTCAAGTTCAAATGTTAAGTGGGTCCCCATTCTCAATCTACTAGTGGAAACATCCCAAGAAATAGGTTCGAACAATCCTTTGTTTCATAAAAAATCTCAATTGAATCGAAAAAAATGTGAGGTCAAAGTTGACAGGGAATGTAAGAGCACATGTTTGGGATTTAAGGCTCTTTGGATAACATTATTATACAAATAACATTAATTAAATAAATTATTACAAAATCATTGGTGATATCCTTACATTATAATATATTATGTATTATATTATATACTATATTATATATTTCAATATATTTTATCGTATACTATGTTATATTTTAGTATATTATTATAATATATTGTATTATTACAATATATTATGTATTATACTATATTGTATATTATATTTTAATATATATGTTAATATATTATAGTATATTTTAATATATTATAATATGTCTTAATATATTCTATATTTTAATTATATGTTTTAATATATTTGCATAATATAATACATAATATATTAAAACAATATTAGAATATATAATAAAATATTTAAATACTAGCTAAAAGTCAAATGAATAATTGAGCACGACACCAATAAAACAAAACCAATTCTTTACATGGCAATTTACATTGAATCCAATCTAACTGTGGTAGTTTGTGTGCATATCAAGTATTCTATATCCTTTTGCCATTGTAACAGTAGGTAAAAAAAATATATTTCTACCCAGTTTTGAGTCACTTCACATATCACTTCCCATTGAATGATGTTTCTTTTTATCTATATTCCTCTAGACCCTACCAAAGTTGATTTTTCCACTGTGATCATCCTTCCATAAATCTCTGCCAGTTTTACAACTTTCTTTGAGGTGTTTAACTCAATAATATATGCGAGACCAAAGAAAAATAAAAAACAAGTCATTCAGACATAGCTCATATGAGTTGCTTTTAGGCCTTGATGTGATGTTGTTGATGTCAAAATGCAAAAAAAAAGGTAAGGTAAACATAGCTCATATGCAGTTTACTGCAGCAAAAGATAAAATATTTACTCTAACTTTGAGGAATTACATGGACTTCCCAAAGAAATAGTTAGAGAAATCTTGATGAGAACATCACATAAATTCTGCTGCAAACTCAAGGTGATATGCATAACTTGGAAGGTTATGCTGGAATATACCCAATTTTTTGAAGATAAAATGCGGTTTGGGTTGTCTAAGGATTGTATATGTTTGCCTCATATATTGAATGATAATTGTGAAGGATTTGAAGAGAGGCCTATTGTTACAATATGTGATCTTGTTCATAAATTTTGGGATAGACTTCCTCCAATCCCACTTCTTTTTTCTAAGTGCATTTGCCTCAAGAGAAAAGTGGTATTAGTTTACTATAGTAGTAGATTACCCAAAACAAAATTATTGAAATTTTTTGGTTTGTCATTTAACACATGAAAGAGTTTTGCAGTTTCCTTTAGCGTGTTTAATTGAACAATACATGTGAGACCCCAAAACAAATAAAAAGTAGACATAGAAAACATGTGGGGTCTACAAATAATACCTTCCCTGCAACCTACACATGTGTTATCACATGCATGGCCTAAAAAACTTCAAGCTTTTAGGTACTATGTAGATGAATCTAAGCCATCCACGTGGCAGGCAAGGATCCAATCTAGGGACGAATCTAAGGTTTGTTTCCCCCAGTAAACAAACCTCCAACGTAATAAATAAAATAAAATTTATTATTATTATTATGAAAAACAACAAATATAAAAATAAAATAAAAAATAATTAATTAAAATAATATAAATTAAAATTAAATTAAATAAATTATTTAAATTTAAAAATTAAATAAACAAAATTAAATTAAAAAGGGGCCACGACTTGCTTATTTATATTAATTAAATAATTAGTTATTTAACTATTTTATTAATCAAACTACCAAACAATAGGTTCGAAGGAAATGGTAAGGGTTTGCATAATCTATGTTGGAATTATAAACTTATACACAATCTTATTTAGAAAATATTATGTTAGAATAAAGCACATAAGTTTGTTAGAAGTTAGTTGTTTATTTTTGGAGATGCTATTATATTGTGTGCATGTATTTGTTGAGTGCACAATAATAATAGATACTCCTATTTTATAGGTTATTTATGCAATAATAAATTATTTCACAAAACAACCTACCTTGCCTATTTAATAGGCATTGCCATGCACTTTTGACTCGGTCCTTATGGAAACCCACATGGATGATGTGAATATAATTATAGAGACTTTATTATGTATATTTACTATGTGTGTGCAATGTCTCTGTGTCAAATGTTATGGTAATGGTGTGTAGGATTGATCCTGCAGTTGCATGAGTTCAATATGAACTCCATCATGGTATTAGAGTGGTTTTTGTAGTCATTACTTGGCCTAGTTCAATCCATTAATCAAATAATACAACTGCATTTTATTATCTTTTTTGTGGTCACCCATTTTTTGATCTCATTTGTTGAAGACCGGTGGGTGAGGCCCAATTTGGTAGGTGGCCAAACCACCTCACAAGCAAACAAATTATTTTTTTCTCCTTTGATTTTGCTCTCTTGATTCAATTTTAGATGCATTTTTGACAATGATTGATATCTTATTTGCATGAGCTTTGCCCCACATTGCTTCTTCTTATCCTGCATTGTACCGCTTATGCCAATATTACTTTTTGTACTCACTGATGCTTTTTTGGCAAAGATTGACATCCTACATTCTTAACTACTTTTTTTTACCACTTGTTTTTTTTCTGCACACTACTCCCTTATTTTAGGAACAACTCTCTTATTCTTAATGGCATCTTCTACAGATTAACATCATTCTAATATTTCTTGCATCATCTAGTGTTTTTTTTGTGGATTATTTTTGTACTCACACTAAGTTATAAAGTGCCATGGGGGGTTTGTTAATTTAGCCTTGTCTACCTTCATGCATTTGTGTGCTCTATATTGGGCATTTTTTCACTCTTTCAGTTTCTTGACTTTCCCATCACCACCAGGGCCATCTTCTTGAGAGGTAGTTATTATGTATCTTCAACACTTTTTTGATAGTTGATAGTCTCCTTTAGATTTGTTGGAGAGCTTGATCTCCTTCTAAATAGTAGTTATTCTGGTGAATACAATGTCATCATGTTAATTTTTAAGTAGTGGATTTAGCCCACTCATGTAAACTTCTTTACATCACTCTACTTAGTCAGTAGTATGGGGGGTATGGTGCATATCTTGCTTCTGAAGTTTTCATGTTCCTTGCTAACCCTTGTGGCATACCACAATATTCTAGTAGTAGATCAAATTCAGTTGGTAATTTTTTTTTCACTATTGACACCTCTGACAAACTCTTTTCATAAGAACTGTTTTGGTGAATTCTAGTGTTAGTTGTTTTTTGTGATCGAGTAGTGGATCCAGACCACTCATGCAGATTGAGTTCCTTTGAGACTTTCGAGTCCACTGAGTGCATTTGTATTTGATGGCCTTCATTCCATACAGTGCACCTGTTCAACTTTATGTTTGAGTATTGAGCCATTTGCTTTCTTGGGACACCTTATAGCATATGTTTTTTGCTCTCTCGACTTTAGATATTTTTTACTAGTTTTTGGGTGCCTTGTAGTGATACATTTCATCCTTGGTGACTTTTTTTTCTCAAATGTTTTGAGATCAGTGTTTTTTGTAGAGTTAGCCTTGTATAGCTCTAGTACTAGTTCCTATTTTAATTGGTGATTAAAATGACTCAACATCTATATATTATGGTAAGATGGATTGGTTACCATAGGGACACTTTACATTTCAATGTAATTTGTACATGGGTACTTGATCAGGGCTAGTTACCAGGACCCATCCAGTCTCTTTACTTTCTCTTTTCTTACTCCATATTCTGTGCTTAAAGGAGGGTGATAGAGTAAAGTGTATAAGCTTGATTTAGGATTCAATTGTTTATTGTTTGAGATACTAATATATTTTGTGCATGTATTTGTTGAGTGCCCAATAATAATAAATACTCCTATTTTATAGGTTATTTATGAAATAATAATTTATTGCATGAAACTACCTACTTTGCCTATTTAATAGGCACTCCCATGTACTTTAAACTCGATCATTATGGATACCCACATAGATGATGTGAATATAATTATAGAGACTTTATTATGAATATGTGTTATGTGTGTGCAATGTCTCTATGTCAAATGTCATCGTAATGGTGTGTAGGAGTGATCCTGAAGTTGCATGAGTTCAATATGAACTCCATCATATTATAAAATGTTTCATATTTGTGAAATGAATATAAATTTTTTAATTAATACATTACTTGTTATCCATATCTACAGTTATTTAAGTTTTTACTTTCTATATCGCTGAGGAAGGGGATTGACTACTTTAGTATTGGAGCTATCCTTCATTAATAATTTTAATCCTTTTTGTATTTTTGATTTAAGAAGCTCATAATTACATAGATATCGACATTTCTACCTGTGTTTTGGATTACATATAACTGATTATAATTAATGACTAAGTGTACCCTTAAATATGAACATTCATTCAGTAAATAGTCACGATGAGGGGGCATCGAATCTACCAAAGTCATCAATAGAATGATTTTGGCCCTAACTATTTGACACTCCGTGTTAGATGTCTAGAGGAATTTTTACCTTGGTCAATGGTATAAAAAATCATCATCCTCACTAACCAAATAATAAAACTTTTAATCATCATATTTTAAAAATTGTTATTTAATAAAAAGTTAAATTATATTTATTTTGTAAAATGAAAACATGTGTTTTATAATAAAGTTATCAAAAAAAAAGTAGAGGAAGGGGACTAGTAATTGGGTGGCGTCCAATAGTGGTGACCTAGATTGTGGATATAAGGACCAATTATATGATAAAAAGAGACTAGTAGTTATTGCATAAACATCACATTGTTAATAGAATTAGACCAATAAAATCCAACCACAATATGCCACATAAGATATCTTTTAATTGGTCTCTCATTCACAACTATTAATCACACCTAAAAATGACCAAAAAATAACATGTTGACGTACAAAGCATTTTATGGCTTTAGAACACATGTAAAATCATCCCAAATGATTTATTTAAACTTAAAAAACCTTAGAATATCTAAATCCATTTTATTACATTTGGAGGTGGCTTAATATGAAAGATGAGGGATCTTGAAGTTAGGGGTCCAAACTACTTATCGCCTTCCCCTATCACACTTTGAGGGGAAAAAGTCATATTAAGCTCAAGGCATAAGAAAATATCACTAACTAGAATGAAGGTGAATATTTTGAAGATATATTAAAATAAATAAAATTTTGCAAAAATACATAAAAATGTCACAAAGGTACACACTCTTAATGAGCAATCACAACTACCACAAATTAAACTAGGTAATGGGTGTCATTGGGTTTGTAAAGTGAGGTAGACAATCACCCCACCTGCTACCACCAATTGAATCCATGATTTTTATTGTGTGATTTCATCTCATTTATTCTTTTACATTTTTTATTCTCTATCAGGTTATTGCCCCACTTATTAATGCATGTTGCATAGATATCTATTGTAATCACTTAAAACTATTAGTTTACATAATAAAAAGTGTAGCCAATGTAACTTAACTATTTTTTCATAATCTTACCTTTTAACATTATATTTTTAATGTTAAAAGATTTTAAATATGAGAGCGACAATAAATAATGTGAAAGGTAGTAATTTAAAACTCAAAGCTCTAATGTGGTCACCGCCTGCCTCTCTATACTATTTTTTTGGCCTAAAGCATCAACATTGACATTAGTTAATTTAGATTTGGATGAGTTAAATTAGGTTGATGATGTTGAGGATGGTATTTTGCACATATAGTTATCTCCTTGGTAAATATTATTTCTTCTTCAGAGTCTATCACAAACAAGACGTGAGACAGTGATAAACCCTATAGACTTGACAAGGGATTAATTAGGGGATTCCTTAATCCTCCTAGACCCAAATCTCATGAGCATCTTAGTTCAATCTCAAGTATTATCAAACCCACTAGTATCCACGATGATGAATAAATTGAGCATTGGGTGTATCTAGGGTGAAAAAATTCCTATAATCATTTCCACAACTACTCTGCCTTCTATTTATCATTTCTCCCTTCCTCAACCCTCAACACTTTATCTTTGGTTCATGTGCTCAGTCATCAAAAGGTCTCTTCTTCAGTTTCATAAGTTTCATCTCAACTTGATGCTACTCCTTTCTAGATTCAACCCCATTTTAGTCAACCCATTATCTTGGTAGGTGATATCCCCATTTTATTATTTGATGAGTCCCCTATTCTTTCTCTCTCTAAGTCATCTAATTTGGGGATAAAATTTGACATTGATAGCAGATCATTGTTTGGAAAATGTGTGGGTATTTCTTTGTCAAAGTCTAAGCTTACTAGTTGTGCATCCTCTGAGTGGAGTTTAATTACTACCCCATCTTTCGATAGAGGTTTCTTTTAGGTCAATTTTACATGGTTTGATGAATGTGACTTCATAAGGACTTCTAGACCATGGTTTTAGGGAAACCATGGGTTCTTATTTTTCCTTTGGTCCCCCTTATTTAATGCAATAAATAAGGACATTTTAGCTACTCAATGTGGCTCAAATTTTATAATCTCCCACCTATTATATGCAAAGAGGACCATCTTAAACAACTAACTAATTTGGTGGTTCTTTCATCAAGATGGATGAGAGATCTAGGGGAAGTAAAATTGTAAAGGTTTGCATTATCATTGAATTGTCCAAGCCTTTTTTTAACTCTATCAAGGTGGAATCTTCTTGAGGCTCTTAGGATCAATTCATCAACTACAATACAACTATCCTTGGATACCATGTTCTTTCCTATTCTTTTCAAAGTTCTTGAGACCATCAAAGGTTTTAGAAAAAGGAGGGCCCATCTAATGATGATTTTTATATCACAAACATGGAGTTTTATTTTCATAGTGTGTTGTTCCTTCCCATTCTCCCTATTCTAACCCCATGGATTCTTTTCTTGAGAAGGTGGTGGTGGTGGAGAAATTTGGCCTAAGGGGGAGTTAGCCTCTCTACTATCATATTTTGATGGTTGTAAAGATGGGAAGTTGGTTGATAGTATTTTATAGGATTAGATGGATTTTCCAAGGTTCCATATCCCACCCCTTCCTAGCTCTAGAGGTGGGAAACCAAACGTTGATCTAGGCATGTTAGAAAAATGTAGAGGCCAAAGATCTGAGGCATAAAAGTTGAGATAAGAAGCTAAAGAATTAGTTAGAGATGGATGCTAGATCACTTTGGAGGAATTTCCTTCTAGGAGAAGGTTTATTCCTACCTACAAATGATTTATTTCCTCTTGTTACTTCTTTTTTTTTTGAATTTATTTTGATGAGATGTGCCATCTTAATTTTTTCTTGGGTGTTCCCCATGATCCATTGTATTGAAATTTACCTCTTTTTTCCTAGTTTCAACATTTTTTCTAACTAGTATTTTATTGCCTTTTTTAGGTGTTTTTAAATCTTTGGTTCTCTCTAGTTAGAGCTTTTATTCACTATTGATTTAGAGTGGTTATTTATTGGAGTTATGTTTTTTGGGGACTGGGCCCCTTTTTGTGTCTTAATACTAGTTTGAATCTTTGACATATGTAAAAGCTTCCCCTCTAGTGGTTCATATCTCTGATAAAAAAATTTATCCTTATAAAAAAGTAAATTAGCTTTACAATAAATATGATATATCAAATATAAAATAAATTGATTAATGCATTTTCGATTGGCTGAACTCAGGGGATGTGACAAAATTCCTAAGAAAATTTACTATTTATGGAACCTTAAAATATGTTTTTTTATATAGTAATGGGAGGAAGACAAATACAATAAAGTTGAGCATAGGTGGCAAATGTTATTTGGATAGGAAAATCTAAGCCATATAGATATATTTGGTAGGGTGCTAATTGAATGACCCACCTATCCATCACATTAAAAATAGGTGTAGTACAATGTTGGGGGATGACTCATTGTGTGCCACTCCTTCATTTGAGATCTACACCCCTAAAGTGAAATATATGGACATCGATATTTTTTCAATGCAACAACTACAATGGAATCCATGGGTAAAATAGTTGAGAACAAAGTAAAGCTATGTTGAATAATTTTAATGGTGATTTTTACACTATTTTCAATATGGATTTTAGGTTTTGATCATGTTTTAGGCTAATTTTTATGCCATGTGATCAATTTGGCTTTGGTTTATGGTAATATCAAGGGCAAATCTATATTCAACCATCAATCTCAACATTGATTATATTAAAGATTAATTACAACATGATTTAGAAATAATTTTTATGGAAATAAATCCTTCATTTTTTTCTATTTCTTTAGTTGATTTCTGCTAGATAAATTATAACTAGCTTGAATAATACCTAGTTTGTCAATTTATGCAAGATGTGTACAAAAATACCAATGAAAGACAAGTATTTTTCTCCATTTTTCACTTGGATACAACACTACTGGTCAAAAAGATACAAAATATGTATCCAGTAAGTTTGCCAAATAATTTAGAAAACCATCTAAATATGGCTTAACCATTCTTTACTTAAACTTATCTTTAGATACTTAAAACCTACATTAATGGTTGTTGTACCCATTTTTTTTTGGTACCCAAAATTTGAATTCATGAAATTTTTAAAATTTTGGTTCCCACATGAAGAAATTAAAAGTTTGGAACTAGATCAGCTATGCCTCATAGGCATACCTAGTCACTTACATGTTTCAATTAAATAAATTTTATTCTAGAGAAACTGAAGAAATCAAGTACCATTTGCACGGTCTTAAGTGTGCAACTAGTGAAAATTCTTTGTTTTGGCATATCTTTCACATCCAAACTTTGTTTTGGTTCTTGTTTTATTTTTTGGAAATATATTGTTTGGGAGATCATTTTTTATTTAGATCTCATAATCTTAAAGTGCATAAATTTTTCACACTTGAGATTTGGAACTTCGAATCTTAACAAAGACCAAGGCCCAGCTAAAAATTCTTTATTTTTTGTATATCTTTCACATTCAGACTCTATTTTGGTTCTCATTTGATGTTTTAGAAATATAGTGTTCTGAGGATCATCTTTGCTTCAAATATTAGAGGCTCAAATTTCATAGATTTTGCACACCGAAGATCCGTAACTTTGGATTGTTGGGGATCAACCAACAAACTTGATTACTTTTATGTAAGCAACTAAACACGGAATTAAACCAAAATAATAAGTAACTAGAATCAGAAACAACAAAGAATAAGAGATACAAGAAACCACCCTGAAAACTTGTATTAAACTCTTCCAGAAGGAAATACAATGAAGAAAATCACACTTTCTTCTCACACCTCTCAGATGTACAGATCTCTTTCCCTCAAGAGTTATCTCAATCAATTCCAACAACCTGAATTGATACACATATACAATATGTCTTGTACTATTCTCTCTTACACACTCCAAGCTATGAAGATCTATCCCTATTATATAAGATTAGGGATCATGAGCAATGCATTAACAACCATTAGATACACCTCTTAATCAAAGGATTAAAATAGTCATGCCAAAAATAGAAATACGGACTTACAACTAATAGCTAAACTAATCATGCAAACAATTTGTTCATCCACAAAAATAGACTTTCTGGATGCACAGGTAACCGACGTCGGTTCCTTCCTATCTGCACATGACCGACGTCAACCGATCTATAATCGATGTCGGTAGCTACTGTTCGACTCTTTGCCATCATCGGTGACTGTGTAAATCTAGCAACTTTAGCATCCACTCATCTGGTGAAGCTTTTAGCTCCACAACTCAACAATCTCCCACTTGGAGATAAACAGCTGCACTAGTACCTGTACAACAACATCTTCTAGCTTCTCCATCTTCAAACTCAATCTTGAAGACCAAAAAAAGTTGAATGAAGATTCAACTTCTCCTTTATTATTGGCTTTGTTAACATATCAGCAGGGTTCTTATTTATATGGATCTTCTCCAGCTTCAACTCACCATCCTCCAATACCTATCTAATGAAGTGGTACCTAAGCTATATATGCTTGGTTCTTGAATGAAAGGCTGAATTCTTAGCCAAATGAATTGCACTCTGACTATCACTGTATAATTTGCAACTCTCTTGCTCCTTTCCTAGCTCTTCCATGAACCGTGTCATCCATATCATCTCTTTGCTAGCCTCTGTGACTGCAATGTATTCTACCTCTGTAGTAGACAAGGCAACAACCTTCTGCAACTTTGAAATCCAGCTAACCGCCGTTCCACCAACAGTGAAAACATATCCTGTGGTGCTTCTCCTGCCATCTAAGTCACTTGCCATATCCAAATCTACATAACCATGTAGAGAAGTGTTTGACCCACCATAGCACAAATGCCTACTGTTGGTCCCTCTCAGATATCTGAGAATCCATTGAACTGTTTTCCAGTGCTCCTTCCTTGGATTGGCCATATACTTACTGACAACTCCCACTACTTGGGCAATATCCGGTCTAATACATACCATTGAATACATTAAGCTCCCAACTGCGGAAGCATATGAAACTCTACTCATGTACTCTACCTCATCATGTGAATTAGGACATTGTTCTTTACTCAACTTGAAGTGTCTAGCCATAGGTGTGCTTACCGATTTTGCATCCTACATATTAAACCTCTCCAACACCTTGTTCACATAATCCTCTTGAGACAAAATCAACTTATTATTTTTCCTGTCTCTCTTGATACTCATGCCAAGGATTTTCTTTGCTACTCCCAAATCCTTCATGGCAAATGTGTGAGCTAATTTCACATGTGTGAACCTGCAACAAGCATATCATCTACATATAGCAACAAGATAATATATCTACCATTATCCAATCTCTTAAAATACACACAATGGTCAGATTGACACCTACTGTAGCCATGCTCAGTCATAAACCTGTCAAATTTCAAATACCATTGTCTAGGAGCTTGCTTGAGACCATACAAGCTTTTCTTCAACCTGCACACAAGCTTCTCTTTACCTTTGACCTCAAATCCTTCCGGTTGATCCATATATATTTCTTCATCCAAATCTCCATGAAGAAACGCTGTCTTAACATCAAGCTGCTCAAGATGCAAATCCTCAATAGCAACTAAAGACAATACAGTCCGAATAGAAGTCATTTTTACTACATGAGAAAAAATTTCACCAAAATCAATACTTGGTTTCTGTGCAAATCCATTTACTACCAACCTGGCCTTATATCTCATCTGTCCATTCTCACCTTCCTTCAATCTGTAGATCCATCTGTTCTTCAGTGTCTTCTTTCCCACTAGCAACTCAACCAAATCCCATGTTTGGTTCTCTTTCAAGGAATCAATTTCCTCATTCATGCCTAGCTCCCACTGATTCTTGGATTCCACCTGTATTGCTTCATCAAAACTCTTTTGTTCTCCACCATCAGTGAGCAATAAATAGAATAATGAAGGGGAATATCAAATTGGAGGTTTACTTACTCTTTTTGATCTCCTGATGGGCGTCTGAGACTCATTCACAACACGCTGTCTGCCCAAATTCTCTGACAGTGACTGACCTTGGTCACTTTTAGGCCTATAACTGACCGATGTCGGTTTCACATGACCGACCTCAGTTCTTGCCTGACTGACATCGATCACTGTCTGACCGACATTGGTTCCTGTATTGCCGACGTCGATTCTTGCTTGACCGACGTCGGTCTCTGTGTTTTCCTATCTGTGATTATTCTTTCCCGCGAGCTCATTTTGGACCGTCACCTCGTCTAATTCAACATTGCTCTACTCAGATTGATTTAGCTTCTTGAGCTGATCACTATACATCACCTTCTCATTGAAAACAACATCACAACTCCTAATTATTTTGTTAGTTCCTAGATTCCAAAATTAGAATCTAAAATCATCAGAGCCATAACCAATAAATGTGTACCTCATAGACTTAGCATCCAGCTTCTTTCTATTTTCCTTATCAACGTGCACAAAAGCTTCAGAACCAAAAACTCTGAGAAATGAGAGATCTACCTTTTTACCTATCCATGCCTCTTCTAGAATTCCACCATCCAGAGCTGTAGAGGATCCTCTGTTAATCAGGTAAATTGTAGTATCTACAGCTTTTGCCCAAAACTGTAAGGGCAAACCAACATGCAACCTCATACACCGTGCATGCTCCATTATTATTCTGTTCATCCTTTCAACAACTCCATTTTGCTGAGGTGTCCTTGGAACCATCCTTTGCCTGCGTATTCCATTCATATAACAATACCAATTGAACTTATAGGTGCAAAACTCACCACCATTGTTAGATCTAAGGCACTTCAATCTCCTACCTGTTTCATTCTCAACTAAAGCTTTCCACATCTTAAAAGTGGAAAAACATCAAATTTCTTCCTTATACAATAGACCCATACCTTTCTTGTAGCATCATCAATGAAGGAAACAAAATATTGTGATCCTTCAATAGAAGTAACCTGAGCTGGTCCCCACACGTCTGTGTGAACAAGCTCCAACTTGTGCTTCTTCTTTGTTGACCCAGTCTTGAGAAAACTCACTCTCTTTTGCTTTCCAAAAATACAATGCTCACATAAATCTAGATCTATGCTTTTCAAATCTGAAAGCTTACCTTTTAACTTAAGAATAGTCATTCTCTTCTCACTCATGTGGCCAAGCCTACAGTGCCACAACTTTGCATCCACATCTGAAGTAGATAATACAGAAAGAGAATAATCAGTAATACAATTACATAAATAGAGAGTACCTACTCTCTTACCTCTGGCCAATACAAGTGCACCCTTGGTAACCTTTCAAGATTCAGCTGTGAGAGTTATTGTACAACCCTCATCCCCCAACTTTCTTGCAGAAATCAAATTCCTCTTCAAGTTGGGTACATGCATGACGTCCCTCAACACCCATGTGTTGCCATTCTACATTTTCAGCTGCACTTTTCCTTTGCCAACAATTTTACAAGGCTCATCATCCCCTAAATAAACTATTCCAAAATCTCCATGGACATAGTCACTGAAATATTTTCTATTTGGGGTTACATGGAAAGAGGCACCAGAATCTAAAACCTAAGATTCTATATTATTATGCAAAGAGAATATAAGAGCATCTTGTGCAACAATACCTATAACTTTTGCTTCTTCTTTACCTTCATGCTGATTGTCTTCTTTAGGTTTTGACCAGCAATCTTTGCTTATATGCCCTATCTTTTCACAATTTCAACAGGCTATCCTCCTGCCATTTTTGGATTTGGATCTACCTCTCATCTTTGACTTAGACCTTGATCTCTAATGCTTTCCCTTCTCTTATTGCCTTCCCCTGCTTTCAAAACTTAAAGCGTTCCCTAATGTTTCCTCTGTGCTTTTCCTATGAATTTTTTCATTCAAGATTACACTAACAACATCATCTACTTTTAGAATATTTGAAGCAGATGCAGTATTACTAACTGCCATTACCAAGCTATGCCAACTTTCAGGTAAAGAGCATAAGATTAATAGAGCTATAATTTTATCATCAAAAACTATTTTGACTGAATTTAATTGATTTACAATTCCATGGAAATCATTTAGATGATTAGATACAGATCCACCTTCTTGCATTTGCAAATTAAATAATTGCTTCATAAGATATACCTTATTTGAAGCTGAGGGTTTTTCATATAAATTTTCTAAAGTAGTCATTAACTCTATCGTTGACTTTGCCTATGATAAATTAGATATCACAGTAGATGCTAGACTCAATCTTATAGATCCAAGAGCCTTTCTATCAAGAACTTCCCATTCTTCATCTTCCATGTCTGTGGGATTCTTTGAAACCCCACCTAATGGTAAGTATAGATCTTTTTGATACAAATAATCTTCTATCTGCATTCTCCATAATTGGTAATTCTTGCCATTAAACTTCTCCATTCTCAATTTACTTTCTTTTGCCATTGCTTCTCCCACTCAAACAGAAACCCCTGTGAGTGACCTGTAATCAATAAACACTAACCAAATCTAAAACACCTGTTAGTCAACCTGAGCTCTGATATCACTTGTTGGGGATCAACCAACAAACTTGATTACTTTTATGTAAGCAACTAAACACAGAATTAAACCAGAATAATAAGTAACTAGAATCAAAAACAACAAAGAATAAGAGATACAAGAAACCACCCTGAAAACTTGTATTAAACTCTTCCAGAAGGAAATATAATGAAGAAAATCACACTTTCTTCTCACACCTCTCAGATGTACAGATCTCTTTCCCTCAAGAGTTCTCTCAATCAATTCCAACAACCTGGATTGATACACATATACAATATGTCTTGTACTGTTCTCTCTTACACACTCCAAGCTATGAAGATCTATCCCTATTATATAAGACTAGGGATCATGAGCAATGCATTAACAACCATTAGATACACCTCATAATCAAAGGCTTAAAACAGTCCTGCAAAAAATAGAAATGCAGACTTACAACTAACAGCTAAACTAATCATGCAAACAATCTGTTCATCCATAAAAATAGACTTTCTAGATGCACAGGTAACCAACGTCGGTTCCTTCCTGTCTGCACATGACCGACGTCGGTAGCTACTGGTCGACTCCTTGCCATCGTTGGCGACTGTGTAAATCTAGCAACTTTAGCATCTGCTCATCTGATGAAGCTTTTAGCTCCACAACTCAACATGGATCACACTAAGAACAAAGGACCATTGAGGTGAAAATTATTTATTTTATCATTTTCACAACCAAAATTAATTTTATTTCTCATTTGATGTGTTGGAAATTTATTGTCATAAGGATTATCTTTACTTCAGATCTAAGAGGCTCAAACTTCATCTATTTTTCATACCTGATATTTGAAACTTCAGAGCCCAATATGTACAAAGGGCAAACCAAATATAATTTCTATGTTTTACAATATATTTTACATCTAGAATCTATTGTGGTTCTCATTTTATGCATTGAAAATATATTTTCTCAAGGATCATATTTTCTTTAGACATCAAAGGTTCAAACTTCATATATTTTTCAAGTTGGAGATCTGAAACTTTGAGGGTGGTTCGACCCAATAGGAACAAAGGGTGAACTAGGTGAAAATTATTCATTTTGGTATATGGTTCACATATAGAATTCATTTGGATTCTCATTTGTTTTTTTGGTAATAGTTTTATAGGATATGATCTTTACTTCAAAACTCAATGTCCCAAAGTGCATAGATTTTGTGCAAAATTCAACCAGAGATCCAAAACTTTTAAGGCCAAAGATCTGGAGCTTCTAATGTCTTCGACCCAATCCCATGGGCATTCTAGAAACATGGATGCACCAAGGTCATCTATCCCAACCTCATGGGTGTATAGAAATTCTAAGGCCATATAAAGGAAAATTTAACATTATTTTATCCATAACTTTTACATCCAAAATATGTTTTGGCTCTCAATTATAGAGTTGGAAATTCATTGAAATGATATATCCAACGGTGTAATATATTTCATCATTTGATGAAAATTTTGGTTGGAAAAAAATTATAAATGTTGTCATGATGATACATCACATGTGCAATAAGCATGAATTCTTCAGTTGGTCATGCCTTTCACATCTAAAATCCATTTTGGATCTTGTTTAAAGCATTGAAAAGGTATTGACACAAAAAATCTAATGATATAGAACATGTTATCCTTGGATACTTTTTGATGTGTTCAATGCTAAGTTTTTACAGAAATCCCTTGTCTAATCTCCATCACCCAATGGACAAGGCTTGGTGGGCCCACTTTATAATTTATTTGAGTCACTTTATTAAAAATTGAAAAATAAATGTAAACTATAATAGGACAAACATGAGAATATGAAAGGTCAAAGTGAGAATACAAAAGGTCAGTTCATCCTCCTATGTGTTATAAATAGGATAAATGACAATTATGAAAGGGTTATTATTCATTTTTTAAAAGGGTTATTTTTTATTTCAAGCTCTTGGGGAAGATTTGATTACATATTTATGTGTGGGCTATGTAATTTTCTAAATTTGAGCAATAGAATGCAAGCAAGTAGGTGATATCAATCTTTGGCTTTGTGGGTTTTGATGTTCTTTGTTGATGAATTATATATTTCCTTTTATAGATATAGAATCCATTAAAATATAACACCTTTCCTTGTTGTGTGTATCTCATGGTGTTTTCATACTTAGTGTTGTAAACCCCATGTGTGGGATTTTTACCAAGTGTACCCAATCTAAGTTGTGAGAAGATTTTATGCTTCTAGTTAAGCTTCTCATTCTCACTATATCTACTAATAATATGTCCATTTTTATGTGAGATGAATAATTTACAGCCCTTTCATTTACCTCAAAGTTATTCCAACAATTATTTGCATTTATTCCATTGTGGGCTTCTCACCTCCATCCTCATTCTTTTTCCTTCCACCAGTTCCCTATTTTGTTTCCTTTTTGTGCCTTCTAGTTAAAAGGACACAAAAACCTAAAAAATAATCATATCCTAAGAGGGAGTTGTCTCCCTCAAATGCATAGAAAAATAACCATATAAACAGTGATTTCTCTAATTGTTGGCAGATTTGTGTCATTTCGCATTTGATGAGTCATAAAACCAATAAATATAAAAGCAACCTAAATTTACACCTACAGTTTTTGGTGACTTTTTTGGGGATGGAAAGATGCCTTTGATCTCTACAATTTTAAAGGAATCTTCCCCTTACAAAAGAATATTGGAGACTCTGTTGAAATGATACCTGGAAATGATGAACACAACCCATGCTTCTTATTTTTTTAGCTTTGTTATCATTGCCCATGGTTTGATTTTTTGTTGAAATCATGAATAAATTATGGCTAAAACTTGAATATGCATACATTGGAAATATGGGGTGTCAAAAATAAGAATAAATAAATAAGAAAAATATTTTAAAAGAGTTCAATTTAGGGGCTAATTGGATCTTTGCAAATGATGATACAATGAGGAATGTTTTCCTCCTCATATCAACCTTCAAATAAAATCCAATTCATGAAATTAATGATGATCCAAAAAGAGTATAGTTTTTAAATATGTTTATGGGGATGTAAAAATCAAGCAAAGATAAGCTTTTCTAATTAAAAATTTTCCCATTAGTGGAGCAAATACAAAAAGAGTAAGTTCTTGTTGTTAGAGATGAAAATGATGGTTTGAATTATACTATGGTGAACATTCCAATAAAGTAATCAACATTTTTCATTCAATGTTTTGAATAAAATATTGAAAATTCAACCTAAAAGAAAGAAGTCATGGGAGAACACTATGAAAAGTCAAATTCAACCTCCTTCCAAGAAAATGAGACAAGTCATGAAAATATTGAGCTTCACACTAAAGAGAAAGAGGTATGTGATGACGAAGAGACCAAAATAAATCAACAAGAAGTTTCCAGTCATTTTGAGTGTCATGAGATTTTGGTCACAATCTCAAATTTAGAGACACCTAAAATAAATAAATATTTATAAGAGAAATTATAAAGCAAATACTTAGGAGGTATGATTCATGTTAGTATTTAAAACATCAATTTGAGACATATTCCTTGTATTCATGAGGAAAATGTGTGTATTTAATTATTTGATTCCATATTTGTCTTCCTGCTTGCACCTCATGTTTATCCCATAGATATAGATAAAATCATGTTATTGTGGTTTCTCATGGTCTTGTCAAAGTTATCCTCATCTTGTCAAAACTTACTTCATAAGGGCTCATATTTTACCCAACATGTGAAAGGTCATGTTTAGTCATGTTATCATGCCTCTCCCTTGTAAATAGTTTACTTTTCTACATAATTTTGGCTTGGGTTTTTCCATTTCATTTTTTTGTCATGTGTGTGTTTGTGTTCAATATACATAGTTTATGCATTGTGGTGTTTCCCCTTCCCTGTGTTAGAGATGATTAAAAGACATAAACCCTTGATAAATATCATGAGCTCTACCAATATTCATTCTAGGTAACATTGCTTCTAAAGGTATTCAAATAAATCAACCTACATTTTTAAATATAAAGGAAATTTATCCTTGTATATTCTTTCAAGCATATAAAATGTCCAAAATTTCAACTTGGATAAATAGGTGGAGTTTTGAAGATGATGATCTAGCTTGGAAGTGCATGTTCATTTCTCATGTGATTGGGATAGGAAAACTAGCTGCCAATTGGTTGGATTAGGACATAATACATGTTACACATCATCTATTGGGAATTCTATCAAGAAAATACATGGATCTTACAAGGCAATGATCTAGACTGACAATGTGTGTTCATTCCCATATGATTGGAATAGGTGAAATGGATGCCAATTGGTTAGATCGAGAGATGCATGTGTACTACACACTATTCACAAAGTGAATAAGGCATTGGTCACCAAAGAATTTTGATTTCTCTTACATTCCTCCAAGGAATGAGGTCCCACGATCTGAGCCATTATTGTACCCAAAATTTGAGTTCTTTAAATATTTAAAATTTTAGTTCTTACATGAATAAATCAAAAGTTTAGCACTAGATTAGCTAATCCTCATGGGCATACCAAGTCTTATACTTGTTTTACTTGAAGAAATTTCATTTTATATAAATCGAAGAAATCAAGTACCATTCATACCTCAATATAGTGCAAATTATTTATTTTGGCATCTTTCACATTTGAACTTTGTTTTTGGTTCTCATTTAATTTATTTGAAACTTATTATCTAGGATATCATCTTTGATTTAGATCTTAGAATTTCAAAGTGTATATTTTTTATACTTGAGATTTGGAAGTTTGGAGCTCAATAGGGACCAAGGCCCATCAAAGGTGTAAATTATCCATTGTGGCATATATTTCACATTTAGACTTCATTTTTGTTATCATTTAATGTGTTGGAGGTATATTCTCCTAATAATCATCTTTGATTCAAATATTAGAGACTAAAATTTATATACTTTGCACACCCAAGATCTAGAACTTTAGAGCCCACTAGGAATAAAGGGTAGAGAGGTGTGAATTATCTATTTTGTCATTCACATTAGGACTCCATTTTGGTTTTGTTTGATGAATTATGAAGATATTATCCTAAGGACCATCTTTTCTTCAGATCTTAGAGGCCTAAACTTCATATAGTTTTCATACCATAGATCTAGAACTTCATAACCCAAGATGAACAAAGGACAAACCAAGTACAACTCATCCATTTTAAAAAATATTTTGCATATGTACTCTATTTTGATTATTTTTTGATGCATTGGAAATATATTATCTCAATAGTTATCTTTGCTTCAGATATCAAAGGGCCAAACTTAATAGATTTTTCATATTGTAGATCTATAACTTTGAAGGTGATTCAACCCAATAGGAATAAAGTGTGAACCAAGTGAAAATATGTGTTCTGTTATATATTTTAAATACAAACTCTATTTTGGTTCTCATTTGATTTTTTGGAAATATATTTTCTAGGAGATCATCTTTGCATCAGATCTTAGTCTCCCAAAATGCATAGATTTTATGCAAAATCCAACTTGAGATGCATAACTTCCAAAGTATCGACCTTATGGCCCCCCCAAATGTGTGAACACACTAATTATGTATAAAGGAAAAGTCAACATTTTGTTTTGGCCATAACTTTTGCTTCTTGAGTCTAATTTGGATCTCATTTGAAGTGTTGTAAAGGCATTTAAATGATATATCCAATGATTTAAAATATTTTATCCTTTTATGATTTTTTTTGTTGTAAAATAGAGATGGATATATTTTGTTTTGATAGTACATCATAGGTGCACTAGGCATGAATTATCCTATTGGCCATATATTTTTGGAAGACTAATGACTAAGAGGGGGGTATGAATTAGTCTACAAAAAATTCATTAAATTTCACTTAACATTCACGAGCCATTCATACAAACATATAAATCAATCAAAGCACAAGAAACCATACATATGAACATGAAATATAAGAACACATTACATATGTGAGAAACAATCAAGGGAAAGAAAACCCACTAATATCTGAAAATGGACTATAGTTATATAAGGAAAAAACCAAATTTAGTGAATCACCAACTCATGGAGCACCAACCCTAACTAGATAAGCACACACTTGACTAGGCTTTAGAAAGCACCCACTTACAAGGAAGAACTAACCCCCTAGATGACTCATCACAAAATCAATGACCTAATTTATTTGATCATCTTTATAACACTGTGTTTCTCACACAATATATGATGAACACCTTATTTATCTCTTCACACTCTTATCCCTCTCAAACTACCTTCTAGGCTTCTTTGCTCAACAAGGTCTCTTTAAGACTAATTAGGTCATATGACCTTGATTATCATACTAAAACCTCATATTATATATTAATGATAATCCCTATACTATTTTTTAATGGTATATAATATCTCCCTCTACTCAAGGATCTTCTATCTCATTCGCTTCACAATCCAATACTCTAACTTGCCAATTAGGCCTAAAAAAGCATTACTCTTATACAAGCCTCTTGCTTATACACCTCTTGGTTGGCCACACACACTTACCCACTTAGAATGGCCACATAATAGGGATTAAAAAAAATTAAAATTAATAATTAATCATTGCATTAGGTTGGACATAACTCAAATAGACCAAATCCTTATTTAAGTCTCATGAAGACCTAATTCTATTAGGCTTACTTTAGGACACGTTATCTTATGATACCTTAGAACAATATACACCTCTATAAATGACAAAAAAATTTAATATAATATTAAAAGAGGACCTATCCAAAATCCTTAGATCATCATGAAATATTTTAGGTCTAACCACCACTTGAAACACTCCATTAGCATTGGCATTGTTCACATTGGGCCTTTGAACAAACAAAAAAGTATGTCTTGGAAAACTAAAGATAAAGCTTCATTTATACAAAAAACATGACAATAAATAACTTATAAAAATTATATATTACCTAAAAAATATCACCATATGAATTATACACTTCAACTCAGGGCATAGAGACTCAAACTCATCACTGCAACTTGCTTACTAAGGACTGCCAAGACTATCAAAAACATAGTCATGAAACATTGACCTTCAAAAACCTGTATAGGGATTTTAAAAGAATTAAAATGATCATATAACATATAAATACCATAATAAATATAAAAATCATATTTTCTATTGGAAACTATTGGTCTTTATAGACCAATTTGTTGACCTCACTACACACAGAGCTCACTAAGCCAGACAAGCCATTTTGGCTTCATCATTTTCACCACTTACACTATAGTTAAAAATAATAAAAGACATGGACATGAATTATAATTCATTAAAAATAACTCAATTAAATTTAATCCATCAATATACCTTGAAAACATAATTAGAACCAATTTCTCATTACTCAATTTGCTCTATTAGGCTCATGTGCCTCAAAAAACTATCTTGTAGAATGAAGCTCAATAATACTAAAGACACTCAAATATGATTATATATATATATATAGTCTACATGACATTATATTCATCACCAAATTCATTAGACACATCCACTTAGAAGATAAGGCTTCAAGAACACCTCTACAACTCACTCACTTAGAACTGCTAGATTACCTCAAAACATAGTCATGGTGACTTAGACCTCAAACCCCTATATATAAATTTTAAATAAATTATGATTAATTTAGATTATAATATGAGATAATTATATAATTATTAGATATAAATATTATATGGTCAAATGGTAAATATTAGTCTTGCAGACCAATCTCATGACCTTATATCTCACTGTCTTATTTGAACCAGACAGTTCAACTTGTGAGAAAATTTTTCACCATACACATGACCTCCAAAAATTATTAAAATAATGAAAATATCTTAATTTTTTTAAAAAACATCTCTATGCACTTGGTTTCATCATTCTATCATGAAAGCACATTCCAATTCATCTTCTCACTACTGCCTGGGTTTTTCACTGTTTACATCATTAGGCTTGTTAGCAAATGGCTAATTTAGATGATTGGTTTATAATATTTAAAGGGTGGAACATATATATAAACCTTCATGTACATATAGTATGAGTATCTACCTTCTTCCTCCACCCATTTTCTTACTATGTTCAATGAAACTTTTGACTTCTATAGTAACTTCTTCAAAAACAAGCCTGTAACTCAATATTTTATCTCTCCTCTCTCTAATCAATACCACCTAGAGGTATCTAGGATATTCCAATACAATATAAAATATCTTACCTAAAAAATTCATTCCATTCTGATCATTTTTTAGCAACATCTTCAACATCGGGTCTTCATTAGGGTTCTAAGAGAGTTTAAACTAGTTTCCACTCTTAATGATCATTCATAAAGCATATCTCCTCAATCCAAAAACTAATGCATGTAATTTTGATATAAGACCCTTCCCTATATACCATGAACTACATAGGTTCCCATGAATTTTTTTTACAAGCTAATGAGCACAAAAAAACTTTTCAGGTTGAGAACCCTTTATTTTGCACACTCAAAAGACATCCAAATAAATTTTTATGCCTTTTCCTTCACACTATGACCTCAAATTGCATGAAAAAACTTTATACAACATACCTAACCTCTTAAAATGTTTACATGAGCTAAAACACATTGAAATCTAATCATGACCCCTCATTAGGCCACTCTCTCTCTCTTTTCTCTCTAGACCTTGACCTGCAAATCACATTAAGCCTTAAAATTGACCTTCATGCATCTTTACATGCACTCTCCACCTCACTCACATACTCAAAAAATATCATACAACCACTCATTCTTGTGTGCACTCATCTCACCAAGCCACTATGCTCATACCTTCTCACAAGGTCTCTTCATGCCATAACTAGGCTTAGGCTATTTAAGCACTTAATCTCAAAGACATGCTACCTATGCATTTGTCAAATATGAAAATAAGACAATAACACTCATAACATATGAAATACTTTATTTCAAACTACATACCTTCAATGCTCATAATTTTGTCACAACACACACTGCCAACTAGCCTTGCTCATGACAACACTCTTATAGACCTACTTGTCATCATACCTTCATAATAACCTTCAATGACAACATTGACAAATTTAAGCTGACCTAAACCTTGAAATCAACCAATATAAAAGACAATGCTCAACAATCTCACCCTTTTATATCATGCACATACCTCAATGACCACTCACCATGCACCTTCATTAGATGCACCTTGACATCAATTACATCAATGACATCAACCTTGACATCAATGAAAATAACGTGCCGACAAACTCCCCCTTTGTCTTTCTCCCCTTTTGACATTTATGACAAAGGGTCTTCCAAAAACTGCCATTTGATCCTTGGACCTGAACTCAAAAAACCATGTTTCATATGATTTCTACCTCAATGTCTTGACACTTCAAAACATAGAGCTAAAAAGTTCCCCCTGAGCTGATGCTTCTCCTTAAAAACATTAGATGACAACCACTCTAAAAAACTAATCATTCTCTCAAAAATACATATCTCCCTCTAGTATTCATTCTTTTAAAACTAGCTCTTTTCTTAAATAAACATGATCACACCTACAACGTCTAGAATCACACCTTATTGTAATAAAAAGTTAAACACATAGAATATGAAGCATTATAGGAACATGCTCCCCCTTACTCCATACATACCTCTTTCAAATGAATTGAGATCACAAGACCACTCACCTTGTCCTTGATATGACTCAAAACTTTGATCACACACTAGGCCACCATATTATTGACATCAATTGAAAAATTAGGGACCCCCCCTTTGTATTCATAGCTTGATCTCACCCCTTGAGTCATTATGACTCTCACTCCATCTTCAACTACCTCCAAGCATATTGATATCAAAACCAAATCTTAACACAAATTAGGTTTAGCTATCAACTGATAGAATCACAAACAGATACTTGCTTACCTATCATATACCAATTGACTAATTTTTGACCTCATAAGCCTAATGCCAACCTTAAATATCTAACCATGTTGCCTACTAACTTAAAAAATTAGAGATACCAAGATCCTTGAAATTTTAGACTACTCACAACAATGCAAAAAAAAATCTAAAAATGAATAATGCATAAAATTTTGCATTCCATACCATGTCTCCTCATGAACTGATCTTCAAAAACAATGCTCATACTAACCAAAATACCTTTCACCTTGTCATATACATACAATATATAAAGAAAATAACTCACAAATAACCTATAATCCTGTCAAGATGAATCCTTATTTTGACTGCAACCTCATGCTTCTATAGATAGATGAGTGTCTCCATGAAGCTTAATGTAGTCACCCCTTTTTATAGGGCACTAAAACACCATGAACTCAAGAGATTAACAAATCTCCAATCCACTCTTCTCAACCATATTTCAATCATGATACTGATATTCAATCTTTAGAATCCTCTTAGGTTTGACTAAAGTATTTGACTCATCCACCTTGTCATCCTTCTTCTTCTCTTTGACTGCCTTGTCAATATATGTAGATAACACATGTTCTTGACATTCCTTCATATCTGATCCTTGATATACCTTAGAAAATATTCCATTTTGACTAGAAAATTTATCATGACTCACCTTGATTGTCTTTGGTTTCCATACAAATGTTTGACCCTTCTCATGCACTCTAGGAGATCCATATACCTTGTTATGTCTTGAGGGCCTTCTAACTCTAGTAGGATAGAATGTTGCAATGTGTCCCACATTATGAAAATTGTATCAAACATTATTATTATTACCTTTTTATTGATCACTCCTTCTCCCATGGTCCCATGACAACTCATCCCTTGAGACCATTCTATAATCACTTACTTTATGAACAAAGATATGACAAGCAAAACAAAAACCATTGAAATAGTTGGAATACCTCATTGCATTGGGATGCCTAATTGGTCTCTTCATGTTTATTTTCATGTTGGTGATATTAACTTGTTATGGTTTTTCACACTCTTTCTCAAACTTGATCATCTTGTCTATGAGCTACTCATGCCCAACCTTCAAAAAATCTAGCTCTTTCTTCAACTGATCATACTCAACTTCTTTTGATCTAAAATTTGTATTGACACCTTCTAACTTATTCTTAAGATCCTTAATGATCTTCTCATCCCTTTTTCCTTCTTTGACCTAGTCACTCTTCAAGGTACATATATGTTCCTTAAGACCCTTGACCATATATCTCAAATCATGCTTCCTCTTCTTTCAGTGCTTCAAATCATCTAGGGAACCTATGAGCTCAGATGCAAGATATACTTTAAATTATCCTTTTTCACTATCTTAATATACTTATTCATCATATATGTTGTCTTCTTCCTTGAAGTAATCTACTTCTTTATCTAAGAATAGAACTCCATTGCCAACTTGTTTAACAGAGTCATAATCATCATCATTAGAAACATTATTATCACTTACCTGTAGAGTAAAAAATAATCTACATTTTATTTTGAGTTTCAATTGTGCACTCCAAGTTTTGTCCCTATGCGTTTCAGTTTTGAGGCAGCGAAGTTTTGACATAGTGCAGGCATGAGTTTCATTTTTGCCTAAATTTTGTCTAAGTATCAAAGTTCAGTAGAAGCTGCCAAGTGTCATCATTTGGGACACATTATAATTTGTTTCTAAAAGCATCAAAACATGCCACATGTCTTGTAGTAATTCAGCGGAGCGTGACAAGTGTCGGCATCCATGTTTCATGTTTCTATGTGTTTCAAAAGCTTATTTCAATAAGCTTCTTTTAGGGTCAAGCAGAAGGTGCCAAGTGGCAGCTATGAAACGTTTCAATATGTTTTTATAAAAGCATCAGAATGTGCCAAGTGTCACTAGCTAAAAGTAGCAGAAGCCACCAAGTGTCGACATCCGTAGTTTCTTCATTTTGTTTCATTGATTGAGTAAAGACTGTGGTGGGCCTTGCATTTTGTTTCTAAAGTTAGTGGAGGCTGCCAAGTGTCACCATCTATGTAAATCTAAAATGAGGTCTGAATGTTTCTATAGTATAGCTAGAGCCTCACAGAGGCCACCACATGTCACCTTCTGTAGGTTTCTCAAAAAGTATCAAAAGTTGCTAAGGAAAGTGGAGACTGCCACATGTCCCTAGTTAAAGATAAATGGAAAATGCCACCTATCCCATTCCATTTTTAAAGTTGCTCAGGCAAGAAGTGTTGTGGGTCCTATTTTTTGTAAGTTGTTTAAGTTTTGAAGTAGCAAACTATGACAGATGTCAAAGACGGAACACTCCTGAGCAAAGACACAGTAGAGACTATAAGTTATGTAGAATGTGTCGTGTGTCTTTTGTAAATGCCGTATAAGCTACCAAGTGTCATTTTATGATGTCTCTTGAATAATGAGAGGGTTTTCAAAGTGAGAAAAGTGGATACTACCAAGTGTCCTCACCCATTTAACAGTGGGAAGCATCCTATGTATCTATTTCAGCAAATGAACTTGTAAGGAGTCAAAACATTTTAGATCCAAGAAATATCTTTTGTTAGACATTTCTAGTTCAGTTAGAGTTTAGTTAGACCATTGGATTGGGAATGTGTGGCCATTTTAGAGTTAGTTTAATGCTATAAATATGGGTGCAGAGATTGCCATCAGAGAAGCAAAAGATAGAGAGAATTTTCTGTGAGAGAATTATTATCAAGAAGTTTTAAGACTTTCTTATTGTAGCCAGTGATGTCATTTGCCTTTGTTCTATTTTCTTGAGTTAGAAAGTTTGTGTAATTGTGCATGTTTTTGTGCCTTTTATGTAACTAGAAAATAAATAAGAAGACTGAGTTCTGTGCCTTTGTTGATATTTTCTATGTTATTCAAGATCGTCTAAGTTGTGAGCCTTTGATCCTATCTATTTTCGTCTTTTACATTGATCATGCCTTGTTTGCTCTTTAATCTAATTGAATCTTGAAGATAGCTTCATTGTGCTTAGAATTAAGGGTCAAATTAAATTTAGGTGCATCACCATAGTTAGATTTTATTTTATTGCATTTGTGTTTCTGCTTAATTCCTATCCCTTTCCTCATTATACATTTGAGATAAAGAAAAGCCAGCTTCTTTAAAATTTGGAGGTCGTTTCAGGTTGCAAGTCCCACATTCTTGAAACTTCCCATTGTTGGTGTTGGAAATACCAAAATTTTAAGCATCAACAGTTTTACCTCAGATGAATTATTCTTACCTTTAAACTTCTTCAACATCTCTATTACATATTTATCTTTTGAAATTAATTGATCTTTATTTCTATCATGATAAACGCTATCATCATCACAATCCATGCTTGTGCTTCTAGGATATCCTTTAGGATATTAGGCCTACTTTAAAGGACCATGATATGATACCAATTTTTGGAAGCACAATTATTGAGATGAGGGAGGGGGTGAATCAATATTCAAAACATTTATTCAATTTCACTTAACATTCATGAGCCATTTATACAAACATATAGATCAATCCAAGCACAAATAACCATATATATGAACATGAAATAAAATAACATATCACATATGTGGGAAACCATAAAAAGGAATAAAAACCATTTATATCTAAAAATTTAATATATTCCTATAAGCTAAAAACTCAATTTAGTGAAGCACCAACTCCACATGGAGCACCAACCCTAACTAGCCAAGTACCCACTTGACTAGGTTTTAACAAGCATCCAATTTTAAGGAGACACCAACCCCATAGATGACTTAGCACCAAACCAACCACATGATTAATTTTATAATATTTATAACACTATGTTTCTCACACAATATATTATTATCACCTTCTTTATCTCTTCACACTCTTATCCCTCTCAAACTACCTTCTAGGCTTCTTTACTCAACTAGATCTCTTCAAGATTGATTAGGTCATATGACCTTGATATTAATACTTAGACCTCCTATCAGATATTAATTATAGTAATGATACTATATTATAGTGTTTTATAAGACATAATTCCACTCAAATATATTCTATCTCATTTGTTTCACAATTCAATCCTCTAACTTGCCAATTAAGCCTAAAAAGCCTTGTTCTTATACAAGCATCTTACTCATACACCTCTTGGTAAGATACACACATTTACCCAGTTATATTGGCCATAAAATACAAATTTTATCACATTAAAATTAATAATAAATCATTACTTTAGGTCAGCCATAACTCAAATAGACCAAATCCTTCTTTAGGTCTCATGGAGACCTAATTCCATTAGGCTTACTTTAGGACACATTAACTTATGATCCCTTGGAACACTCTAAAACTATATACATGGACAAAAATTCATAAAATATTAAAATATATCCTATCAAACATCCTTTGAGAACCATTATACCTTTTAGGTCCAACCACCACTTGAAATGCTCCATTAGCACTGTTCACATTAGGCCTTTAAACACACAAAAAAAATTGTCTTGAACAACTAAAGATAAAAATTAATTTAGCCACAAAACCATGTAAGTACATAAATTATATATAACCTAAATTACCTAAAAAATTTCATTAAATGAATTATTAGGGAATAGAGCCTCAAACTCATCACTACAACTTGCTTACTTAGAATTGTCAAGACTGTCAAAATCATAGTTATGAAACATTGACATTTAAACACATTTATAGGGAATTTAAAACACTTAAAATTCATGAAAATTATCTTATGACATCTCCATACCATATTAAAATATATAAATCATATGGTTTATTAGAAACTATTGGTATTTACAAACTAATTTGTTGACCTCACTACACATAGACCTCATTGAGCTAGACAAGCCATTTTGGCTTCATCATTTTCACCACTTACACTAGCTTTAAAACTAATAAAATAAATTTAAATTACTTAAAATTAATTAAAAAAAATCCATGCACTTTAATCCATCAATTTACCCTGAAAACACACTTAGAAATAACTTTTCATTACTACCTAGGTTTTGCATAATTTGCTTTATTAGGCCTGTGTGCCTCAAAAAATTATCTTGCAATAATGAAGATCAAACACAATTAAGACAATAAAATATGATAAAATAAGTATATATATAGAGTATAAATTACCTTAGGTTCATAAAAAAATTCATTGGACACTTCCACTCATAAGATAAGGCTTCAAGAACACCTCTGCAACTCACTCACTCTAAACTGCCAGATTACCTCAAAATAGAGTCATGGTGACTTAGACCTAAAAAACTTGTATATAAATTTTAAATAACTTATGATGATGCATGTATATTATTATATTATATAATTAGGTCATTATAAAATATAAATATCATATGGTCAAATGGTAAATATTGGTCTTGCAGACCAATCTCATTACCTTATATCTCACTGTCTTATCTAAACCAGATAGGTCAACTTATGAGCAAAATTTTCACCACACACATGACCTAAAAATATTATTACAAGCATTAAAATATCTTAAAATTCATGAAAAACATATATATGCACTTTCCTTCATCATTATATCATAAAAACACATTCCAATTGATCTTCTCACTACTGTCTGGGTTTTTCACTGTTTACATCAATAGGCCTCTTAGCGACTGACTAACTTGGATGATCAGTTTACAAAATTTTAGGGGTAGAACCTATCTATAAACCTTTACGTACATATATTATGATACTATACCTTCTTCTTCCATCCATTTTCTTACTATGTCCAATGCAACTTTTGACTTCTATAATAACTTCTTTAGCAACAAGCCTGTAACTCAACATTTTCTCTCTCCTCTCTCTAACCAATACCACCTAGAGGTACTTGGGAGAGTCCACTAAAATATACAATAGCTTAACTAAAAAATTAAATCTATCATAAGCAATTTTGAGCAACATCTTCAACATTGGATCTTCATTGGGGTTGTAAGAGGGTTTAAACCTGTTTCCCCTCTTAATGATCATTCATAAAGCATAACCTCTCAATCTAAAAATTGATGTCTAGAATTTTGAGCTAGGACCCTTACCCATCTACCATGAACTGATTAAGTTCTCATGCAGAGGTTTTTCAAGTTAATGAACACAATAAAAACCTTTTTGGGTTGAGAACCCTTCATTTTTCACACTCAAGAGACCTCTAAACAATGTGTCATGCCTTTTCCTTCACACTATGACCTCAAACTACATGAAAAAAATTGAAAAACATACCTCACCTCTAAAAATACTTACATGAGCTCAAACACATTGAAATTTGATCATGACCCCTCATTAGGCCACTCTCTCTCTCTCTCTCTTTGCTCTCTATACCTTGACCTACAAACCACATTAAGCCTTAAAAATGACCTTCATACCTCTTTCCATGCACTCTCCACCTCAATCACATACTCAAGAAACCTAATAAAACCACTCATGCATGTGTGCACTCATATCACTAAGCCACTATGATCTTACCTTCTCATAAAGTATCTTCATGCCATGAATAGGTTTAGGCTACTTAAGCACTTGATCTCAAAGATCTGCTACTTATGCATTTGTCAATAATGGAAACAAGACAATAACACTTATAACCACTACAATACTTTATTTCACACTACATACCTTCAGTGCTCATAATCTTATCACAACACACGCTATCAATTGGCCTTACTTACAACAACATTCTTGTAGACCTATTTGTCATCATACCTTCAATGACAACATTGAAAACTTCAAGCTGACTTGAGCCTTGACATCAACTAATAGAAAAGACAATGCTCAACAATCTCACCTTGTCATATCATGCACATACCTCAATGACCACTCACCATGCACCTTCACTAGATACACCTTAACATCAATTACATCAATGACATCAACCTTGACATCAATGAAAACAACATGTCAACATATATTTTACATCTGGAATCAATTTTGGCTCCTATTTGAAGTGTTAGAAGGGTATTGAAACAAGAAATTCAATGGTGTAAATAATTATACCCTCAAATACTTATTTATGTGTTGATTTTTTTGTCAAATAACCCTTTGTAAGACCCAATTTCATATTTTAAGATGTATACACACTATTTCCATACTCCATCACCTAATAGACAATGCTTGGAGGGCCTGATTTGTAATTTATTTAAGTCACTTTATTAAAAATTGAAAAATATATGTAAAATAGAATAGGATAAAAATGAAATTATGAAAGGTCAAAGTGAGAATATGAAAAATCAATTCATTCTCATATGTTTTATAAATAGGAGAGATGACAAGTGTAAAAGGGTTCTTCTTTATTTCAAGCTCTTGGGGAAGAGTTACATGCATCTTTGTGTGTGGGCTATGTAATTTTATAGATTTTAGCAATTGAATGCAAGTAAGCGAGTGATATCAATCTTTGGATTTGTAAGTTTTAATGTTATTTGTTTATAAATTATGTGTTTCCATTTATATATAGAGAATATGTAGAAATTTTGTGCCTTTCTTAGTTGTGTGCAACTCATAATGTTTCCAGACTTTGTGTTGTAAACCTTGTGTATGGTATTTGTACCAAGTGTGGCCAATCCAAGTTGTGAGAAGACTTTATCCTTATATACAAGCTATTATTTCCCATTACATCTGCTAATCATATGTCCATTTTTTGTGAGAGGAAGACTTTACACCCCTTTCATTTAATTCTAAGTTATGTTGGTGGTTCTCTACATTTGTTCTGCCATGGTTTTCTCACCTCCATACTTATTCTTTATCCTTACACCATTTCCCAATGTTGTTTCTTTTTTATGATTTCTAGTTAAAAGTACATAAAAACCTTAAAAATACACATATCCTATGAGGGAGCTTCCCCTCTCAAACATAGATAAAAATCACCATCTCAATTGTGATTTCTCTAATTTTTAGTGAATTTATGTTGCTTCTCATTAGGTGAGTCATAAAACCAATAAATACAAAAGTGACCAAAATTTCCACCAACAATCAGGATAACCAAATTTCTTATCTCATATAATATCCTATTTTTATAAGGAAAAGCGTTGTTTTTATGGATCAAGAGCTTTATAGCCTTAAACTTCATATCCAAGTACTAAAAGGTGATAATGTTTTTAGGCATAGGGAAATTTATTCTAGTGAGGCTTCATTTACTTGATTTCATTATGGCTTACTTGTAAATAGATCCCCTTCCTTGGAGAGACTTAGGTTTGGTTAACCTTTCACTTTGTATGTTAATTCATAAACCCCAAATGATCTATAACATCAATTTATTTTACAGCATTGGTGATTTTACTTGTGATGGTTCTTACTATTATTCTAAACCAAGGCCAATTGGTGCTCTATATACTTTTAGAAATTTGTATAAGCTTTGTTGAATTTTTATAATTTAAAAATGTTAAATAGCAAGCACATTTTCATAGTCAATAATGATCGTGATTATTGTAGTTCTGTATATGTGGTGTGCTTTATCAAAAATGAAGAATGAATTTGGGAAATAAAATATTATTATTGTGATAAATAAAGGATACTTCATGATGTAAAATTTTTATGCCTTTAGCTAATAATGAAATGAAGAATTAATTCCTTTTAGTGATAATACATTTTCAGATGTGTTGAAATGGGTACCTTAAAATATTGTGTTACTTTCTTGCAAATCTATTTTTCATTGGATATAAACCTTTATTTCTATGTTGTAAAATGTGTAACTTTAAATTCCATTTTACATAATCTAAATTATGCCATGTTTTTTCACTCAATTCACTTCATTTTGTTATGCTTTGAATATAAACACCTAATAAGGTTAGGGTAACCACTCTTGTATAAAATCTAGGAATAATTTGGCCTTTAAGGACTAGCATGTCACTTTTAAGTGTTAACTTCTCATATTGTATCTTGTCATCATCTGTAGTTTTATAGTAGAGGGGAAATTTTGGTAGTATTCATTTGTATATTTATACATTTGGTTTAATATCTCAGAAATGAAGAACATTTATGGGCATAATATTATTTTTGTGATGTAGAAAGGATAATTCATGATGTACAATGCTTAAGGCTTTTGATGGTAGTAAAATAGAGTTTTAATTATTTTCAAGGGCGGTACATTTTTAGTTGTGTTAAAGTGGGCACCTTACAATACTGTGTTGTTTAATTACAAATATATTGATCGTTGAATTTAAACATTTGCTTCTATATTGTAAAATGTATTGTTTTGATTTTTGTTCTAGAGAAACTATTTTAGAAAAAGTTTTCTTAAGAGATTTTATTGTGTTTTTCATTTAATTTTAGTTTATTGACATAATTAGATATGTTAGTTTATTTCTTTGTTTGGGGTTTTTGATTTATATAGATATTCACATCTTTGCCTTTAAGTAATTGATTATGATAATATAATTATACATTTAAATTTATAGCTTCTTCAAGTAAGCTAATATCATAATTAAGAGGTTTTATTAAGTCAATGTCATTCAAGAATCAACTAGACCTTTTTAGAAAAACTAAATTTTGGTGGATAACATTGCAAGTCATCGTCATTACCATAATCACAATGCAACTACCATAAACATAAAATAAAATACTAACATAAATAATTCACTTTTTAAATAAAAATATGTCTTGAAATATTTTTTTTGGGATCTTATTAAGTGGGTGGAATGTATAATTCAATTAGTATTTCTAAATCAAGGTTCAATAGTTGAAGTTCCAACATCATATTTTTAGACCAAAAATATTATAATAAATGGACCCACTATACTATATTTTATATTATTCCTTTGAACAATGGGTACTAAATCCTTATCACAACACTTATTTTAAGTGAAAGTGGTTTTTACATCAATATGTAGTACATTAACCCCATTAAACATTGTAAGTAATCCTAATAGATATAAATAGTAAATAAGACACATTTTAGAATCAAGAATATTCTTGATATAATAATAAATGATAAAGGGGGTTCAAAAGGAATGTCTGATGTTGTTGCCAATGTGGAGACAATCATCAAAAACAAACAATGCAATATAGGTCTAGACAATAAGACAAATAAAACCCAAAAAAAACAATAGTGAATAAAGAACCTCCTCAAAACCCTATGATCATCTATATGAGAGTAGGTTCATTTCCTTAAATGTGGAACCATTTACAAAAAAATGGAGATGTGTGTGAATTAATTTGATGATCATATTCATCAATTCAGGGGCCCTAAAACCTCATTTTATTTTATAGAATTCCAAGTATAGGTATGGGAAATCAATCTCCTCCATAAGTCTAGATAAACATCACATACTAAAAATTATTAGGCATGTAATTGGGGGCTTATGTTATTCATAAATTATTATAATGCCCCTAGGAGGTTTGAAAACATTATAAAGAAATACTTCAAGGATAATGTGTAGACACCTGATTTTGGTATTACACCTATTTTCAAACTATCTTTATCATGATTTTACACACTTGCTCCATTTGTGTACATTTGGCTATTTTTGAACAAATTTCACCATTAACATCTCTTAGGATTTGATTCATCTTGATATCATTAGATTAATATTAGATTTTTCTATTGTTAGCTTTAGGATCCCATTCATCCATTATCTAAGCACTCTTATCTCCATTATGAGACTTTTTTTACTACTAACATAGAATCAATGATTGGTTGTTTCTATTTATTACAAAATCAACAACTAACCAAAAATTTCCCTCTTTTTTTGTGGTTCCTTCTTGCCTTTCCCTAATTTCATGCACCTTTAATTTCTATTATTGCATTATTCCATGGTAGAGCATTAAAAATCATATCCTAAAGATCCCTAAAGAGCCATATATATACAAGTAAAGCCTTAGTCATTTCCTAATAGGAAACCATGTATAAGCCTTGATCTCCAAGTCACCAAGCCACATAATGATTCCATTTATTGTTATACTTGTGAATGAGCTTGTATATTGAGTCTAAAAATCATCTACATCAATTTTAAGTATTATGCCACCATCACCTTGTGCTAAAATAATCTTATAGTGGAAATATATACGTTCATTTGATTATTTAGTAGAGGAGGTGAAGTCCTTACTCTCACTTGGTTTGGACTACACTCACATGAATAAGAGAATCACATTGACTTTGATTCCAATCATGTGGGATATGTAGTAACTCCTCAAGGGGTAGCTCAAGTAATCTAACTTAGACAAATTTTTTATTGTTGATACATTTAAGGGTTAGGTCAAGGATAAAAAGAGAGATAATTCAACTTATTCTACACATGAATTATATAAAGTGACTGCACAAACCACTCACCATCAACCTTTACATCTACCTATAAAATGAAAGATTTAGAAATTGAGCAAAGTACACAATTAGAGACAAGGTACTATAAATACTAAAATCTATTATTAAGTACTTAATAATGATGATCTTGACATAAATTTATCACACAAGACTTGCATAAAAAAATATGGTCCTAAAATGTTATTATCTCACACTTACATGCTACCTTAAAAGATTGATCCTTTCATTATGTTGTTACACACCTACAAGTACCTCACTTTCTATTTTAATCTAGTAGACTATCCTACATAGACATGCCTAGATGCTCAATTTATTCCACTTGTACACAAGTCAGTAACATCAGGCTCAGTCTGTATCACTAGTTGATACTGACTTGATCTAGATAACATTGACCATCTCCCGATAACAACTACTTTTCAAAATCAAACCTTTCCTTAGGATCATCTCATCTACCTAATGTTGATGCTTAAAATTGTGCTATTTCCAACACCAATAATGGGAAGTTTTAGGAATGTGGGACTTGTGACCTAAAATGACCTCCAGATTTTAAATAAGTTGGCTCTTCTTTATCTCAAATGTGTAATGAGAAAAGGGATAGAAATTAAATAGAAACACAAATGCAATGAAAGAAAATTTAACTATAGTGATGTGCCTGAATTCAATTTGACCCTTAATTCTAAGCATAGTGAAGCTATCTTTAGGATTCAATTACATTAAAGAGCAAACAAGGCATGATCAATGTAAAAGATGAAAAAGGCTCACAACTTAGATGATTTTGCAATAACACAAAAAATATCAACAAAGGCACATAACTCAGTCTTCTTATTTATTTTCCAGTCACATAAAAGGCATAGAAACATGCATAGTTATATAAACTTTCTAACTCAAGTAAACAAAACAAAGGCAAATGACATTACTAGCTACAACAAGAAAGTCTAAAACTTCTTGATAATAATGTCTCGCAAAAAATTATCTCTATCTTCTCCTTCCCTCTATCTTCTCTGCACCCATTTTTATAGCATCAGACTAGCTCTAGATTGCCTGCACGTTCCCAATCCAATGGTCTAACTGAACTCTAAGTAAACTGGAAGTGTCTAACAAAAGATATTTCTTAGATCTGAAACATTCCATTTCCTTACAAGTTCATTGGATGAAATAGATACACAGGATGCTTCCCACTATGAAAATGGGTGAGGACACTTGGCAGTATCTACTTTTTCACTTGAAAACTATCTCATTATTTAGGTGACACTGGAAAATGACACTTGGTAGATTGTGTGGCACTTACAGAAAACACACGACACTTTTCTCATAACTTATACTCTTTATATGTCTTTGCTCAGAAGTGCTTCATTTTTGACATTTGTCACAGTCCGCTGCTTCAAAGCATTAACAACTTATAGAAAATGGGACCCACAACACTTCTCGCCTGAGCAGTTTCAAAAGGGGAATAGGGATAGGTGTCTCTTTTCATGTATCTTTAACAAGGGACACGTGGCAGCTTCCATTGCTTTAGCTAGGGACATGTGGTGGCTTCTGTTGAGCTTTAGCTACACTATAGAAACATTCATGACTCATTTTGGATTCATACAGATGGTGACACTTGGTGGCTTCCACTGACTTTAGAAACAAAACCTAGGGCCCACCATAGTCTTTACTTAATAATGAAACAAAATCAAGATATTTTAGATGTTGACACGTGGCAGCTTCCACTTTCTTTAGCTAGGGATACGTGGTGTCTTCTGTTGCTTTTAGAAAAACATATTGAAACCTTTTTTAGTTGCCACTTGGCACCTTCTACTTGACCTTGAGAGAAGCTTATTGAAAGAATATTTCGAAACTCATAAGAAATTTGAAACATAGATGCCAACACTTGTCACCCTCCACTAAGTTACCACGGGACACGTGGCACATTCTGAGCAACTTATAGAAATTATAAAATGTGTCTTGGCCGATGACACTTGGCAGATTTTGTGTGACTTTGATACTTAGACAAAATTTAGGCAAAAAGAAACTCACGCTCATGCTCTGTGTCAAAAAATTCACTACCTCAAACCAAAATGCATAGGGACAAAACTTGGAGTACACAACTAAAACTCAAAAAATAAAAAATGTAGAGTTTTTTACTCTACAGTTCTTGGCGACCCTGAGGACTTTTGAGCCTGCTCAAAAAAAATCCAAAGAATGTATAAAAAATGTGACAAAAATCACAACTTTAGTAAGGCTGTCTGATAAATAGCCCACTCATCATTAGATAATCCCTACTTATTTTGCACTTTGTTGAAGGCTAAATCAAGGTTAATGATATCCTTGTGTGAAAAATTCTACAAAATATGAACTGTAGCCTTCAATTTAAATTCAAGCTGGGACATGGGAATCAAGACAGCTTCCACTTTAGGTACTGATGAATCATCTCTTAAACCCTAGAAAATTGACTAATCATTTTTCCTAGCTAACAACAAAGGTTTAATCTCATCAACCATCAACATAGTGTTGCTATTAGGAAAAGGGGAGGGAAGTCCCAATTGCACTAGATCTTCAATGTGTTGTTTCATGTCTTTGATTCCTTCTTTCACCACATCTAGAAGCTCTCTGCAATTGATTGCTACAGAGTTGTAATTTAGAACTTCATTCACTCTTTTAGCAGTGATCATTCTGTCACTAATCCCTGCTGCTGATAACATTCCATTAGTTGCATCATATAGCTTTTGTAGCAACATTTGAGAGTCAAATACTCTCAAAGAGACAGTGGATAGAGTGTCTTCAACTAAAGTCTCCACCTTTTCATACAATTTTTGTGCATTTATCAGAAAGGTTAAAGAGGGTCTAAGCTAAGTAATCTCCTCAGAGATTCTTTTCCATATTGATACATAAAGCTCCTTAGCTAGATTCAAAACCCTTACATTCTTTGGCCTATTAGCCAACTCAAGTGTCAATTGTTCTGTCATTTATTGCTCAGCTTGAATTTGGGCCTGTATAGCAGTGGTATTATTCTACTCATTCAATAGCTTTTGTTGAAGTTGAGAGACCTATAACAGGCTTTCCTCACATTTTTCCTGTAATGTTGCCTTTTCTCACATTAAGGCTATCACTGCATCTTTCACCTACATTAGCATTGCTTTCAAAGAATCATTTTGGGATTGAATAGCCTGGTGAGTCTGAAAAGAAATAGTATCTTGCAACTATTTGTTAAGACTCTCTATTTTTTTATTCTTGGTATTGATTTCTATAGTCAAACTGCTGCAGTTTGCCTTCTCTCAAGCTAAATCAGCCTCCATCTTCTGCAGCTTCTTTGATATTTTCAAATAGTCATTAGCTACTTCAGAAGTGGATTCATTTAGTAGCTCAACCCTATCTTGTGGTCTAAAAAGGGACATGTCTATAGATACTGCATTCATTGTATAATCTTTAGGCTACATCTGTTCATTTAGTTGGACTACATTAGGTGACAAATGGGTCACCATTAGTTGCTGCTAGATTGGGTCAAATTGTGACTTCATATGTGGTGTAGCCAGGGATTTATTATCTTTGATCCTCTTTTTCTCCATTCAGGCTTCCCTAACCTTCTTAGTAGTATCTACTTGAGTTTGGAAGGTAGAAGGAGAGGCAATGTGCCCACCTGCAAAAGGATAACCTTGTGGCAAGCCATATGGAATAGCCAAATGTTGGATACGGGAAATCTGAGGAGGCACTTTCTTTGGGATAGAGGGGGGAAAATGAGGCAATGATGTGGCCTGAGTATGAATAGATGGGGTAAAATGAGAAATGGGCACAATAGAGGTGGCAGGGGATATTATTTAGCCAGATGGAATTGTTACCCCTATAGGAGAAGAGAGAGATTGAGAAGAAGGGGAAACAATACATACATGAGTAGCAACTGATGTACTCTATGGTTGATGTTGTGAGGGTTTTGCCCCTCCTCTGAATCAAGCTGAAACCTCAGCCTCTTATGTTTCCTTGGGGTTTCTTCTTCTGGATGTGCTTCCTTCTCTTCAACATTTATCACTGCTGCTAGTGGTGAATGTATAGAATTGGGAACCCTGAAGGCTAAAACTAATGGAGAATCTTTGGGTGGTGAAGATAACACACTCCTTTTTTTTTCAATGGTACTAAGAGATTAGGGCTAAATAGTTACAACGAATGTAGCTGAGGTTTGTCCTAGGGTCTGCAATGTATGACTAGATTCTACTTTGGCTTCTGACTCTCCACCTTGTGTCTGTAAATTGCTTGTATCAGGGTTAGAGATAAGAGATAGATGACATTCATTCTAGAGTTCCTCCCATTTCTCATCTAAATCCACATTTCCAAAAGAGTGAGTTGTCTCACAAATCTCTTGCCTATATTTCCAATAGGCTTTTATTTTCTCAGAGTTTCAGTCTTTGTTCTTTAATGCTCTTCTTAAACTAGAAGTCATTCTAATTTTAGGATCAAAATCCTTTTGCTTAGCATAAAAATTTTCCCATGGCTTGTCCTCTTGAAGGGGAAAATCTGTCAATTCTACATAAAAATCAAGAATATCTTCCCTAGGATTTCTTCTGTTTTCCCAAAAAGGATGGTCCTCATGCACAATTCTGGCAGCAACCTTATTATTCTTGACCCTTGAAGTTATGAAACCATTTGGGTCATATCCCCATCTATCTTCAATTATAAATAAACCTAGGAAGGTTGGCTTTCTTAGCAACACGAGGTCAACATCTCTGACCTCTAGGGCCATGTTGTTTGTTACCCATAAAACATCATACATTTTCTTTTTTTTCTTCCCAGTGCCATATTCATTATCCACCATAGACACTTGCCTGGTGACCTCTAAAAATGCTAACCTAAGGGTCAAAATCTTAGGTAGCAACACTAGTTCTCCACTAAAACCATGGACTCTAATAATAGTATGATGGGATCCAAAAAAGTAATCAAAAGGAATAATGTAATTGGTCATAAGGCCTGAGACACTTGGAGTCAATCTATTTACAATTGGCTCTGGGCTTAGATGACAAAAATTAGGGGAAACAAAAAATTCCCAAAATTCGTATGGGTCACTAGTTTTGGACAAGATATGTGTCCATGCAGAAAAAGGAATGGTCTTATGTAGACTAAAGCTTGGGTCATACATATTTAGACACATGTATTGGAAAAAGATGCCGGAGTTTTGATACAACATAAGGTGAAAAAGATAAGAAGAATACCTGAAAATCCCTTTAGATTTGAACTAGGTGAGTTGTTCAACCATTGAATATGCAATCTACTTAGAGAAATCTAGCTAATATTCATGAGACTTGTCAACAATTTTCAATCTGAATAGAATGGCCATTTGCTCTTCATAGACAATTATATCCTCTTTCATTCCAAAAATGAAAGCCATCATTGAAAGTGCCTCTTGACTGGCTTGTGCAAATTGTTCTCTTACTATTGGTAGTGTTGGCACAGTGGTATCATCATCCCCTAATTGCAATTTTGATTTCAAAAACCTCAATTGATTATTGATGTTTGCCTACATTTTTTGCATTTTGGCAATGGTGGAAAACGTGGCTGTCTTGTCATGATACAGGGCTAACATGTTTCTGATAGCCTTTGGTGTAATTTTCACCATGAATGGACCCTATTATATGGTATTTGATGGCACATGAAACAATTTGGAGCATATTTCAACCAAGTCAGGGCACGGATGTACACCTTGGACAATGAATTGTGCCAGTTGGGAAGTTCATATCCTCATTGTGAATGTTTCATATTGTCTAGCCTTGGCCCTCTGAATACATCCTTGATGTGCCCCTTCTCTTAGAGTTTTGATAGGCTTTTGAAGAATTGGGTCCATGATTCCATCTGCAAAATCTTTCACCTTTGTTGGGTCATTTGCATAACTAACTTCAGGGACTCTAGTCCGTGGATAGGCCTTTAAGGGTTGTGCAGGGGCCAAAGCATATTATTTTCTTGTGAAAAACTTATCAATGGATTTGTAAATCTCAGACCCTTGTTGTGAAGAATTTGCTCTCTCCATATCTATATCTATACTTGGAAATAGTGAACTATGGTAACAGGTATGGAGCTTTGCAATAGGGAAGGCACTTTCACTAAGCAGGTTTGCTATGAACTAAAAATGCAAGTAACAGGGATTTTCTATCAGACGCAGGAATGTTTGAGACACTGTTAAGCTTTAACTCTTGTTATGGGGTATTTAATGACCCATCAAGTCTTGAAAATGGCATTAAAACCAGATAATCGTTGGTAAATCTTACCAAATTTGCATGGTACAACGAGTCAGACACGTCATGAAATGGTTGCATAAAGGTACTTTGGGGAATGTTGGAATTTAAGAGATATTTAATGAATTCAAGAGTTCCAATTTTTTTGAAAAAGGCTCTAAGCCATGGCCACGTGTTCAAAGAACACTTATTTAAAATAAAGAGTGGGAAAGAAAAATGGGAAAACAAATCAACAAGGAAAAGGAAACTATCTAACTATGATACATAAGAGACACAACTTAATTGAAATGTTTCAAGTAGATCCCATTCACAGGAATCTCTTCAGGGTTTCCCTCCATCATTTCTAGCTCAAAATAAATTTTTTGTTTACATGCACGAACCTTATAGGGGCCAGTCCATAATGCTTTAAATTTACTGTGTTGACCTGGCTTGATAGCTCTTGCATCCCATTTCAAAACAATTGAGCCTACTTTGAAATGGGGATTTGAAGTCATTTTATTAAATCAATCTTTAATTATTTTTTGATGCTTTATTAATGAATTATGTACTACATCCCTCTTTTCTTGAACTTCTAAGAGTTCAGTAAGTCTAACTTGCATGAAACCATTTTCCTCAATTTAAATCTGTTTTAACAAATGGAGAGCAGGAATATCCAAGCTTAGGGGCATTACAACAGGCTTACCATAGACCAATTCATATGGGGACATTTTTGTCACCTAATTAGGCATAATTCTATCAGCCCACAATGCTATATTAAGCACTTTATGCCACTCTTTGTGATGATCAGCCCCTATTCTCTTAATAAGTCTAATCAGGTTCTTGTTGGTTGATTCTTGCCAAACCATTACCCTGAGGGTAATAATTAGAGGAATTTTTTAGATAGATTCCATGCTTTAGTGCAAAGTCAGATACTTTAGACCCTAAAAATGCTTTAGCATTATTTAAAATTATGCTACGAGGAGCCCCAAAGCGAGTAGTGATACTCCCTAGAAAGTCTAGGTTCATATTTTCTGTTGCTTCTTTGAGTGGCACTGCCTCAGTCCATCTGGTGAAATAATCTGTGGTAGTTAGAATCCATTTATAACCCATACTCAACACTAGATTTATCATTCCAATGAATTAAAGACCCCATTGAGCAAAGGGTTCATCAATAATTATATGACTAAGGGGCATTGCTACATTTCTTCTCATCCCCACATAATACTGACAAGATTGGCACCTTTTGACCAGTTGATAATAGTCTGTAAATAAAGCGGGCTAGAAATAACCTACCTCACTTATCTTTATAGCTATGTTTCTTGTAGAAAAATGTCCACCTGAGACTCCATGGTGCATTTCATGCAGTATTTTCTTAGCCTCATCTTTCTCTATGCATCTTAAAATTTTTCCATCAGTATTTCTTCTGAAAAGAACTTGTTTAATTAAAATAAAATGAACCCCTTGCTGCCTATAGTATCTCCTCTTGTCTTGAGGGAGTTCTTTTGGGTAAATCCCATGTTTCATAAAATTGATCATGTTTGTGACCCAGGAGTTATGATCAATTTCTTATAACCTCAATACACTTTCCTTTTATGTTTCTTCAGGTGTCATCTTTAAAAGCTCTTGAGTCATGTATTGGCACAACCCCCTACCTCTGACCAACTTAGTGGGTCTGACTTCTACGTCATATTCAAAGATCCTTGTTATCTAGTTTGCTCTTTTTTTAGTAATTTCACCTTCCATAATGTATTCTCTGACACTAGAATGAGCTACAAGTATCAAAATTTTACTTCCTATTATCATATGTCTAAACTTCTTGAGGGCTTTTACCATAGCATATACCTGTTTCTTCACAAATTTGTATCTATTTTCATACTCCCTAAGAGCCCTTGAGAAAAAAGCTATTGGGTGCTCTCCTTCCTGTCTATCATCTTTCTATGTTAGGACAACAACAATACTGAGCTCTCCTCTATAGATATACATTACAAAAGGCTTAGAAAAGCCTGGGTTTCTAAGTAATGGGGTCATTGAAATTTCCTTCTTGACCTCCTCAAAGGCTTGTCTTCCTTCTGTAGTCCACTTGGATACCAGGTCTTTCTTCAACATGAATGTCACTGGTCTCATTAAGCCTGCAAAGTCGGATATGAATCGACTAAAAAAATTAATCTTCCCCAAAAAAGACTAAACTACTTTCTTATTTACTGGTAGGGGCAAGTTCATTATGGCTACAACTCTCTCTGGATCTATGGAGACTCCTTTGGATATTATATGTCCCAATAGTTTGCCTTGAGGTACTATAAAAATACACTTTTTGGGATTCAGGGATATTCCAAATTCTTGACATTTCTTAAAAATAGATTCTAGATGATCAAAATGATCAACAACATTCTTGGAAAAAATAGTGAGATCATCAAGATAAATCAGGATGATTTTATTTATAAGTTCCCCAAATGCTACATCATAGCTCTTTAAAAAGTGGCTCCAGCATTTGACAGACCAAATGGCATCTTAGCATATGCAAATGTTCCCCATTTGGTAGTAAATGCAGTCTTGTGTTGGTCTTCATCAGCCAACTAAATCTGATTGTATCCAGAGAAACCATCTAGCAAGGAAAATCTCTCTGATCCAGCCACAGTCTGTAAAATTTGTTCCATAGAGGGCAAGGGATAGTGATCTTTCAAAGATGCTCTATTCAGGTCTCTAAAATCCACATAGAGCCTTATGTCACCATTCTTTTTCCTGACTGGTACTAGATTGGATACCCAGGTTGAGTGTTTGATTGGAAAAAATATTTTGGAATCTAAAAGTTTTTGCAACTCATCCACCATTAGAGGTTTAATCCTTGGATTTAATGGCCTCTGCTTCGTCTGACTGGCTTAGATCCTTCAGTCAGTTCTATTGTGTGCTAAATGATGTCTCTATTATATCCATGAAGGTCTTCATAGCTCTAGGCTATTACTCTGTCATATATTTTGCATAAGTCAATTAGTCTTTCCCTTTCCTCTTGAGTTACAAAATTTCTAATTTTTAATTTTCTCCCTTCACTCACCTCTATTTCAGAATAATCTGCTTTATTTACTTGGAACCTTTTCTTCTCTAGGCTTACATTTTTTGGATCAAATGGGTTTTCTAAAGTGATCAAGCATTGTGGAAGCTTATTAGTCTTTAATTGTATAACTTGGTCTCCATATGCCTCTTCAATTTTGGGTTGCAATTGATCAGCAAATTCCCCTGATTGTTGTAAGAATGAGAGTACCTGAGAATAATTCTCAAATACTTGCCAATTCTCATCATTGTCTAGGATAGTTGGCCTTATTATAACTTTTACTGACTCATTGTTAACTAATAGGCCAGTTGCTGGATTAAACTATGAGCCAATCTATGCCATCCTATCAGCTTCAAAATTTTGGGTTCTAGGAACTACTTCAATATTGAAAGCTTCAAAATTTTCTATTAAGTCCCAAATTCTATGTCTATAGGATCTCATCCTTACATTTTTGGCTATTGGCTTTTCTCTGATTTGCTTCACTACTAGTTTTGAATCTCTTTTTACTATCAGATTCTTTACTCCTTTTTTCTTGGCTAACATGAGCCCATGTACTACGGATTCATTTTCAGCATCATTATTAGTACAGGAAAATTGGAAATGGATATCTCTTAAAAATTTCTCACCATTTGGAGCAACAAGACAAATTCTTGCTCCAGCACCATTTTTACATCTAGCCCCATCAAAATTTAAGGTCCAGATTTCTGAATCTTTTTTAGGTTTTTGAGTCTTTTGTGCTTCTTCCCTTAAAACATTTGGGATTTCATGATCTTCATCAAAAATGACATAAGTGCCTAGACCAGTAGAGTCATAATTTCCATATGGGTCACTTTGCATCATAGCTAACAAATGGCTACTCTCTTCTTCTTGGTCATGTTTAGTCTAGTCACCTAACTCTTCAACAAAAACCTTCTCTTCTTTATTCAGCATAGCATGAGCTGAATCTAGTTTTAGGGTTGGTTCTTTGGTGATGTGATCCTTAGATAGTGACTCAGATAGTATTTTCATCTTTGAACCATATTTGGTTTTTAGGATGAGGTGAGACCAATCAAGTGACATATAACCTCCTATCTTGGCTGTGAAATCTCTAGATAAATATAGGCCAAATACAGGGGGTATATTTATGACTACTACATCTTGATTGACAATTATATTGGGGAAAGTATACAATTGTAATGGGAGTTGTTTAATTTTTCCTATTGTTTGCACTTATTTTCCATCTAGTGGCATAACTCCTTTAGTAAGTGGCTCATACTTTATTTTTAAAGCATCTGCTATTTACTTAGGCATTACTGTAGTACTAGCCCCTGAGTCTATCATTGCATTATTTAATAGTTTCTTTCCAACTATCAAAGTCAAATAGAAAGGCTCTGGTTTCGATTTGCTTACCTCTGGTGCATTGTTCAAAAGGGCTGTTGTCTACAGAGGAACCGTATTTTTGAACTTTTCTTTTTCAGCAGGTCCTTCTTTTGTACTAATATATTTAGGCACTACTTGGCCTTGTAGAGCTTCTTGTAACAGTGTCTTTTGCTCAGGAATAGCTAATATGTCCCATATTGATACTTTTGCTAGAGTCCTCTTTAGCTGATCCACCACATTCATTTGTCGTAATGCTTGGGTTCTTGGAAAATAAGGGTACCTTGTTTTTTCTTGAACTTGTCCAGGAATCACTTGGTTTTGCACTGGCTGAGGCACTTCTTGTCTAACGACTGTGTTTCGATGAACTTGAAATGGAATATTCTCCATAACTTCATTACTTGCAACTTCAGGCTATTCTATCATTCTTCTCTTTGATCTAGTATAGTAGTCTGATTGCACCACTTGTTTATTAGAAGTAGAAGCTTCATTCAAGAATATTGACTCTTCATCTTCAACCCATGAAAATAAAGCATGTTCAGGGGCTATTTATTCTTCTTGTTTTAAGGACATCCCTTGCATCTGAGCCATCAAGACTGAATTTTGCATACCAGGGGACTAGTAGGCTTGAGTGTTAGAAGTACTTGCAAATTGTCTATCCATTCTTCTTTGTTATGCTACCTTTTGTTGTAGATTACCCATGGGACAATCTCTAGGCATATGAGCATTATTACAAGGGAAACACCAGGCATTGGTACCATCTACATAATTATTCTGCCCTTGAACAATCTCCCTATTTGAATTAGGGGGAACAGTTTGTGAGGCTGTAGGGATTGCAACTAATTGGTTTGTTGGCTGAGGGTTAGTTTGCCTTTGAGAACCATGATACTAGTTTGGCTGTGTTGGAAATATATTTCATTGGTAGCCTTGATATTGGGGTCTAGGATAAGGATTCTGTTGTCTTTTTATGTTAATTAACTCATTAGAAAATGTCCTTAAGATGTTCTTGATATCATCCATCTCAGATGACTGAGCAGGGACAAGTTCTTAGTAGGTTGTTGAGGATAATTATACATAGACATAGGTGGGGCTATGGGATTAGGGGCTTCTTGAGGCAATGGTAAGGTAATCTCTAGAAACATGGGCATGGGAGGCCTTGGAGGCAACTTTTCAGCATCTATTAAAGTATTTTCAGCTCTGACTACATAGTCATAAGCCTCTGGTAGAGTTTGACCTCCAAGTGACTGAATCATTACTGATATATCTAAATTTAAAGCTTTAAGATAAAATACTATAGCCATACCTGGTAATGGTCTTGTTTTAGCAGGAATCCTTTCCCAAGTCTTTTGAAATCTTGAATTGAAATTAGTCATTGCTTCTTGTGGTGCCCTTTTGATAGTAATCAATTGTTGCAACAAAGAAGATTTATCACCCTTTTCTTGAAATCTTTCAAAGCAAAGATCTCCAAGCTGATCCCATGTAGATATTGTATTTGGGGTCAAAGATCGATACCATTTCAGAGCCTTCCCTTTAAAAGAAGCTGCTAACAATCTTATGGCCACATTCTGCTGTGTGACCACATGTATGGCACAAACATTAGACACATCTTGCAGATGTCCTTCATGTGTTTTGAAATCTTGCCCATTGAATTTGGGCAGAGCTTTCAGGGCATTTACTAGAATAGGGTCCCAAGTGGCTGGTGGTATTGGTAGAATCAAAGGATTGCCCGTGTTCCAACTTGCATAATTTCTCAGAGCTATAGGTGTTCCCATGTTTTCTCTTGGTATTGGTATAAAATGATTGACCCTTCTTCTTGGACTAGTTATCAATGATGGAAAAAGAATACCTAGATTTATAGCAGATTGAGATCTTGTTACTGGTCCACAACTCTGACTCCTTGTATCTCTCTGGTTTATATGGTCTTGAAAGAAACTTCAAGATGGTGTCCCACTGGGCATGCCAAAAACTGTTGATGCTTAAAATTATGCTATTTTCAACACCAACAATGAGAAGTTTCAGGAATGTGGGACTTGCAACCTAAAATGATCTCCAAATTTTAATGAAGCTGGCTCTTCTTTATCTCAAATGTGTAATGAGAAAAGGGATAGAAATTAAATAGAAACACAAATGCAACGAAATAAAATCTAACTATGGTGATGCACTTGAGTTTAATCTGACCCTTAATTCTAAGCATAGTGAAGCTATCTTTAGGATTTAATTACATTAAAGAGCAAACAAGGCATGATCAATGTAAAAGATGAAAATAGATAGGATCAAAGGCTCACAACTTAGACGATTTTGCAATAAAACATAAAATATCAACAAAGGCACATAACTCAGTCTTCTTATTTATTTTCTAGTCACATAAAAGGCACAAAAACATGCATAGTTATACAAATTTTCTAACTCAAGAAAATAGAACAAAGGCAAATGACATTACTGGCTATAGCAAGAAAGTCTAAAACCTCTTGATAACAATCTCTCACAGAAAATTCTCTCTATCTTCTCCTTCCCTCTATCTTCTCTGCACCCATATTTATAGCATCAGACTAGCTCTAGATTGCCTACATGTTCCCAATACAATGGTCTAACTAAACTCTAACTGAACTGGAAGTGTCTAACAAAAGATATTTCTTGGATCTAAAATGTTCTATCTCCCTGCAAGTTCATTGGCTGAAATAGATACATAGGATGCTTCCCACTATGAAAATGGGTGAGGACACTTGGTAGTATCCACTTTTTCACTTGAAAACCATCTCATTATTTAGGCAACATCAGAAAATGACACTTGGCAGCTTTCATGGTGCTTATAGAAAACACACAACACTTTTCGTGTAACTGATACTCTTTATATGTCTTTGCTCAGAAGTGTTCCATTTTTGACATCTATCACAGTCCGCTACTTTGAAACTTTAACAACTTACAAAAAATGGGACCCACAACACTTCTTGCCTGAGCAGCTTCAAAAGGGGAAAAGGGGAAAGTGTCACTTTTCACATATCTTTAACAAGGGACACATGGTGGCTTCCGTTGCTTTAGCTAGGGACATGTGGTGGCTTCCATTGAGCTTTAGCTACACTGTAGAAACATTCAGGACTCATTTTAGATTCATATAGATGGTGACACTTGGCAGCGTCCATTGACTTTAGAAACAAAACTTGGGGCCCACCACAGTCTTTACTTAATAATGAAATAAAATGAAGATATTTTGGATGTTGACACATGGCAGCTTCTGCTTTCTTTAGCTAGGGATACGTGGCATCTTCCGTTGCTTTTAGAAAAACATATTGAAACCTTCCATAGTTGCCACTTGGCACCTTTTGCTTGACCTTGAGAGAAGCTTATTGAAAGAAGCTTTCGAAACTCATAAGAAATTTGAAACGTGGATGCCAACACTTGTCATGCTCCGCTGAGTTACCACGGGACACATGGCATGTTCTGAGCAACTTATAGAAATTATAAAATGTGTCTCAGCTGATGACACTTGGCAGCTTCCACGTGACTTTAATACTTAGACAAAATTTAGGCAAAAAGAAACTCGTGCCCATGCTCTATGTCAAAAAACTTCACTGCCTCGAACCAAAACGCGCAGGGACAAAACTTGGAGCGCACAACTGAAACTCAAAAAATGAAAAATGTAGAGTTTTTTACTCTACACCTAACATGTTGGTGGTGTGAGAAATACATAAAATTTAATACTATTAAGGCTTATCAAGATCAAGCCATAGGTTATCAACTATTGAAATCCATACTCAAGATTACATATAACATTTATCATTACATAGATTGTGCACACTCCATTAGGTGGGATAACTACATGTGGTTTGACTTACCTCTTCAAAATATTGGATATGTAGGCAATGCTTAGTCATAGGGGGTGTCTGAGGTCATATCAGCACATACATTTCACATTTTTAACATTTATAATTGTTTCATTGTAATGTTTGAAGGGTTAGGATTTTAAATCAAAGAGAAGGCAAAAAATGTTACTCACGTGGTATTGAAATAATCTAATCACTAGTGATCCCACCATAGAAATAGGTGCACAAGCATCATAATATTTTCAAAATCATCACATTCACTTAGACAAATCCACACCCTAGCAGGTAGCACTACATTTTATAGACTTCCTATGAATTATGGACATGCCCAATTGCATGAAGACTCTACATTTCCATATCCAAGCATTCACACACCATTATGAGATTATTGGTGATGAGTATACTCCTTCACGTATCTAAAGTAAGTTAATTACATCATTTTTGTAGTATTTTATAGAAATAATAAGTTACTGTATCTATCTAGTTGCAATCAAAATTTGTTTATTAATTGTGTAACTTAAGTAAGCTAATTTATTCAATATTTTTATGCATATTAGGTTCACATAAATATTAAAATTGAAAAAACACATATAGACTAAAGACAATGACTTGAACATGAAAGTATCATCCCAATGAACCCATAACTCTAGATCTCGATCTAAATATCTTATAGTCTAATTTAAAGTTTTAGGAAAGGGGAAGGAATACACCAATATGTAAGTGAACCATGTTTCTCTGTAACTTGTTGTAGATGATACTTCCTTTTTGAAACATTGGATAATGGTTCCTCTTGTTGAACCATTTGGGTAACTAGGGGTGATCAAGTCCCAATTTATTGTAACTAAGGCAAGGCTATGGATTGGAAAGATAAATGTCCAAACCTCCATGAATAGGTATTAATGCAAAGACTATTGAGAATCATTTAACTTGAACCATAATAACTCTTGTTACTAATTTTGCACTGATGTTCTAGCTCCAAGATGAAAGTTGGGAGCCATATGTTGGGCTCACTATGAGCAATTATAATGTTATTTAGTGTCAGTGAACCCAAATCACATTACCTCAATAATCATGATTCAATCACTACATAGAGACTTATAGATTCAAGTTATCTCACTTCTAGTTACCATCAAATGTGTTTAAAAAATGTAAAATAGTTTGCATATTCATGAACAAGTATCATGCCCCATGAACTAGTTCCAATTGTAAAATATCATAATGTATATGTTCATGAACAATTATCATGCCCCCTAAATCGATGCCATATAATATAGAATATTGTGCATTTATATTCTAATTTTGAGAAAGTTCTTGTATCTCAAATGTATGTGTATGAAAAAACATTTAACTTTTATCCATATTAAATTATGTACATATGTATTACATATACACCCAAGGGAATCTGAGTCATTACTATGTAAGTCACATCTCTATAAAGTGAGTGTATATGCATGGCATATGCCCTCATAATCTGTATCAGAGTATAAATATTTGTCCCATATCTGAATAAAAGTGATATATGAGCCACTTTAAAATCTCTTTATCTTGTATTGAATCCTTATATTTGAATATTCATCTCATGGAGTCTTAAGTCTCTATGTCAATCCCACTAATATTCCCTCCTTTTGAGGTGAGGGATGTAGCTTGCAAGTTACTCATTAGGAAAGAAAGAGTTAATTTTATTATGTATGAATATTTTATCGTGTAAAACCATGTAAGCATGTGGAAAATTAGTTATCATATTAATGTATATGTCATCAAGGTATGTATGAAATATATGTATTACAAGGCATATAAGTGACATGTCAAGATATATTTAGTAATTATGTAGGTAGTAGTAACTATCATTGATATTTGCATTGAATAAAACTATGCAATAATAGAGGTGCATGATTTGAATCATAACACCACACATATATGATATTTGCACGATATGGATCATGACACACATAAACTTAACAATCTCGTCAAGATCAAAAACCTTAATAAATAATGATGTAGGTATACCACACACAATAATGCCACATGCAATAACACTCAATGTCTTACATACGACTAAGGGACTACATAAAAGAGACATGAAAATTTTGAAACAAAAATAAATGGCCATAATCAAGGGACATGAAAAATTTGAAAAATAAAATAAATGGCCATAATCAAGGGACATGAAAGTGTTGAAATAAACAAGGCCAAGGGTCGTAATCGAGGGACATGCAAATTTCTCAAAATACAAGGCCAAGGGCCACAATCAAGGGACATGAAGATGTTACAAACAAGAGATAAATAAATGTCACACACATAAAGCTAGGGAAAACACACAATAGACAACCAATGGTTCTCCTATTATGAAAGAGATACAACATCAATGAATCATAGAATAATATTCACTAAAATTAACATTTAATGCTAAAACAATGCATAATCCTCAAGACACATTGGCCCATCAACTTCAAGCTATTCAATTTCAAACTATCTCAAGGATCTCAAAATTCTAATTCAGTGTGGTTACCTCTCATGATGGCTCATTAGATCCTTGTTCATCCTTTACTTCTTGATTTTTTAGTGCATACATTTAACTTTTAAAATGGTAAAGATGATCATGCACATCATATTATATATATTTCGCTTCATGATTTGGTTTTGCTTATGGTGTTCTATTGATGACTAAGATTTTCCCTATAAGTCTCATTGACTATGCATTACATGTTAGCTCTATGTGTTTATTTAATGACTTTCCCAACATATTCTTAGTTTATTTTTCTATAAACATTAGTCAAAGGTCATGCTATCTCAAATTTCTCATGTTAAACAAGGACCTAGTGAGAATGTTTATGACTATGTGCGTAGATTCAAGACTATGCCTACAAAGATATCTCATCAAATCCTTGATAGTGAGCTACAAGTTATTTTATTCAATAGTTTTCAAGAACCACTCAAACATAAATCTATGTTTAACACTTATCAATATTTTAATACACTTAGCCATATGCTTCACAACTATGAGATTTTATATGCCAATATGCTCAATTATACATCTACTACCTAAAAATATAAAAAAACCTCAACATTCAAAGCTAAGACTAATGATGCACTAAAATTCCAAACTAAGAATGAGGCCAAAATTGTAAATGCAATATCACCCCCTCTTAATAGGTTTGTCCTTCCACCTTCTAGGAATCTTTTACAATTTTCAAAATTACCTTAACCTCCTCACAAATTTATTAGACACTTAATTGCATATAACTTGATTACTTTACCTGAGCCATATCAATTATATACTTCTCTACCTATGCCTAAGTGGTATGATGTCAATCAACATTGTGATTGTCGTAGAGCTTCCAGATATTATACCAATAAATGATATAAACTATGACATAATATATAAGATCTCATCAATAGTAACACGATTCGAGTTGATGGACATAGTACCAAATTCAATGAATATGTCACAATGCCTAATTAGTGTTTGAAAATATTCAATGATCCTTTATCAAATCATGATATTGATAAGCAAGATGATGTTCATATGACTACATCTATACATAAATCAATGAATTCCAAACATCATATTATTGATATCATTATTGGATTGGTCATCTCCTCTCAAAAACAAACACCATCTATCACATTCATGAGATTACACGTGATGATTCAAATAATGGTCCTTTATGTATGTGTATGAATAACTACTATTTTATATTTTTTTGGGCAGGATATTATATTACACTTGTAATAAAGATAAAGGTACAAAATAATTATACCAATGTTCATAGAAGGCCAAAATTGGTTTGTGGGACTGAAAAAGTATATTGTAATGTAAAGAATAGGGAGTGCAAGTGCAACTCCAACAAACCCAAAAACTAAAAATAACCTCCATCCAATAAAATATGTGCAAATAAATTATGTCTTCCATTGCCTCACAAATCTCACCATATCTATAATTATGTCACAGGGTCACTTCATACTCAATCTTAAAGAGGAAGCAAGGTGAATAAAAGAAGTAATCTTTCAGATGTAGAGTATTGTAGAAGTAATATTTTTGGTAGAACATTGATAAAGATCAAACATCTCTTGAAAGAAAAGGACCAAGCATCTTTAATCCTCATAAGCCATGAAGGTTTGGATAGAGTTACAGGAGACTCTAAAGAAGTAAGAGAATTGACTTATGATCTAATAATAAGAAGAAAATCTAAATACAAAAGGATCCTTAGTTTTAGGGTCCTTAAAACAAATCTAAAAAATACAATGTATCTAAAGTATATGGTACTTTGTCCTTATGCAGAGGTGGTATGAACAAACTTTGAATTGTGTCAATGAAACTCAAAAACTATAAAATAAATAAAACTTAATATAATGTGGAACTTGGATGAATCTATCCTTAAAATGAAAATATTTATTGTATAAGGTTAAAGCTTTGATAAAAGAGATTCCCAAGGCTCTATTGTAGTGAGTTCGTTCTTTGAAAAAAATTGCAATTTAGTGGAGAGGAGAAATACTATTGTACATTTTTTTTGATTTTATGTTTGAAGGCTTTACATAGAATCACTGAATTACATAGAATGTTGGTATCTCTACTTATAATTCAAAAATAAATATATAGCAGATTTACAATGTTGAGTAAACATACATCTAAACTAGTCAGCTCCTTTGGTTAAGTAGTGACGAGTAAGGGGCATCTATACTTTCAAAATCAGCTAGGACATGACCCTAGCCTTAATCACTCAACTCTCCATATCAAACATCTAGAGGGATTTGTATTTTGGTGGATGGATATAAACAACCATCATCCTCCCCAATTGAACTACAACCCTTTCAATAATATCATACATTTATATTTAAAATTTATCCCAAAAAAAATGGGGGGGGGGAGGGGGGCAGGGGGTTTTCATGGATAGGTGGCTAGGCCATTGAATTCATCCACATGTATGTGCACAATGAAATTGGTTTATAGAACACCCTCTCTAATGGTCCATAAAGAGTATCACTCTTATCGTCCAAGATATTCATGCGACATGAGATAATATTTTTTATGAACAATGTAATAACGTGAGAATGAAAACTTAATCATTGGGTGACACAGGGAGATGAAGAAATTTGGTGTTGAAAATGGCTTCACCAATTTTGTGATAAATACCCCATAAAAAGAGCACATACTAAAAAAGGGGTGAAATAAAGTTTAAAAAATGAAAAACCTCACACTACATTAGGGCTAGGGTTTAAGGATGTGTCTTTGGTGATTTTTGTGTTTGTGCTTTGCCTACCCTGTTAGTTATTGGCATGTGGGTTTCCCTTCTCCCCATTTGTTTGTTTCAATAGGTAGATTAAGTCCTTAGATTGGAGGTTTTGTAATCTTTATGGATATAGGCCTCTTTGTCAGGGGATGCCCACCTCTTCTTTTGCATGTGTCAATTTTTTTAATCATCTCATGTAGCCTTTATCTTTTACTCCTCCTTCTTTTGCATTGTTAAATTCCTTGGATCTTTATTAGATGTTGTCCACCCTTTGTCTATTGCTCTAAGACTTGTCCATGTCCCTCTTACTTTGTTGTTTGTTTGGGACTCCCTTCATCAATTCTTCAAAGAAACTTTGAAAATCCTTGTCTTTATTACTAATGCAAATTCTTTAGAGAGTATATAGCCCCTATTTCATGGTTTTATGTAGTTAAGAAGATCTTGATCCTATTTTTGGATCAAGTAGTTTTGATCACATAATATTTTACAATGAATATAGATTAATATGTAGGTTCAATGATCTTTAGTCCAAGTTGTTAGAAATGTATGAGTGAGCTAACCTTCTTAGAAGCCCCTACTTTCATACAAAATAGACATTTACCTCTATATTTGCTTTTTATTAAATTATAGAATCGGATTCAACAACAGATCATGCCCTCATTCTCAAAGGTGGTCCTTAGTTATAGGGTAGTGTAGGTTTATATTTAAAATCTTGGTTCCCCTTTTTAGGCCTTGTTTAACTCTATCTCATATGCCCCAATGTGGGTCAAGGTTTCAAACTTGCCCTTGTAGTTTTGGAATCCCCACTACCTTAGGGAAATTCCACTTTTGTCTCATGATACCGAGGAATATCACAACCTTCATGAGGTTGTGTGCTGAATTTGACTTTGTGGATGGCTTGTCAGATGAGGTTTTGCTTTAAGATTGAAGACTAGGTTTCAAAGCAAAATCTAAACCATGAAAGAGTGAATTTCAGATGACGTGCTTGCTTCGCTTATGTTCATTTAGTGGCTACTTTCTCGAAGAGGTTGGTATAAAATTGTTTGGTTTTAGGGGAAAGAGGAAAAAAAGTGGTAGTTCCTAACCAACTTCATGTCATGGCATAGAGGAACAACATCAATTGGAAACATCAAACCCAAAATACTGAGCACTAATGTTGAACCAAGTTCTATCCATGAGGAGGTGGTGGCTCTTTATACTCTTTGTTAGAAATGAACTTGGCATGTAAGGCTCCCCTTGTTAATAGGGTTTGTGACAATTCTATTGAGTAGGTGGTCTGTGATCCCTTGTTCAAGGGGGCTCTATTTTCCTCCTCTTCACTCTAGGTTATTGACGCTGAATTATTACTGGACCAACTAACTATGGGAAAAGTCATTTAATCCCCAATCTTTGGTGGCTTTTCATGACCCCTTCATGGTCACCTTGTAGTATCCTTTAGAGAAGCTTGTTAAGGGATCTTCTAAACTAAAGTACATTGAGATTAAGAAAATGAATTAGCATGAGAAGTTGCTCTCTTTTCGACATGTGACTCCCATGTCGAGTAAAAGTTTTGGTTAACTCCCTCTTTTCCTACTTGAATTGTAGGGTTGCTTGTTAAGGAGCCGTTTGTTTTTCTGTTTTACTTTTTCTACGTTCTTTTCTATAATCGTCATGTTATTAGAAACTTATATATTTTTTTCATTTCTTCTAATAATTAGGCAAGGCCCGAAGGGATCCTCTTTATTTAGTGTAAAAAAATTGAGTTTACATTTGAATTGTGTGACGAGCTTAAAACCCTAAAAACCCTAAGAAATGATTTATAAGACCAAAAAAAAAAAAAATAATGAAAAATGGAACTTTGTACCAGTAAATCAACCCTGGTTGTTGGCAAGGAAATGTGGAAATGAATGATTCTTGTTGGCAGATGCATCGAATTGTCACATCAATAAGCCTACTCGCTGTCACCAACAAAATTTCTCTGACCTTTCAATCCTATTTAACCACTGGTCAATTTAATGGCAGTCCCTTCATTGAATTCCAAAAGGCATTCTTTGTTGGGTACATGCAGATTTGTCAATGAAATTAAATTCTGAAGGCGAGAGTTCATTCTTATACTTGGAGGAGTTGGCAATGGCATGATTATCGTGGAGTCTCTCACGGCCAGTTAAAAGAGATCAAGAAAACGGAAAATGTCAAATAGGAAGTCGTTGTATAACTATTGGTCCTGTTTGGACGCTTTACCAGATATCATGGCGTTTTTCCTGGCTGTCTGGTTCTAGATGCACAATATACACATGCATAGCTGGTCCTGGCGTATCTTATAATCTTTTCTACACCATTTTGTTTATAGCACGTTTCATATAGAAGATTTTATACGGCTGACTGTTAAGCGTGGGCGATCATTATGCACAACCCTTTGGTTCTTTGGCATTTGTAATCCCAAATCTCATAGCCCTTGGTTGGCTGATGTTTGTGCAACCTCTAGTCTTGCAGAGAGTGTGCTATGCTAACACATGACTCAACGCTGACATATCACTTCAGTGCATAAATTTAAGAGCTCACTCAAGATGTAGAGATACTATCGAGTACATGTTTATATACATTGCTATTTTTAATGTAGTCACTCATGAATCAAGGAAATTATAATAGAAAATAGTAGAGGGTGTGGTTGGTAGTACACTTGGCATGCGGTTGAGTGCTTGTCAATTGAAAGTTAGCAGTTTGAAACTTACATCTTTGGGAGTTTCATTCACTCTGATTGGACTCTATTGAGATGATAATGGGTTATAGTGGATGTGAACTTGAGTCAAAAATCTAGATGAGGCGAGAGCCATGCAGGATAATACATGAAGATGGCTAGGTAGTTACCGGAGTAGAACTCTAGACCTAGGCAAAGATAATGAACGGTTGTAACCAATTCCCATTGTAACAAAATAAAATAAAACAATAGAAAATAGTAGAAGTGCCATGGTCAAATAAACATATTTAATATTAACATAAAAACAAATTAAAGCTTACGAAAAATCATTAATATCAGCTCAATACATATACATATTCATATTCATAATGTAGTTGTAAAGCTAGTTTGAGGTGTGTGTGTGTGCAAACATATCAAAGTAAAACAAACAAAATTATCCAAAAGGTTCACATAAGATGTCTCAATCATTAAGACTTGTAATAATTCTTGAAATCAATATAAGAATATAATGATGAAATACAAATCAAAATAAGAGAGAGATCACCTAATTTCCACTATGAAAAGTCATGAAGATCTTGAAACAAACGTTCATGCTCATGTTTGGAATAAGGAAATAAGAAATGGATACAAGTGAATTAGTGTCTATATAAATCCATAATTAAGGAACTATTGAAATTTGGAAAAACAATGTAGCCGATCTATGAAATTTGTATCTTAGAATCTATGCTGTATCTAAATGTGTGTGTGTGTGTGTGTTTCATAATGATGACAAAATAAATATTCTTCCATGACAGGGGTCAAGAGAGAGTATGTTTTATACCACAATGTGATTGCTTCCATGAGAATGAGATTAATGGAGAATATGGTATGCACTGCCATACAATTGCTTCCATATGGGGAAGCAAGGGAGATTATATTGAAGTTTAAAATATCAAATAAGCATATCAATGCCCCCCCTTTTAAGGCTTGACTTAAACCCTTGAATCACATATCTTAAAAGAAATAGATTATGCATGCCATATATAAGATAAAAAATAAAAGAATGATGCATAATCATATTAAAATATAATTGTGAAAGAATATGTCATGGATAAATGCCCTCAAATGGGCCAAAGTATAATATATATAAACATAACTCTAAGTGAGCAAGATATACAAAATGTAAGTATAGTTATAGCAAGTCACCTCTACATGGGCAAGACATAATCAATGTAAGCATATGAGTATCATGCCCCTTTATGTGAAATATATAATCAATGAAGCACAAACAAAAGCATGACCCAATATAATCAATGTAGCAATGGATATATCAAAGGAACACATACACAAGGAGCCTTGCCCTAATAGATGCATGTGATAGGAATCATGGAAACATAGACAAACAAATAAGAATATCTACATGGTATGGATCACCGAAAATCAAGGAACACTATGAATGATATAAATCATAGTGTCAATCATGTACTAATGTAGAGTAAACAAAACCAATAAGGAAGGCACACTAAACAAAAAGTAAGCACACCACACTCATAGTAAATAGAAAAAAATTCATGTGTACACATAAAGTGTATATAGAAAATAGAGCAACTAGACACACAAAGGTAATAATGTGGCATACGAACAATACAATGAAATTCATAAACATATACGAATAATAGGGAACATAAGGGAGTGTTGTAGTGAAAGGTTTTCATTCAAATTTCAATACCCATGCAAGTTAATTTCCATTGATTTTTATTATTCAACCTTCGTTGATTCTCTACTCAAACTTACAACCCAATGGAAAAGGTAATGTTAGAGGAAAATTTGCATGGAACAAACTTAGAAGATAATGTTCATTGGCCCAAGCTGGAAATTAAATGACTTAATTAAATTATGATTTTTTCAGAATTAATTATTTTATTTAAACTCAGCACCATAGAAGATGTTAAGAAAGAGAACCAATAAGAACACCACGATAAAGTGTCAAGGAAGAACGACAAGAAAGAGTACCAACATTATTTTGATTATCCATTAGTCTAATTTGATGTCAAGTCAATTCAAATATCAAATTGATTAAACAACACATTGATTCAATACCAAAATGAATTCAAGCATCGAGTTAATTCAACATAAAAAAGAACATCAATGACGAGTGTTAAAATCAAACTATGTATTTTGAGTTATTGATTTAATTAATTCTTTTAAAATATGTAACACCATGAAACAAAGGTTAGCTTTGTTTTTAGAAAATCAAAATTAAATTTGAAATGCTACCACTAACCTAAGCATGTGTCCTTAGATTGAGCAAGACTAATAAGAATGCAATTCAAATAATAAAACAAACACAATTGGTATGCCTTTTTGCAACCCTCTTGCCAAAACTAGGATGTGCTTGGATGTAGTTGTAAAGGCATGTGCAAGACACGTAGACAATCCAAAGACATCTCCCCTTGCATGATTAATATCTGTATGATAGATTATGAGGATAATTGAAGCTTTATATGAAGATTTAAACAACACATCATTGTCACTTGAAAGTTTGATGAGAATGGGAGGTGGCCCTTTCATTTTTAGATTTTTACGATCAATTGTGACCATTTATCTTAGATGAAAATTAATGGTCGAGAATAAATCATACAATGGAAGATGATACTTTAATGTTATGACATGGAGTGTGTAAGATAAGTCCTTTGCTTGGTTTTTAGTGTGATTTCATAGGGATTTGTTTTTGGCCTTTCTTGCACACCTTCCCTTTTAAATTAAATTTGCATTGGAAAAGGGTGCAAGTTTAGTATTTTTAAATTGCCAAGTTGGTGAGTGATGTGGGAAATTAAGATTTATTAAAATGTGGTAAATATGACATGTGTATTCCATGGAATTTCTTATTAGTGATTGTTTAATCAGCTAATAAAATGTGATTAGGATGATGTGGTCCCTTTTGTAATGTTCCTTATTGATTGGTTATTTGATTTCATTTAACTAAGGTGACATTTATAAAATAACCAAATGTTTTAGAATGTTGTCGATAGAATTTGCTACCATGATGTAGTGCATTTTCTAAATTAGGGATGTGTTATCATGATTTAGGAAAAATTTGATAATTATCTTGATGATTTTAGATATTCAAATGATTTGGTCTTGAATTGTTAGTTGATGTGGAAAATTGGTTCGATAATTAATGATGATATCAAAGTGGTAGAAATGAAGTGTCTACATTGTACCCCTCTTTGAAAGTGGCATTGCAAGATACTTGATGAAGTTTTTTTTTTCAAATAATGAGAAAAATGAAATAAAATGGGCATGCAAACATGCCTTGAGTGATGTGGTTAAAATTGATGGTTTTTTTTATTGAAAATAGGCTCACTAGGATGCCCCAGGTGAAAATGATATGCCTAGGATGCCCCCTTGAGGGAGTGGATCTAAAAGAGATTTTATGGATGAGCCCTTAAAAATAAGGAAATGAAACGTAATATAGTGGAAGACATCAGTAAATGGAGAAAATGGGTGAAAATGACATGAAAAATGATGAATGGAGTAAAAAATAGGCTTCATGGGCAAAAAATGGATACATGGGGGAGGTAAAAATTTGAAAGTGGAGCTATAAATAGAACCTTGGGAGGTGAAAAATATTCATTTTTACCCTTCTCCTTAAATTTATAAGCTATGGGATTTTCATGTGAGTAATACAAATATTATGGCATGTATTCCTCACCATAGACATCTTGGAAAGCACACGACAAAGTATAGGTGACCACTTGGTGTGGCCCACTAGTATGTAAAATTTATTTGTGAAAATTTCCCCCTTACATGTCATAAATTCTAGGACAAAATAACATGTGGTGAGTTTGTCATAAAATAAATATTCTGCAGAGGTGAAATCGCTCATGCAAACAATAGAAACATGCACACAAACAATGAAATCATTATTAGAAACTCAAAATTAGAAAAATTGATTGTAATTAAACTACTTATATGATTCATAAAAATAGAATAATATATCATATAATAAAGAATAGAATGAGTAGATCCATAATAACTGGTGAAAGAGCATAATACTTAAATATTATGACCGAGTCACTTTGAGGGGGAAACCTCAACAACAATGCAATAAGAATAGAATTCACAATATGATCCTCTAAGACTAAATACTACCTCATATATATAGACTACTTAGTCATGGTTATTCCATAGGCTGACCTAATAATAACATAGAGAAATGTGAAAAGAATATAAAAGAGGTATATATGTCACAAGTCGGCCACACATATCCCTAGACATGCCATAAGAGAAGGGTGTAACATGCCCCTCCCATTAAAAGCCATGTTATCATCAATGTTGAATCAACCCAGGTGTTGCTATAAGAAAGCTTCATCCTCCCATGTTACATCTTCATAATGCATATTATTCCATTTTATCAATACTCTTAAATTACTCTAGTTTGTATTTGTTTAGTTCACATTTGAAGGATCAGTTTAGGCTCTAGAATAACCAAACCTTCCTCATCCAATTTTGGAAACTTAGTTTGAGTATAAAATTTGTGGCCAACTACCTTCTTCAATCAAGATATATGGAATACTAGATGTATGCGAGTGGATTGGTTGAATTCCAGCTTGTAGGCCATACTACCATTTTTTTGCAAGATTTGATAAGGGCCATAATACTTAGGGGACAACATGTTATCATTTTTAAGTTTCTTCAAAGACATGAATATATGAATGTAATCTCATAAATACCCAATCACCTATGCCAAAATGCCATTCATTATGTTGTTGATCTGCTTGTTATTTTATGTGATTTTGAGCCACGGCTAAATTTTCTCACAAACTAGTGAGGACCTCCTATTGATGGTGAATGTGTTCCTCAATAGATCAAACCTTTAGATGGACCTTCAAGGTTGAAATTATGGATGCGGGGGTGATATACATACAAGTTCATAAAGGGAGACATTTTGGATGAACTGTGAATAAAAGTATTAAATCACCATTCGGCAAGTGGCATCTAATGAACCCATTTTCTTGTTTATCAAAAATAAAACAATGGAGATACCCTCATAGACATTTTTTGACTACCTCTATTTATCCATCAGATTATGGATGATAGGATGAACTATTAGCCATCTAGGTACCCCAAACATGCAAATAATTGAATCCAAAAATTACTAGTAAATATGGGATCCCGATCACTTACAATGATCTTTGGAGTACCATGCAATTTCTAGATGGTATTGAAAAAAATAGAAGCTAATGTACTGGAAATAAAAGGTTTTGATAGGGAACAAAAATGATCATACTTGGTGCGTTGATCCATAACTACCATTATAATGTTTTTACACTGAGTGCATACTAACCTAGTAATGAAATCCATGGAAACCTCATCCCAACACTAGTTAGGGATGGGTAAATTCTACAAAAGACCTAGTGTCTTAATGGTTTCCCCTTTTTTCTATTGACATATCATGCATTCTGCCATATATTTTTGGAGATTCCCCTTGAGTCCTTCCCAAAATAAATCTTGATTTATTCTATGATATGTTTTCAAAAATCTAGAGTGACCTATGAGTGGAGATGCATGAAGTACCTGAAGAATTCTAAATTTGAGGAGAGAATGATTACAAAGGTATAATCTATCTTTATACCATAATGCATTCCTATTCCATGTAAAATTTTTAGATTCATTAGAACCTTGTTGAAGATTCTAAATCAAATCCTTTTTAGCATTTTCATTATCCCATTCTGATCTTACTTCCTCTAGCCAATTTTCCTATCACATGGTCATGGTGCATAACAATGCCTCAACTAATTCATCTTGTTGGGAGAGGGCATCTATAACCACATTATTTTTTTATTTCTTATAAAATATTTTAAAATCAGAGCCTAACATTTTAGTCACCCATTTCTATTATTCTTCATATGATAATCATTATTCTAAAAAATATTTGAGGCTATCATGATCAGTGTTTACCTTAAAGTGATGACCCATCATATAAGGTCTCCATTACTTGACTGATTGCAAAATAGCCATAATCTCTTTCTGATAGATTAGTTTGAGACTATTTTTACCTTCAATTAGAAACTTTAAAATTCTAGTGGTCTGCCTTCTTACATGAGTAAAACCCCCATGCCATATCCTGATACATCACACTCCATAGCAAACGTTTAAAAAAAATAGAAACAGACAAAATTGAAGTTGTGAACATAACCATTTTCAATTGTTCAAATGCCTTGGTAGATGAATCAATCCACTATAAGGAGTATTTTTTCAATAAAGAGGTGAGTGGGGATATAAGGCTATCATAATTTTTGACAAATATATGATAGTAACTAGTTAGTGTTGTAGCCAAATATTACATCCTAGGCAAGGGTGTTCAAGCCTCTCCCATATTTGGACAACATGGGATTACCTCTAGGCCTGTGGGTTGTCTATAATAGAGGTAAACCTCTAGGTTAAAGGGCTAGCTCCCTTGATTTGTCTCTTAAAATCAAACACTATATTAGGCAAATCAATTGGGGGTGAAAAGGGAAGAATTAAATATATTGTAGACCTATACTAGTGAGGTGATACACCAAAATATTAGTCTACAATCACACTTGCATGTACACTAAGAGAGAAAGCTACTAAATCTAACCTCAACTGTATGACCTTCTAGCATAAATATTTATCATAGAGGTAAATTGTTATTCATAACAAGAGGTGGGTGAAGATAAGGTCTAGTATAAGACACTACTAGCCCCTCTCACACTTGAAGTTCACATTAACAAACAATACACTCCATAAGCCCTGTTAGAAAAGATTCCACTCACATAATACTTACAAGGATAGAATGAAAGCAAGGAGAAATAATCTTCATTATTTGTCAATCAGATACACCACTTGAGATACTTAGGAAAGATGTTTAGATAATAAATCAACTTCCTAACTTTATTCAAAGGACAAAATAAGGTGCCAAACCAATAGGGCTTTACCATACTAAGTGTGTACTAGACACAATTGTCAAAATGGCTTTCATTTATAGAGAATATGAAAGGAGAGAGAAGAAGATAAGTTCAAGAGTCATCAATCCAAGTTTTAAGCTAAAAAAAATAGTTACAAAGTAAGAGGATGGGATGGATAATAAGTTAATAAGTGGTCTTGGACAAGTATCCATTAGAGATGCATCATTCTCCTTTGATTTGGCATAGGGGCTCTTCATCTTCCTCTTTGAAACTCATTTGATGATGAAAACTTCAATTGAATATTTTAAACTAATATATGAGTCTTTGAAACATGTTATATATCTTATAAAGTTGGAAACAAGATGTAAAAAATCTCACATGCCCCCCAACTAATGGACTCATATGCACGACTTGTCATTCACTATCTATGACTGCTCATTTAGTCTTTCTAGATTAATCTTCACATTTGTCACTCAATTGACCTTCAATTACTCAAGGGAGTGTGTTACATAGGTGTTAGGACACCTGATAAAGAAATATTTTTCCTCAATTATATCAAATATAACTTCAAGAAAACTCAAAACATACTTCTCACTCCCAATCTTGGAGAGTCACCCTACCTTCTCACTATCTCACTTGGACTCCCTGCAAAGAATGAAATTGAAAAGAGGTTTTAATGATTTATTGTGATGAAAAATGGATATGAGAGGTTGAAAAACTTATCAAGAAACCTCGTATAATTATTCTCACTCAAAAATTTTCATCTACACCTATAGAATACTCTAAATCTTGCAATAAAATTAGGGTTTTATTTATTTGTACAAGTGACAGCATAAAAAAAGTTGATGGTGAAGAGCTTGAGTGAGTTATAAAAAAGTTACAAACACTTTATTGACCAATTAACCCCTTTTAAATTTATTTCATTCCCATTCATCTCTTTCCAATGGGGTTTAAAATAGGGTTTTGAGAGGGTTTTAGGTGTCTTGGACTGTTAGGGATTTTTCATAAAATCCTAACATCTAAAATAAAAAAAATGCCATTGAGTTTGAGCTAGAGACCCATTTTAACTATACCTAACTCCTTGGGGTACCATGAAACCCCTATGTATAGATGTGAGTGAATGAAATTGGCCCATCGATCTCTTCTATACATTATAAGTAGGCCTGGTAGAGGTTTAAACCAAATTGACTAGCTTGGTGATATTACCTACAAACCAGTTATTCCAATTAATCTTATATATTACCATGGAGGCTCTCAAATAATTTTGAATGTTCATGAAGTCATTTGGATCAAGTTTGAAGCCATGAGGGTTTAGGCCTAATTATAGGCTTGATAGACCTAACTGTGTATGACTACATATTTGACCACTTGAAAGTATTCAATGGATTCAAAGATCTCTTAATGTTTTGTTAATATTTATATCAAACCTATCCAACATCTCACCATGTTCCTTTACTCTTCATCTCATACTTCCATCATGAATGTATAGGTCTGTAGATTAGCTTGCAATTAGAGTGACCTCTATTTAAGACAAAATAGAGGGAATCTCCCCTATTTGTATGAAAGAAATGAAAGCATAGGGAGATTACCTAGTTCATGAAAATAATATATATAAATTCTTAAATCTTGATCATACTGCAATAGTATTCAACATCAAATTATCTAAAGACTAGCTTTTTATACCTATGATTGTGTAGGACTATATGTAGTATTCTAAAAAGATTGAGTTTGAGGCTCAATACTATAGAATAGGGTCCTTACATATTGAGAGCACCTGAAGATGTATCATCACCACTATGAGAGTGGTTTCAAGTATAGCCATCCATCACACACTCTTGAATACTTCCAAACTATAGTTATCCATGAGCTAGTACTAGTTTGCACTCAGACTATAGGTGTACTTCAACGGAAACAAAGGGTTCTTGTAGGAGCTTACTAGTGTTTGAGGCTTGTATTACATTATCTTGATTCCTTCTAAGGTCATTGGGATCATTTCATTCCATACCTATGTTCATCATCTAACTATCTTCCTTCTTTGTTGCTCAGACTAGTTTACTATATGTTCTAATTGTGTCACCTATAGGTGGAAATTAGGGAAGAATTAAAAGATTCCTATAGGTTTCATTCATGCTTGAGTATTTTATTTCAGTCTTATATTCCTTACTCAATGTCACTAAGACTATCTCTCATACCTATATGAGCTCAAATCTTATCTTGAGACCATGTTCTTATCACTATACTATAGTACACTAGTTGTATTTCACTTCTAGGTGCAAAACACTATAGGTTTCACTAAGTATTTTCAATGGAAAAACAACCCAGTGAAACTCCACTCAATCATACTTCTCCTGTTGGGGGATCAATCCAATAATAGATTACAATTGTGACAGCAATAAATGCAAAATTAAACCAGATTGACAAGTAATTAGAATGATAATAGCAAGAACAAGAGATACAAGAAAACATCCTGAAAACTTGTATTAACAAACTCTTTACAAAAGGAATACAATTGAAGAAAGCTTCTTTCTTCCACACATCTCCTAGATGTATAGATCTCTCAATAGATCTCTATTCCTCAAGAGCTCTCTCTCTCAAGAACAATCAACTCCAACAAGCCTGGATTGATTCAATTCTGTACTGTTCTTCTCACACAATGAATTAAAATAATTCACCCAACTACAATAATCTACTACAAAACTGCAATAAGCTAAGAAGATCTAATTCTACATATAGAATTAGGAGACTTGAGCATGTACACCCAACAAGCAGTTAAGCCAATTAAACAAGGGCTCTAAAAATAGTATTGCTAACAATAGAGACGCGAGCTTGAGACTTCAACTCAAACTTATCATGCAAACACTCGCTTCTGTCCATGGAAATAGCTTTTTGGACACGCAGGTAACCGATGTCAGTTCCTGCTGCTTGTCTGTGACCGCCGTCGGCCGACCTTCTGTCGACATCGGCGTCTCTGTAACTGCCTATGACTGACGTCGGTCGCTCCTGACCGACGCCGGTGTCTGTGTAGACTCGAACCTGATAATGAATGCTCCTTGGTGAAGCTTTTAGCTCCACACCCTAACAATCTCCCACTTGGAGATAAACAGCTGCACCAGTACCTGTACAACAACATCTTCTAGCTCCTCCATCTTCAACTCAATCATGAAGACCAACAGAAGTTGAATGAAGATTCAACTTCTCCTTTGTAACCGGCTTGGTTAACATATCAGCAAGATTCCTATATGTATGGATCTTTTCTAGCTTCAACTCACCATCTTCCAATACCTGTCGTATGAAGTGATACCTTAGCTGTATGTGCTTTGTTCTTGAATGAAAGGCTGAATTCTTAGCCAAATGAATTGTACTCTGACTGTCACTATACAATCTGCAACTCTCATGCTCCCTACCAAGCTCATCCATGAACCGTGTCATCCATATCATCTCCTTGCTAGCTTCTGTGGTTACAATATACTCTGCTTCTGTAGTTGACAAGGCAACAACCTTCTGCAACTTAGATATCCAGCTAACCGCCATTCCACCTACAGTGAAAACATAACCTGTAGTGCTCCTCTTGCCATCCAAATCACCTGCCATAAATGAATCTACATAGCCATGTAGAGAAGTATCTGAACCTCCATAGCACAAGTGCCTACTGCTGGTTCCTCTCAGATATCTAGGGATCCATTGAACTGCTTTCCAATGTTCCTTACCTGGATTGGCCATATACTTACTTACAACTCCCACTGCTTGGGCAATATCCGGTCTAGTACACACCATTGCATACATCAAACTCCCTACTGCGAAAGAATATGGAACCTTACTCATGTACTCTACCTCATCATATGAATTAGGACATTGTTCTTTACTCAACTTAAAATGTCCAGCCAAAGGTGTGCTTACCGGTTTAGCATCCTGCATATTGAACCGTTTCAACACCTTGTCCACATAATCTTCTTGAGACAATATCAACCTGTGATTTTTCCTGTCTCTCTTAATGCTCATGCCAAAGATTTTCTTTACTGCTCCCAAATCTTTCATAGCAAATGTTTGAGCCAATTTCACCTTAAGCTCTGAGATATCCTGCATGTGAGATCCTGCAACCAGCATGTCATCTACATACAACAATAGAATAATATATCTACCATTATCAAATCTCTTGAAATACACACAATGGTCTGATTGACACCTACTGTAGCCATGCTCAGTCATAAACCTGTCAAATTTTAAGTACCATTGCCTAGGAGCTTGCTTGAGGCCATACAAGCTTTTCTTCAACCTGCACACAAACTTCTCCTTACCCTTGACCTCGAATCCTTCTGGCTATTCCATATAAATTTCCTCATCCAAATCTCCATGAAGAAATGCTGTCTTAACATCTAGCTGCTCAAGATGCAAATCCTCAAAAGCAACCAAAGACAATACAACCCTTATTGAAGTCATTTTAACAACAGGAGAAAAAATCTCACCAAAGTTGATACCTGGCTTTTGTGCAAATCCTTTCACTACTAATCTGGCCTTGTATCTCATCTGTCCATTCTCACCTTCTTTCAACTTGTAGGTCCATCTGTTCTTGAGTGTTCTCTTACCAGCTGGCAATTCAACCAAATCCCATGTTTGGTTCTCTCTTAAGGACTCCAACTCCTCAATCATGCCACGCTCCCACTCACTCTTGGAATCCACCTGTATTGCTTCTTCAAAACTCTCTGGTTCTCCACCATCAGTTAGCAATAAATAAAATAAAGAAGGAGAATATCTAATTGGAGGCTTACTCACCCTTTTTGACCTCTTGATGGGTGTCTGAGACTCGTCCACAACACGCTGTCCACCCAAATTCTCTGACAGTGACCGACCTCAGTCACCTGCAGACCTGTTACTGGCTGACGTCAGTTCTGCATGACCGACCTCAGTACCTGTATGGCTGACGTCGGTCTCTATCCTGTCGATGCTGATTCCTAACCTACCGACGTCGGTCTCTGTGTTTTCCTGCAAGTGATTATTTCTTTTTCCCGCGAGCTCATCTTGGACTTTCACCTCATCCAATTCACCATTGCTCTGCTCAAATTGATTCAAATTCCTTAGCTAATCACAATACATCACTCTTTCGTTGAAAACAACATCACGGCTCCTGATTACCTTGTTAGTTTCTAGATTCCACAATCTGTAACCAAAATCATCTGAGCCATAGCCAATAAACGTGCATCTCATAGACTTAGCATCAAGCTTCTTTCTATTTTCCTTATCTATATGCACAAAGGCTTCACAACCAAAAACTTTGAGATATGAGAGATCAACCTTTTTACCTATCCATGCCTCTTCTGGAATACCACCATCCAGAGCTGTAGAGGGTCCTCTATTAATCAGGTACACTGCAGTGTCAACAGCTTGTGCCCAAAACTGTAAGGGCAAACCGGCATGCAATCTCATACATCTTGCACGCTCCATTATTGTCCTGTTCATCCTTTCAGCAATTCCATTCTACTGAGGTGTCCTTGGAACCATCCTTTGCCTACGGATTCCATGCATGTAACAATAATCTCTGAACTTATGACTGCAGAACTCACCACCATTATTTGATCTCAGGCACTTTAATCTTTTACCTGTTTCATTCTCAACCATAGCTTTCCAAACTTTAAAAGTATCAAATACATCAGATTTTATTCTAATACAATAGATCCATACCTTCCTTATGGCATCATCTATGAAAGATACATAGTACTGTGATCCTCCAATGGAAGCAACCTGAGCCGGTCCCTACACGTCTGTGTGAACAAGCTCCAACTTGTGCCTCTTCTTAGTAGACCCAGTTTTGAGAAAACTAACCCTTTTATGTTTTCCAAATACACAGTGCTCACAAAATTCTAGATCTATGCCTTTTAAATCTGAAAGCATACCTTTGGACTTAAGAATTGACATCCCCTTCTCACTCATGTGGCCAAGCCTTGAGTCCCACAATTTAGCGTCCACATCTGAAGTAGATAATACAGAAGGAGATTTGTTAGTAACACAATTACACAAATAGAGAGTACCTTCTCTCTTACCTCTGGCCATAACAAGTGCACCCTTGGTCACCTTCCAAGATTCTGCTGTGAGAGTTACTGTACAACCCTCATCCCCTAACTTTCCTGCAGAAATCAAATTTCTCTTCAAGCTAGGAACATGCATCACATCTCTCAACACCCATGTGTTGCTATTCTGCATCTTCAACTTCACTTTACCTTTGCCGATTATTTTATAGGGCTCATCATCCCCTAGATACACTATTCCAAAATCTCCATGGATATAGTCACTGAAATATTCCCTGTTAGGAGTAGCATGAAAAGATGCACCAGAATCTAATACCCAAGATTCTATATTATTATGCAAAGAGAAAATTAAAGCATCCTGTGCAATACCTGCAATCTTGGCTTCTTCCTTTCGTTCATGCTGATTGTCCTCCTTAGGCTTTGACCAACAATCTCTACTTATGTGCCCCTTCTTTCTACAATTCCAGCATTGTGGCTTCCTGCCATTCCTGGATTTAGATCTGCCTTTCCCCTTTGATTTGGATCTTGATCTGCCTTTCTTGCTCTTCTCTTTCTGCCTTTCCCTGCTCTCAAAACTTAAAGCGTTCCCAAATGCCTCTTCTGTGCTTTTCCTGCATATTTCCTCATTCAAGATAACACTAACAACATCCTCTACTTTCAAAATATTTGATGTAGATGCAGTATTACTTATTTCCATTACTAAGCCATGCCAACTTTTAGGCAAAGAACATAATATCAAAAGAGCTTTTATTTCATCATTAAACACTATATTCACTAAACTTAATTGATTCACAATTCCATTGAAATCATTCAGATGACTAGAAACAAATCCACCTTCATTCATATGCAAATTAAATAACTGCTTCATAAGATATACCTTATTAGAAGCTGAGGGTTTTTCATACAAATTTGCTAACGTAGTCATCAACTCTACCGTAGACTTTGCCTGCGATAAATTGGATATCACAGTGGATGCTAGACTCAGTCTTATAGAACCCAGAGCTTTTCTGTCAAGAACTTCCCATTCTTCATCCTCCATGTCTTTGGGCTTCTTTACAACCCCACCTAACGGTAAGTAGAGATCTTTTTGATACAGATAATCCTCTATCTGCATTCTTCAGTGTTGGTAATTTTTGCCATTGAACTTTTCCATTCTCAATTTACTTTCATCTGCCATTGCTTCTCCCACTCAAACAGAAATCCCTGCATAAACTCCTGTAAGAACCTGTAATCAATACACACTACACAGATTTGAACCACCTGTTAGTGAACCTGAACTTTGATACCAATTATCAAGCTCTGAACCTGTAACCAAGGCTCTGATACCACTTGTTGGGGGATCAATCCAATAATAGATTACAATTGTGACAGCAATAAATGCAGAATTAAACCAGATTGACAAGTAATTAGAATGATAATAGCAAGAACAAGAGATACAAGAAAAAACCCTGAAAACTTGTATTAACAAACTCTTTACAAAAGGAATACAATTGAAGAAAGCTTCTTTCTTCCACACCTCTCCTAGATGTATAAATATCTCAATAGATCTCTATTCCTCAAGAGCTCTCTCTCTCAAGAACAATCAACTCCAACAAGCCTGGATTGATTCAATTCTGTACTGTTCTTCTCACACAATGAATTACAATAATTCACCCAACTACAATAATCTACTACAAAACTACAATAAGCTAAGAAGATCTAATTCTACATATAGAATTAGGAGACTTGAGCATGTACACCCAACAAGCAGTTAAGCCACTTAAACAAGGGCTCTAAAAATAGTATTGCTAACAATAGAGACGCGAGCTTGAGACTTCAACTCAAACTTATCATGCAAACACTCGCTTCTGTCCATGAAAATAGCTTTCTGGACACGCAGGTAACCGACGTCGGTTCCTGCTGCTTGTCTGTGACCGCCGTCGGCCAACCTTCTGCCGACGTCGGCGTCTTTGTAACTGCCTGTGACCAACGTCGGTCACTCCTGACCGACGCCAGTGTCTGTGTAGACCCGAACCTGATAATGAATGCTCCTTGGTGAAGCTTTTAGCTCCACACCGTAACATCTCCTTAGACTAAAACTCACCTTCTTATGTCAAGACATTTCTCCTTCATCTAGGTTATTATTATGGAGCAACTAGATCTACTCAGTCCCCAAAAAACTTAACCAACAAAGATCAAATTGTGAGGAAGGATCCCTAACTCAGAGAAATTAAGGTAAATGCTCCCTTTAAGCAAATTTTACAAATATGTCATGTGTAATTTTCTTAAACTAGTTTAAGATGAACATTGTAGCTATGTAAGACTTGAGAGACATAATTTAAGTCATGGAATGAATACAACCATATCTGCTAGGGTCTTTGATGATATTTCTTGCTCTATACATGTTTAGAGATGACTGTATATCATGGAGTTTTGATCAGTTTCTTGCTCACTATCTTGATGTTCATCTCCATCAACCTTGAAGTTTATTAAATTCAAACTCTTCATGGATAACTGACCTTCCATGTTTTTGAGATATTGAACATAGGTATATCACCTTGATCTTGAAGCATTGACAGTGGATGAAACTTTACAACTTAGAAACATCTTCTATAGACCACTGTATTTTCACTTACAACATAAGGAGAGTGATTCTACTTGCATCTCCATATCCACACATGCAAAAAAAAATTGAAAATCATATGAGGATAAAGAACATGCTTTATTATAACACACACAACACTTAGAAACATCATATCATATAAGCAAATGAGGAAACCTACAGGTGATAGGAATGAAAAATCAACTAGGAGTCATTGCCCTTCTTAGTGATGGTTCTTAAAGTAAAATCCATCAATATATAATCTATTTTCATGGAACTAAATATCATAAAGAATAATTTAATCTCTTAAATGCATTCTTCTCAACTTTGCTTAACCTGTCCGTACCAGCTGCAAACCTCATGACCTTGTTTGGCTGGCACAAGAGAGTGATGGAGAAGGTGAACTAGTTTTTGACAATTTTGGGACTATTAAAGCAAACTAAATATGGAGATGTGTTATGGGGAGTTGTAGAGACACTAATGAAGCTACCACGTAAGCCATGAATGTTGTATAGTCCATACAAACTCAAAAATTCTCCCTTTTTGTAGTTAAACTCCTTGTACATTGAACCTTTCATAATATTAGTTATAAGATAGTTCTCTGACTCTCACATGACACATGGGACATTGAATAATACTTCCACACACTTGTCCTTTCATATAAACTATACACTTTCTTTAAAATGACCCAAAAGAGACATTATATGACATGAGGTAAACTATATAAGCATGACTAAGGTTAAGACATATTATTTGACCTCTTTTAATACATTGGTGGACATTTATCAACCTAGGGGCCCTTGTAATTTTGAAATTATGTGGAGGGTTGAATTAATTTGACTATGGGGTCAAATTAGTCAATATTTTGGTGATTTCCTAGGGGTAGCATGCCTACTATGCTAAGGACCAATTACCTTATCCTATCCTTGGGTAATGGAATCACCTATACACCACTTTTGACACTAAGAATCCTTTGAACATACACCAAGACACACCAAACATAAGATAGGAAAAAAATCACACAACTCAAGATAAAGACACACACGTGTTATCAAGAACACTTAGGGAAAGACATAAACAACACTTAAGCAAAATAATTTATGTACAAGCTAACCTAAAACAAGTTTTTACTCTTAGGTCAAAAGGGAAATTTAAACTATATATTTCTCCATGATATAGAGGAATGCATCAATCAAGTTGTCAATTGAGCTTGGGATTTAATGTCTTCAGTTTTTTGATGTTTGCCAAATCCTTTGGCATGACCTTAAATGTAATCAGGGTAGCTTCAAATAGATCACATATGAAGGTGGAGTCCTCTAGAACTTCAATCATTTAATTTTTTTCATGAGACTCCTTAGCTATAACTTGCAATGGTGCTTCACCAAGGCATGTTTTCTTAACCTTCATGGTACTCTCAATGAGATCAGGTTTCTTACCAATTGTAAGCTCATCAAGGAGATTTGTGTATTCAATCAAACATTGGTCATTATCTTCCATGAGGACATCTTGATCTATCTTCTTATTCTCTTAACCTTAAACATTTAAAATCTCTTCAAGTCCTTCAAGAAACTCAATCTGCTACAACCAATCATCTTGGTGCTCTTTCTCCTCAAGAAGCACAACTTCTTCAAACTGATCTTCTTGTCCATGTTTGCTATGTACCTAGGGATATGATGTATTGATGTATATGGGTTGATGGAGATGCTAACATGTGGCACACATCCCCTTAGTTAGTTATATGGGTAAAATATATTAGGATAATAGAGTAACTTGTGGAAGTAGTACATTGGGTAATGGTCGGCCTATATTGGATTAGGAGGTTACCCATCCATGGGTTAGATAGATGTATATATATAGGAGATGAATATCATGGTAAAGATATGAAGTAAGCATTGAGTCTTCTATTGTAAGAAGATATTGGAGGTTGTCCCCTCAAAGAGACATTGTGGAGTTATTCCTTCCTAAAGGAGTATTATATGGTGTTTCCCTATCTTAAGGTTATTTATGCATATATTGAATATCAAGATCATTACAAGTGGTATCAAAGCTTCGATTTGGGCAATTTGTGTGGAGCAAAACACTAATTTCACTATATATTATGAAATATAAATAATTTTTATTTGAAATTTTTACTAAATATGTAAGAAAATATAATAGAAGCGTAGTAAAAATTTCAGAATTTTTTGATTCGTTTTGAGGGAGTTATTGATATTTTGGTGTTTATAATAATTTCACTATATCTTCCAAAATATAGGGAATTTTTATTCTAAATTTTTACTAGAGATGTAAGCATATTTAAGAGAATTACAGTCAAAATTTTAGAGTTTTTCTAGTTGTTTGGAGTGATTTATTGTGATTTTATGAATCAATTTTGACATTTTAGGGTTTCATGAACCCTAATTTATTTGTGGATCGTGGAGTTGCAAATATTTTTAGGGGAAGATGATATTGATGCTAGAGAATGGTGGATCCTTTTGGAGAATCATTTTAGAAAAACTTTTGGGCAAATATGATTAACTCCTTTTTTGTCTGGGCCTGCACTAGATTGGTTTGATTAGTTGAGTTGTACAGAAAGGTTTTCTTCATGGAAAGAAATGGAAAAAATATTTTTAGATCGTTGGGATATAAAAAAAGAAGTAGAAAAAGAAGAAGCAGTAGAAGAAGAAGAAGCAAAAAAAGAAGAAAAATAAATAGAAGAATCATCAGAAGAACAAGAAGAAGAAGTAGTAGAAGAAGCAAAAGAAGAAGAAGAAGAAGAAGAAGAAGAAGAAGAAGAAGAAGAAGAAGAAGAAGAAGAAAAAGAAGAAGAATTGGATGATAAGGGTTCAAATAATTTGGCTCTAAAGAAATCCGAGTCAATTTTTCAATTTCATGGATGCATTCAAAAGAAGAAGGTGGTTGTGTCCATAAACCCTACCAGCAAGTATAACTTCATTAACATGAATGTGGCCAAGCATCTACATGTTCAATAAAAGAATAACAAGGAGGTTCAAGTAGATGGTAAGAATATTTCAATGTTTGAAGATCTAAAGCTCATTATGGAAAAATATGTTTTGCATTCAGATTTTTATGCTTTGGATATGGATGATGTGGATATAGTTCTTGGATATCCATGGTTAGAGACTTTGGGAACAATGAATATTAATGTTCAGAAAAAGTTCATGAAGTTTTGGTATAAGAAAAACAAGATCACTTTACAAGATATCATAGTGAAAAAGGCACCAATAAAAATCCAAGCAGATCATAAGGATGAGATTGAAACAGGTGATGAAGATCATGATGAAGATTCAGATGATATAGATAAAGACACAATACAAATGAACAATTCTTCTACTCAAGAGACAAAGAAGGAAAAGGTGAAAGAGGTAGAAGCAAAGGTGGATAAGGTCAAATTATTGGAAAAGGTTGAGGTATATAGACACCCACATCATCATGAGAGGAAACAATCATGGAACCAGGTGAGGAAGTGTCATAACAACAATCATTTTGTCTATACAGGAAATAAAATTTCCAATCATTATGGATATGCATGGAATTCAAAGAAAAAATACTATGTCACATGGAATGAATGGGGAAAAAACTATGAATATGCATGGAAGAATACCTACTATGGTCATGGTTGGAATCAGAGTAGCGTAGCAAAATATGGTATATGGAATAAAAAGAGGAATAATTATGCTTGGACACCAAAGCAGTATAATTATGATCATGAATGAAATCAAAGGAGCACAATAAATTTTGGAAACAAGCTTGGAGAGCTATCACCTACCAAGATCACATATGGATGGCTAGATGATTGAGATTGGAGACAAGTGTGCAATGATTTGAAGCACACTCATTATTTAGTTTCTTCCTATGTTTCGGGGACGAAACATGTCAAGGAGGGAAGGAATGCTATGTACCTAGGGATATGATGTATTGATGTATATGGGTTGATGGAGATGCTGACATGTGGTACACATCCCCTTAGTTAGTTATATGGGTACAATATATTAGGATAATAGAGTAACTTGTGGAAGTAGTACATTGGGTAATGGTCGGCCTACATTGGATTAGGAGGTTACCCATCCATGGGTTAGATAGATGTATATATATAGGGGATGATTATCATGGTAAGGATATAAAGTAAGCATTGAGTCTTCTATTTTAAGAGGATATTTGAGGTTGTCCCCTCGAAGAGACATTGTGGAGTTATTCCTTCCTAAAGGAGTATTATATGGTGTTTCCCTACCTTAAGGGTATTTCTGCATACATTGAATATCAAGATCATTACAATGTTCATGAATTCCATAGTCATAATAGATTAATTCATGATGTTCCTCAAGGCATGATTGTTCAATAAAAACTTTTCATTCTTTATTCACAATCTCATCTTGCTCTCCTTCAAGGACTAGACTCTTAGGACTTTTAGACTCATTGAACATTTCTTAATAAGTCTATTGTTGGATGGTGGAGCCTGATCTTATTATAATGCCCAGTTTCCAATAGGGGGGTGCAGGGGGAAACACCACTTGATAAGGTCTCCATGGGGGTCCAAGGGTGGTGGTGACCTACTTTTGATCCCCCCTAGTGGGGGTTAGGGGGTAGTGCCCCCAAAGCAAAATTTTATGAAAAATGGACTGTAAAATATTATAATTTTGTAGTAAATCTATACCATTCACTATTATGTTATATATCTAATGGTATAAATTATGTTGGTTCATTTTTTATCTAATATTTAACATTCCTTTGATAGAGGGCATTATAATTATGATATCACACAGTGTGTGAGTGAAGAGGAGATTGCAGTGGATGTATTGTAGATTTTTTCCATTCAATTATTAGACTGAATAAGAGAAGAACTAGTTGTTTATATGTGGATGTAGCCCATTTTGGGTGAACCACATTAAATCTATTTTTTTCTAATTGTGTTTTATGCATTTTATTTCTATCTTCATTTAATTAATATTGTTTTGTGTTCTATATTCCTAACATCTGCCACATACTTTGATCAATCTATTTATGAACAACTACAAATTTGTTTATATCTTCTATTTTTTGGCTCAATAAGGATTCATTGTGCCTTTTCTCACCAAGTGGAGTTCCCATTGTGAGATATTCTTCATAATCACTTGAAACATCTTCTTGATATGTTATACATTGAGCTTATTCTTCTTTTTTTGCCTCCCATAAGATGGGTTATCCTTTAAGAGGGGGTGAGGTGGGAGGGTGGTGGATTGGTTCATGGCTTGGAGAGGGAGTAGGAGGAGTAATATATGGATAATTAATGGGCATGAGGAGGGAAGGAAACACTTGAAAATAAATCTTGAAGGGAGAGAAGGTTTTGCTAGGTTATAAACATGTCACTTTATTCAACAAGTACCTCATCATTCTCATTATCTTCTTGAAACTCTTCCACAACTATAATTTCAACATCCACTTCCTCCACCAAGGCTTCTATTTCATATTAAACATCCTATTTTATGGAATTCCAAGATGGTGTAGCTTTAGGTTTTTGAAGACAAGGTAATGTGGTTTGACCATACACAATGTTTTCATTCTTACCATCACATACTTGGTTCCAAGTTAGAACCTGGAGGCTACTAGCCTCTTTTGAGGATTAGATAGGTTCTTCATGATGACAAGGAATATGATAATATTGACATGGATCATAGGAAAAAACATTAGGATGGGAGAGGTAAACTTGTTCTTCAAATAGATTTTCACTTTCTCCATAGCTTTCATGAGGCTCTACAACAACTGTAAATTGCCTCTCAACTTCTTGGTTTTCTCACCTTGAAAGCCTATAAATCCACCATTGTATGTAACATCTCATATCATTAAAGTATTAATAATAAAATAGTTATATTATTATTCAACCAATATCCATTTACTCAAAAGGAAATGAACTGCCTTTCTCATCTTCTCTATAAAATGACTAGACATCACAACAAGCTCTTGATCCTATTTCTTCATCAATGTTTCTGATTATAAAAATTAAAATAGGAGTGATAACAAGGACTTATCTTGAGGTGTAATTTGAAGAGGAGAAGGATAGGAAAATGAATTTTGGTATTTACCTTGAGGATGTTATATAGGAGTTTAGTAGGATGGATAAGGCTGTTGGGGAAGAACACTTTCAAGAATCTACTTCTTAAGGGCTTAGATATCTCCTTTAAGAACTTAGATGTTAAGATATTATATATCTTATTAAACTAAATTAAAATTATATCCTTTATATCCTTCTTCATAAGACTCTTCAAAAACTTCATGATTAGATGGGGAATGGGATGAATATATGGTGGATAACAACTTTGATAGGGTTGTGTATTATAGGAGTTCTCAACATATCTATCCATATCATATTAATTAGTTAAATGAAACACAAAATATGATCAAGATATGGATTTTATTATCAACAGATGATACATTCAGAGTCACCATTGGTGTTTTCTTGCATGCTTCCAAAAATTGACAGTAGGAAGAACACACCAACAATTCTTCTACTCTTTTGGACCTTGGTATTATTGGGAATGATATAACTATTATGGAAAAATATTTCACCATATGAAAGGGTGTTCTATCCTCTCCCATATTTGGACAACATGGGATTATTTCTAGGCCTATGGGTTGCCTATAGTAGAGGTAAACCTCTAGGTTAAAGGGATAACTCCCTTGATTTGTCTCTTAAACTCACACACTACACTATGCCAATAACTTGGGGGGTGAAAAAGGAAGAAGGAAATAAAATTTGAACCTATAATAGTGAGGTGATACACCAAAATATTAGTCCATAAGAAAACTTGCATGTAAACTAAGAGAGAAAGCTACCAAATCAAACCTCAACTCTATGACCTTCTAGCATAAGTGCTTCTCATAGAGTCAGATTGCAATGCATAACTAGAGGTGGGTGAAAATAAGGTATGATATAAGACAGTAATATCCCCTCTCACACTTTAAGTACACATTCACAAACAATACACTCCATAAGACATTTTAGAAGAGATGCCACTCACACAATGCATACAAGGGTATAATGAAAACAAGGAGAAATAATCTTCATCACTTGTCAATCGGATACACAACTTGAGATATTTAGGAAATATTTGTAGAGAATAAATAAACTTCATAACTTTATTCAAAGGAAAAAATAAGGTTCCAAACTAGCAGGGCTTCACCATACTAGGTGTGTACTAGATACAATTGCCAAAATGTCTTACATTTATAGAGTATTAGAAAGGAGAGATAAGAAGAGAAGTTAAATAGTCACCAAGATAAGTTTCAAGTTGTATAAAATAGTTAAAAAACAAGATAATGGGGTGGAGAATAAGTCAATAAGTATTCTTAGACAAGTGTCCATCAGAAATCCATCATTCTATTTGAGTTGGCGTAGGGGCTCTTCATCTTCCTCTTTAAAACTAATTTGATGATGAATACTTAAATTAACTATTTGAAATTAATATTTGAGTCTTTTAAATATTTTATCTATCTTATAAAGTTATAAACAATATGTAATAACTCTCATACACCCCCAAATGATGGTCTCATATGCACCACTTGTCATTTACTATCTATGACTACTCACTTAGCCTTTCTAGACTGTTATTCACATTTGTCACTCAATTAACCTTTAGTTTCTTAAGGGAATGTGTTTCAAAGGTGTTATGACATTATTGAAGACATATTTGTCCTTTGTTCTATCAAATATACCTTTATACAACTCAAAACATACTTTTCACTCCAAATCTTGGACAATCACCCTTCTTTCTTACTATCTCACTTGGAATTCCTAAAAATAATAGACTGGAAGATAGGTTTTCATGATTTAATATGATGATAAATGGATATGAGAGGTTTTAACAAGTCCACATAGACCAACTACAATTATTCTCACTAAACAATTTTCATTTGTACCTATAGAACACTCTGAATCTTACAAGAAACTCAAGTTTTAATCTGTCTGTAAAAGTGATAGTACATAAAAATTTGATGACGAATACCTTGAAGGAGCTATAAATAATTTACAAACACTTTCTTGACCAATTAACTCTTTTTTAATGCATTCCCATTCATCTCTTTCCAATCAGGTTTGAAATAGGGTTTTGAGAGGGTTTTAGGTGTCTTGGATTGGTCTAAACTCCAAACAAATCACAATGATTTTGAGATAGAGACCCATTTAAACTATACATAACTCCTTGGGGAACCATGCATTCCCTATATATAAATATGAGTGAATGAAGTTGGCCTATCAAACTCTTCTATGCATTCTAAGTAGGCCTGATAGAGGTTTAGGCTAAATTGACTAGCTTGGTGATATTCCATACAAACTAGTGATCCAAAATCATCTTATATCTTACTATGAAGGCTATCAAATGTTTTTTAAGGTTCATGAAGATATTTTCATCAAGTTTTATGCCATGAGGGTTTAGGCTTTATTATAGGCTTGACAGACCTTATTGCGCATGACTCCATATTTGAGCACCTGGAAGTCTTCAATGGTTTCAGAGGTATCTAAATGATTTTTTCATCTTTATATAAACCCTATAAAACATCCTAACATGTTACTTTACTCTTCATCTCATCCTTATATCATGAATGCATATGTCTACAAATTAGCTTGAAATTAGAGTGCCCTCTATCTGAGATAGAATATAGGGCATCTCCCCTATTTATACAAATGAAGTGAAAGCATGGGGAGATTACATAGGTGATGACCATACTATTTATAAATTCTTAAATCTTTATCATACTCCAATATTATTTAACATCAAATTATCTAAAGAATAGCTTTTATACCTATGACTATGTAGGACTACATGTAGTATTCTAACTAGACTCCATTTGAGGCTTAGTACTATATGATATCATCATTACATCTTGAGAACACCTAGAGATGTATCATCACCACTATGAGAGTGGTTTACACTATATCCATCCATCACACATTTTTGCATACTTTTAAACTATAGTTATCTATGAGCTAGTAATAGTTTGTACTCAAACTGTAGGTGCACTTTAAGGGAAACAAATGGTTCTTGTAGGGGATTACTAGTGTTTGAGGCATGTGTTACATTATATTTAATCCTTTGATGTAATTGGTATCATCTTATTTCATACATTTATTCATCATCTAACTAACATCCTTATTGCTCAGACTAGTTCACTATATGTTTTGATTGTGTCACCTGTAGGTGGTAATTAGGGAGGAATTGAAAGATTCCTATAGGTTTCATTCATGCCTAAATATTGTATTTAAATATTTAATTCCTTACTCAAGGTCACTAAGACTATATATCATACCTATATGATCTCAACTCTTATCTTGAAACCATGTTCTTATTACTATACTTTGATGTACTCATTGCATTTCACTTCTAGGTGCAAAATACTATAAGTTTCATTGAATGTTTTCAGTGGAAAACCAACCAAGTGAAACTACACTCAATCATATTATCCTTAGCCTAACACTCACCTTCTTATGTCAAGACATTTCTCCTCAGTCTAGTCTGTTAGAATGGAGCAACTAGATCTACTCAGTTTTCAAGAAGCTTAACTAGCAAAGATTAAATTGTGAGGAAGCATGCCTAACTCAAATAAATTAAGGTAAATGCTCCCTTTAAGAGACTTTTCCAAATCTACTCTATGTAAGTTGCTTGAACTAGTTAATATGAACATTATGCCCTTGTATGAATTGAGAAACATCATTCAAGTCATGTAATGAATACAACCATATCTCTTGAGGTCTTTGATGATCTTCCCTGCTCTATACATGTTTATAGATGACTGTATATCATGGAGTTATGGTCAATTTATTTCTCAATATATTTATAATCATTTCCATCAACCTTGAATTTTATTAAATGTAAACTATTCATTGATAAATGAAATTCTATGTTTTTGAGATATTGAGCACATGTATATCACCTTAATCTTGAAGCCACTAATAGGGGATGAAACTCTACAACTTGGAAACATGTTCTGTAGACAATTGTATTTTCTCTTCCAACATAAGGAGAGTGATTCTACTTGAATGTCCATATGTACACATCCAATAAAAATTTGAAAATAATTTGAGGATGAAGAACATGCCCTATTACAACACACATAATAGTTGGAAATGTCACATCATACAAGCAAATGAGGAAACCTGTAGGTGATAAGAATGCACAATCAACTAGGAGTCACTGCCATTCTTAGGGATGGTTCATAAAGTATAATCTATCAATATGAAATCTATTTACATGGAATTGAATCTTAAAAATACTAATTTAATTCCTTAAATGCATTATTCTCAACTCTACCTGACCTGTCTATACCAGCTGCAAATCTGATTGCCTTGTTTGATTTACACAAGAGAGCAATGGAGAAAGTGGATCTATTTTTGCCAATTTTGGGACTATTAAAGAAAAATAAACATGGAGATGAGTTATGGGGAATTTAAGAGACATTGTTGAAGCTACCACATGTGCCAACAATATATTACAGTTCATATAAAATAAAAAACTCTCCTGTTTTATAGTTAAACTCCTTATTGTACATTGAACCCTATAGAATGTCAGTTATAGAATAGTTATATAAATATCACATGACACATGTGATGTTTAATAATACTTAAACACACTTTTCCTTTCATATGAACTGTACACTTTCATTAAAGTGACCCAAAAGTGACATGATATGACATGAGGTAAACTATACAAGCATGACTAAGGTTAAGACATATTATTTGACCTCTTTTAAGACCATGGTGGACATTTATCAACCTAGATTCCCTATGGAAGTTTGAACTTACATAGGGGGTTGACTTAATTTGAATAGGGGGTCAAGTTAGTCAATAATTAGCCCCAAAAATCCTTGGAGGTTATTGAGGGTCTTAGAAACCTACCACGCCATTATTGCTTGGATTTTTTTAGGATCAACCTTCACTCCTTCATGTGAAACAATATGACCCAAGTAATCCACCTCTTAGACACCAAAAACACATTTTTAAGGTTTGGCATAAAATTGATGTTGTTATAGAACTTAAAATACATGTTTTACATGATTCAAATAGTCTTCTCATTTTTTATTATACATGAGAATGCCATTGAAAAACAATAGTACAAACTTTCTCAAAAATGGCCTAAAAATAGTATTCATCAAACTCTAAAATTTAGATGGTGCATTTGCGAGGCCAAAATGCATGACCATAAATTTATAATGGCCTTCATGAGTTTTAAAAGTGGGTTTAGGTAGGTTCTCATCTTGGATTTAAATATGATGATACCCAGAGTGAAGGTCTAACTTTGTAAAATAAAAAACACCATGAAATTCATCTAACAAATCATCAATTAATAAAACAAGAAACTTATCTTTGATGGTGTAATTATTGAGTTATCTATAGTCCAGGCACATCCTTCAAGTGTCATCCTTATTCTGCACCATGACCACAAGGGATGAATAATCACTTTGACTATGTTGATTAATTCTTGCCTCCAACATCTCCTATACCATATTTTAAATTTAACTCTTCTAGGCATAGGCATACCTATAGCATTTGATGTTGAGTGGTGTAGTTACCAAAATCTACATGATCACATGATCATGTGCACAACTTGGAGGAAGTACTTTTGACATGTCACCAAAAATAACTGAATGGTCATCCAACACCCTTTATAAATTAGGATGTGTAGACTCCTTGGTTGGCTGATCCTCTATAGAAAATAAACATGCCACAAATTCCTTAACACCTTTTTTGAGAATCATCATCATCTAATGGGAACTAACTAGTTATGGAGATTTATCATATAATCTAGACAATTTAAAGGTCATTACTTTTGAATGGAACCTCATGAATAGTTCCCAAAAATTCATCTCAATAGTGCCAAAAGTGGTGAATCACTGCACTACCAAAAAATGTTAGCTCTTCCCATGGGAATATAAAACATAGGGGAATATAATAAGTAACATGCCATAACAATCTTAATGTTATGGCATTTTATAAAACAATTGACTATACCACCATTTGTAATCATGATCTAAAATTTCATAGCTGGGTAATTGAAATAGTTCAAATGAGCAGCCAACTTGAGTAGAAATTCTAGAGATGAAGATGGATTTAGATACAAAACTTGGATTAAACATGTGAACATCCAATTAGATGATATATTTAAGGCCACCCCAAAATAGGTTAGTTAGATTTTCCTCAGTGATATTTACCACACATAAAGAGAGATTCTAAAATTGATGAATGTAATCCTTTACATCTTGGTTTGGCATAACTTGGATAGTGGTTGAAGTAGTTTTTTGAGACATTATTTCAATAATGGAGATACTTCTTAGAAAATACCAAACATGAAATTGGGTCACCTTTATTTTTATTTTGAGCACACAACTAGTGATGCTAAACAAATTGCTCAAGTTCTAGATATAGAAAGGTCATGAACACGTTTTATGAATAGGGAGTTTGATGTAGATCAAATAAATTATCAATTTGAGTAAGCCATGTGAGTAGATCCTTAACATCAAACTTTCACAAGTCCACTTTTAGAAACATCAAATTCATATTGGCACTATAATTGTTTGGATTGGGAGACCTAAATTGGAGTGGTGGAGAGTTAGTTTTTAAAGGCTAAGCTACAAGGTTGGCTAATTTCCTAGTTATTTGTTGTAATTGATCCCTCAAACCATTCATTTACCCTCTCATCCCCATGAATTCCCCTTGAACCACATGGAGATCATATTTTTGCACCATGTCATGTAACTCAAATTGAAGGTGCTAAATCACCACTAAAATACTCATATCCAAAGTTTTAGAATCCATGTCATCTTGGCAAGGATTTTTATTCATTTCTTACCCTTTCTTGCATCCACCAGTGTTAAGCCTAGCCATGCAAAAACCCTAAGAGGGTTACATCCCCCAAAAAATGTATCAACATATGATACCATTGTGATTGCCTCACCAAGATGAATCTAATGACTACTAATGTGCACAAAAGTGAAAAAAATTGGCCCAAAAAGTGTACCAGTAGAATATGCTATTATGACCATTTCTTAGAGATAAATCCAATGATTGCTAATTTTTACAAGGTTAACTTTTTTTTTAATTTATTTTTTGTAATAAAATCCATGAATAAAACTATTGTGATAAAAAATCAATTCTTCCCAGATCATAAGTTATGTTTTTTCAACCTTTTAGTGCTCAGGATGTTAGATCCAAAAAAACATCGTAAAAACTGCCCAAATTGAATCTCTAATACCACTTGTAATAAAATTACTTAAATGATTCACAATAATATAATTATATATCATATAATTAAGAACATAATAAACATATCCATAGAAACAATTGGCAAAAGAGAAGAATACTTGAATGTTATAACTGAGCCACTTCAAAGGGGAAAACTCCATAACAATACAATAAGAACAAAATACGTAAGATGATCCTCTAAGATTTAATACTACCTCCTATATATATTCTACTTAGCCATGGTTATTGTATAGGCTGACCTAATAAGAACACAAATAAATGTGACAAGAATATAAAAGAAGTATGTATGCCATAAGTCATCCACACATATCCCTAGACATGCTATAAGATAAGAACATAACATCGATTGCAAATGTGAAATTATAGGTCATATCAGTGAAATCACAGGGGTTTTGGTGAAATCACCAAACTTGATTTGATATCATGAAAATAATGAAATCATCATTAGAGTATGTATTTCATGTATTTTTCAGGTTTGCTAGTGTATTGACTAACTATTTCATCCATTTATGAGTTTATCGGATGTGAGTGTTTATCTTACATTGGTTAATTAGGCTACTTCTATGTTTTGCCTTGCCTACATATGTAAAGGTTTTCCTTTGTACTAGCATATCTTATTTATAAATAACACTTGACCTATGTTGTTTTATAATCAATTATCTGTAGCTTCATTATGTGATGTTTTTTGGTGTTATCCCTTCTGAATCTTGGGTTGGAATGCTTGTTCACCGTTCCTAACATGGTACCATATATTTGAGGTGTTGCTCCCATCCACATTTTTGTATTTGGGTTTAGACATTTCCTTACTGCTACTTCTTCCCTTGTCATACTTCTTTATGGTGCCTTTTTTCAAAACTTTTTGAAGATTTTGCATTAGTTATTTATATTGTCAAGGAGGTGTCCTTGTTATTGGAAGAATAAATATGCATCTTTGAAATTTGATATTGGATTTTTTTACAAGGTGTTGCATCTAAAAAATCTTGGCATTAGACCTATTGAAGCTAGGCATTGGATTTAGCTTCATTATTTTGTTTCAATTTTTTCTAGCATTGGTGTTGATCCACATAAGCTTAGTTTGGCACTCAGATATATAAATAAAGTTCAAGAGGAGGCATCCTTGTTGGGAGCTAAGGTTATTTTGAGGAGTGAGGAATTTTTTGGCATCTTGGCATTTTCTCAGGCTTGTTTCATATCTACATCCAAACCTATATTGGAAAAAAAGAGCTAGGCATTGTTTTTTTGATCTGCTTACTTTAAATTTAGAATTGGTTTTCTATAGCATTGATGTTTATACAGATTTGAGGCACATTTTTATATTACAATAAAATACAATTTGAGACATTTGGAGGAGAAAGTCATCTACTACATGATTTGAGTTGGGAGAAGAGGCATTGGATAAGAAGAGATATGCATTCTTATTTTTTATTAGTTCATATTTTCTTGAGAGTGGCATTATAGATGTAAGAAGAGAGATGCATATTAATATAAAGTTTCCTTTATCTTATATGCCTCTAGGTGTTTCAAACTATGTTGGAAAATAAGATCCAAATATCCAAAAGCCTATTTTCTGTGTCTTGGACTGTGCCTAGCTTGACACCAGCCTATATTTCTTCTCATTATTCATTTATTATCCTCTAATTTGAAGTATGAGGGAAGATACATAATAAGTCCAAATAATTTAATTTTGTGTTGGAATTTTTGTCCAAATGTCTACTTAAAAAGTGGAAGCATTGGCTTACACAGAAGAAGGGCTGAGATAGGCATGTTAGAGTAAATAACTATCCTTTTTGGAGGTGGCATCATTTTCCAGATCAAAGATGAAAATTCATTATTTCCTTCACTTTATATCCTCTCAAACATAGCTGGTAATTCATTTTTTTATTTCCAAGCTATAGTTTTTGTGGACATCCAATTCCTAACACCATTTGTGTTGAAATCGTCAATCTTACTCGATTTGCACTCAAATGCACATTTTAGGTTAAAATACATAAAACACGCTAAATGGCTCAAAATTATCATTTAAAAGTGCCAATTTAGGTCAAAGTATCCCTAAATGGGGCAATGTAATTTATGGGCCAGTTAACTTTGATCAATTCATTTTGAGTCAAAATGATAATTTTGCCTTTTGTGCTCTGGATCACTCTTTTCTCCTAAAATCATTGGTACATGCCATGTACATTTGTTATTTTGTGTTGGAAACATATTAAATAGAATTTTAGTTCTATTTCATCTAATTTCACCTTCTAATTCTTCTTAAGTCAAATTACAACTCAGTAATATGACTTTTTGACCATTTTGATTAATTGAGAGCCAATTTTCAAATAATTGCGCAAATGTTGATTAACCTTGTTTAAGACTAATTAATCCAAATCAAAAGCTTAAGTGGATTTTACATGAGAGTTTTTAAATATTTCTTTTTTAAAATTGATTCCTATTAACTACATCATCAGGTGACATCATTTCTTGTGAAGATATCCCTAGGCCATAAATGCCACAAATATCAAGATTATGGTTTACCCATGCCTAGTTAATGCCTCCCATGCCTCTTCAATGCCCCTTATTCCAAGGTTATGATGAAGATAATTATGGATTTAATTCCAAATATTAGGATTATCCATGGCCACACATCTCAATCTTGAGATGGATGGTCATGGTTGATCTTGACCAATCTCAAAAATCTATAAATAGAGAGGCCATGGACATGAATTTTAAGCTTCAATATTGCAAAGTTGTAATGTTAAATTATTTCCATAATCCTTTGCATTTGATCATTGATTTTGTTTTCAACCTTCATTGATAGGCTAGTCTAGTGATTTGGAATCATGAGCCTAGGTTTTATGGAGTGTTCTTGAGACATTGGAGGAGATTGCCACCATTGTTGACAAAGACAAGGATGATTGATCAAGGGAGAACATGATTTTGAGCCACATGGGTATGGTGAATCCATTTAAGAAGTTGATATGATGTTTATTTTCTTTATTTATTTTTTTCTATCCTTTGTAATTCCCATAGGAATAGAGAGGCTTAGTTAATTAGTTCTTTATGCATTTTTCATTATTTATGGACTAATGCTTGACTAACTTGCTTTGTAATCCTCTCTACATCTTAGCACATCTAGTGGGATGAGACACATCTCACACCTAAAAAGATCATTTTGTAGCTTTACAATATTTATTTGAACCATTAACACTCTTAAAAATTGATTTTCTAACTTTATTTTGCCATTTTTCTTTGTCATATATTTACATAATAACTGACTCTAGCTAGTAAAACCAACATCGGTTGCATATCTTAACTGACGTTGATTATTAAAACTGACATCGGTTAGATGCTTGTCGACAGTCACATTGGTATAACTGATGTCAGTTGATAACTAACATCAGTTAGTAAAAGTAACCATTATCAGTTGTATATAACAGACATTGATCACTGTGTTTTTCTTAAAAAATAGATCCAAGAGCTCTTTTTCTAAAATTTATTTTTTCAAACCCAAAAGAGATTCAAAACTAAAGGACATACTAACATTTTTGTTACAGGACCAAGATTGACATTCACTAAAAACATGTTTAGATCACCTTTTGCATGTTAAAAAATCAATTAGGAACTTTGTTTTGGTGTTTAATGAAAAATTTAGATGCTTAAATGAATTTTTTCAAAGTTCAAAATATTAAGACCAAGGGGTCAAATGAACACCACCAAATCTTTCATTTGGGCTTAAAATTGAACACACTTGTGAATTCTTGTTTGCAATAGTTGTTTAATTAGATTTTGTTTGGAAAAAAGAGGAACGTTATGTGTGTGCTCTTCCATTTATCCCCTTTAGGGAATGCTTGGAATCAAAAGTGCCATTCCTATTGAAAATCTTAGAAATAATGTCATATAAAACACTCCCCAAAAACTCGTTAAAGTTTGGGTGACCTTGAAAATGACCCTAAAGTCTTTCTAATTTTATGCTTTCTTTATTTTGATGCAAACTTTGCTTATGAGGGGGACGTCATTACCTTCCATGAGTTATTTAGGAAATATTTGACTTGGGGTTTCACCTCTCAGCATTAACTTCATTTGACTCTTTTGGAGTTGCACATAGGACGTATCTGTATTTGGACATTGCACTACACTAAGCAACCAATAGGATGTAGTGGTTGTAAAAAGGACTAGACCTTCTTAAAATTAGCCAATGCCATGATCACCTAATTTTTATGCTTATCTTTTTCATCATTTTATGTGAAAGTCATTATGCAATTGATTTCCCTAGAATGATCTAAAACTAATTAGTTTTAGTCAACCCCATTTTGCCATGCCCTTACTAGGATTTGGACGATTATACTTAGTGTATTTTAGTCATTATTTGCTTGGTATGATTTGAGGCTAAAAATTATTTGTTTGTTCATAAGCCATGTCAAAATCATGTATTTGAGTTAAGAAGGGTAGCGTTATGCTACCCAAATCATGTCAAATCTTTTTGGCCTTTGAGTCTTTGAAACATAACAATTGACTACATTATTTGAGTATGCTTACGCTATTAGGCCGCTCAATTTGTTTCAAGAACTTGTTTACCATTATATCAAAAATCATTTGTTTCAAACCATGTCATGTATACTATTTTCACCTTGTTTATATGTCGTTATGTTGTCCACTCTTGTCTAGCTTATTTGGTCCAATCCTAGTCTTCAACATTGTATTTTCAATTAACCTTGTCAAGTTTAGATCCAAACATTGATTTATTTATGTTTAGGACTCAATTTGTGGGGTTGATACATAGATATTTTTATTTTAGGTTGCATAGATTTAGTTAAATGATTACATAGTTTTGAACACTATTGATTGATTGTTTGTTTGAGTGCCTATCCTCATCATTTTTTGTGACTTTATTTGGGAAAACACAACCTTTCTTCAAAAACTTTTGATGTAAGACATTTGACGTTAGGTTTTTTTATGTCAAATCTTATCACAAACTAATTTTGAGATGTAGCTTCATCCTTTCAACCAAGGTTAAACCTTTTGTATTTTAAACATCACTTTTTAGAGTTTGCAAAACTTTAAGTCTTTCTATTTTTATAGATTTCTTCATTAAATGCAGATATGTCTAGCTACACTTATGGTGTAGTCATGGATAATCTAACTCATGATATAATGGCCACACAAAATGACTTTTATGACTTTAGTCAAGACCCCTATGGTGACAATATGGTTTGTGAGATAGATTTCTATCCACCTCACAAAAATCAGTCATAGAAACATAGTTAAGATCTAACTTATGATCCAACTCATGATTGAAATGATTGGGTTTATCCTGAAGACTTGGATGCTTTGGCTTGTTTAAATAATAAAACGTCACAATGTACCAATATTTCCATTTTAGGACCTCATCCTTTAGTTTACATGAGCAACCAAACTAAGAATAATCTAGTCATTACCATTCTAGGATCTCTTCCTTTGGTTTGTATGAGAAATCAAATTAAGAAGCATCCAGTCATTACCATTTTAGGACCTCCTCCTTTGGTTTACATGAGCAACCAAACTAAGAAGCATCCAGTCATTACCATATTAGGACCTTCTCCTTTGGTTTTTACGAGAAACCAAACTAATAAGCGTCCAGTCATTACCATTATAGGACCTCCTCCTTTAGTTTGCACAAGTAACCAAACTAAGAAGTGTCTAGTTGTTACCATTCTTGGCCCATCACCTATTTTTGATGAACCTATTGTTGAAGAACCTCTATTTGATGAACCAATTGTTTTTAATCCCTTTTTTAATAGTCTAATCTTTGGAGAGTCCATTATTGAACCACCAACCATTATTCTCGCTAAACCAAATGTTCCCCATTTTATAAATTCTGTGCTAATCTTTGAGCCTAAAAAAGAACCATTACCTCTTAAAAATCCATCTTATGAGGATCAAAATGTGTTCAAAATTGATCTTTTAGAACAAATTGTGAACCAAAACTAGCATATTATTGTTGAAACACCCATTTGTGACAAGATAAACTATGATAAGTTACCTATTCATATGTTACCTATTTTTAAAGAGCCTCATCTCCTTGAAAAGATAGTCTTGGTAGAGTTATCTCTTAATATTTTTCCACTCATTGACGAGTCTCACTTTGACATACATGATTTTGTCGAGATGTCCCTTGAGTAGTTCCCTCTTTTTGAGGGGCTTTATTTAGATGAGTCAGTCTATGTTGAACCCTTCCAAGATGAATTAGTTTTTATTCAGCCCATTACTTGTTAAAAATTCAACATTCAATAGAACATTATAAAAATAACCATATTAGGTGAAGAATCAATATTAGAGTTAGGTTCCATTTTTAAACCAACATTAGATTTAGCATCAGAAACAAAATCAACATCAATTATGACATTGGATTTAGAGTCCCTTGCTTCAAAATCAAAGTCAAAAATAGATTATAGTATTGGCTATTACAACATTGGTTACAATTGCCTTGCAGATCAATTTGAATATATTTGTGATCCTTCTATGGTTTTTGAGGATGATTAATTTAGCATCGACATAAGTTCTCCTACTATCTTCTACAAGGATTGTGATGCCTTTCACCATCCCATTATTACCACCCAACATAGCCATTATATTGACATTCCACCTCACATAAGTGTTGATCAAAACTAGTAGAATCACACTTTATTGAATTACATCCATGGCAAAATAGCAGTTGAAGAAGAGCAAGGAGGCTAAGACCACATTCATTCAAAAGAAGAACAATCTCCTAGTGAAACCTTTTCAGAGGCAGTAGGGGATAAGCAAAGATCAAACTCAGAATCTTTTAGTGAGACCTTTTTGAAGGCACTAGAAGACAATCAAAGTTAAATATTAACATCTCTTTGTGAAACCTTCTTATAGGCACTATGGGATGATCATAATAAATTCATTGGTGAAAACCTCATTGAGGCACCAATAGCTGAGCACAAAATTTCTTCACTACTTGATGAAGACAAAATCAAAGATCAAATTAAAATAACTTCCTATCTAAAACCTAATAAAATGGAAACTAATCTCAAGATCAAATAATATAAAAATATGGTGGTTCTATTGAAAGAAAAAGTCTTTGGCCCCACCACAACCAAAGTTATGTTGAATCTGGCATTAACAACATTATGTGTAACAGAAAGTCCTGATATTCATTTATTTTTCCACCATTATACATTCCATTATCATCTATCATTCCATTTCACAATCAAACCTACCATCCATTATTTATCCTTGCTTTTCATCCACAACCACTCTTTCCTTTGTAGAGGCTACAAGGATACCTTGTCTCGACATTTGAAAGAATCAGAATCAATGACTAACGAAGATCATAAAAGAATTTTTGACAACCAGATCTTCATCAAGTTCTTGATAGATCAATTATTTAAATGAGGTATGGGCTATCAATTAACATGACTAAGTACTCTATTTATATCATTTTCTGATTAGGATGTGCATCTCCCCATCAACAAGAAAAATAGAATAAAAAACTACACCCAATCCAAAAACATGTACCATACCATTGCCATTGTTACATATCCATTTCCCATTATTATAGATCCTATCCATGGGGGAAACCCTCTTACCATTTTATCCAATCTATCAAAAAACCTTCATTATCCTTCGCAAGACCATACCATCCTATCATTCCATTCCTATCTAGACCCAAACCTATTTTTAGTCATCCTACCCAAACCTATTTTGATGTTGATTCATTTGGTTTTTCTCACACTTTTTATAAGGGGATTTTGATCAAGTTTTAATAATCAATCTAATTCGTGTTTACAATTAAAGTCTATGAAAGTAGTGTGATAGTTGATCTGGTAAGATATATTTCATTTTTCATCCTGTATCAAGTTTATTTATGTGAGCCTGATTATAACCACCTATGGGCAAATCAATGTTTCACCAGTCTTGCTACTAATTATAACCACCTATGGGAAAATTAGTATCATTGACCTATGCCGTTGTATCCTAGTTATAACTACCTATGGGAAACACTTGCTTATCATGCATTATTGCATCACTTTGCCATCACTGTTTTCATTTGATTGGCCATTTTCTGGATTTGAGAACTTGTTGGGACCTACTTGGTTTTTCCTTACCTTTTGTATGGATGGAATTAATGTGACTTGAGGTCATTTTAGGACTATGTGGGTCATGTTAAATCCATGTTGAGGTCACCTCAGTCACCTTATCCTCACTCTTGCTGATTTATGATCATGGGCCATTGTAGTGGGCTTAGCTATCTTATTAGAACCTCTACTCTTAGGACGTGCATCTCCTTGACTAGATGGTCCCACCTTGTGCATATTTTATCCAAAAAACACAAAAAACATTAGAAATACTTTGAAAATACCAAAAACATCAGAACATGATCCATAAAAGAATAAAAACATTATCTCACACTTTTATACATTTGTACATTCTTGTTCGACCATTCCACGCTCTCACCATTTTATGATCAAATATCAAGTTTGAATGCTCTTATCATTTTACAAGCACAAAAACACTAGTTCATTTCATCTTGTCCCATGCACTTGCCATTTTGCAAGGTCATTCTTTCTCATCTCGTTAGCTTCTTGTTTGCTAGACCATTCTCATTTGTTTGTCATATATTCCATTTCTTCTATAACATTAATCATGTTGATCTGATCATCATTTTTATTCTATCCCATTTATTGGGAGAACTACATTTGGCCTGAAGTTCATGCTAGAACATGCATCCATGGAAATATGTAGGCAATGTCCACTTGTATTATACATCTGGAGTCAGCTCGACTAACCCCTTCTTTTTCTTCTCTTCCCTTATTTATTTTGTCATTGTTCCTCTTTAATTAGGGAACAATTATCATGTCATTGGTCTTTGTTATGATGTGATAGAAAGTAACTCCTCTACCACACATGCATGAACATTTGTCTTTAAACCACACTAACTTGGTTTTTGTTTGTGTGTGTTTATTTGATTTTTCTTTTCATTTTGTTATGCTTTCACACCTCTCCTTTTATTTCTTCTTCTTTTCTCTTTTCATTATCTCTTGTCTTATTCTTGGTCTTATGTTTCCTTGATTTTTTTGCTCATCTCTTTTGTGTTTCAAAATATCTTGATAATTCACATGGATCTCAATTTTTTATATCTTGATCCTATGTTATTATGTTGTTCTTGGACTATTTTGTTTATTTTATTATTGTTGGTATCTTATTTTTCTGTTTGATTTTGCTTTTTCTCTTTTGTGTTTAAGAATGCCTTGATGGTCCACATGGATCTTGATTATTCATATCTTGGTCTCATGTCGTTAAGACGTTCTTGCCTTTTTGTTTTTAAAAAAAAATTTTGTTCCTAATTAATATCATATCTTGATTTCATTTATGTTTATCTATTTCTTTGTTTTTTCTTTTTTGTTTAAATGTAAATCACTATAACGTTGGTTTTGGTCATTACTTTACCATTATCCTTAGTTATAGTTATTCACATTTAAACTGGCTCAGTGCAATTGGAATCTTAAATCATTCTAAGTTATTCATACTCATGATGCCTAATTTATTTTTATATAGCAAGCACTTTGTGCTCAAGTCTCAATGTCTTAACATCAACATCAGCCAGTTTGCAAAACCTAGGCTCATGATATGGAATTAGCCTTCTAAGTAACATGCATTTCAAGATTATTTGTCTATGCTTAGATGTTCATCTCTTTGCATACATTATGAGTCTAATCAATTCTTGGTCATTTTTATCATTCCTCATTTCATTCTCTTCCAAACATGGGTGAACTACATTGGCTTGAAGTTCATGTTAGAACATGAGTCCATGGAACTATGTAGGTAGCACTCAATTTATATCAAGGTTAGCTTAGTTATCTCCATTCTTCTTTTCATCTCTCTCATCACTTTGTACATTCTCATATTCTTGGTTTTATATGTATTTATAAGCCATTAAACCATCACATGTATGTTTGTGCACACTCACTTTAACCTATCTTTTTGGTTATATCCTTGAGCTATTTTTGCTTGCCAATTTCCCATGCTGGGGCCCGACATTTGAAACATGTCCAAATTAAATCAGATCTACAGGGGAAAAATCATTATTTATTATTTATCAATGATCAAAATTTTCCCTATTGGGGAAAAACTATTTTATCATGATCACATTTGCTCTACTAGAGTACTACTTATTATCTTCTCTTTAGAGACCCTATTCTAGTGGTGCTTCCCTTCATGAAGCAGAATGCTCTCTCTTTTCCTTTAATTCCAAGATCTCCACACTAATGCTCATGATGGCAATATTTTAGTGTGCAACTTATCTCAGGATTAATAATGTCATAAGCATGCGGCTTGTACTCTCAAATTGGGAACATTTACAGTGTGCCCCTTACATTTATGGATTGGATCTTTCCCATTCCCCCTATCTCTAGGGCCTATTATAATTCTAATTATATTTTGATCATTGATGGTAATCACATGTGCAAGAATTAACTCATCTAGATGTGATCTATTCCATGGGTTAACCTTTCACTTTCTCTCTCCTTTTGAGACTTCATCCTTCTCTTTCATCCTAGTATGTCCTCTCGAGGGGGCATCATGGGTTTGTTCCAATTTCTTCTCAACAACTCTTTTATTTGAAAAAAATCACTTCACCTAAATGTCTTGCTATGCCTTCTAAAATAGGGGAAAAATATAGACATCTAATTCCTAACACCATTTGTGTTGAAATTGTCAATCTTACTCGAATTGCCCTCAAATGCACATTTTATCTCAAAATCCATAAAACATGATAAATGGTTCAAAATTGTCATTTACAAGTGCCAATTTAGGTCAAAGTATCCCTAAATGGGGCAATGCAATTTATGGGCCAACTAACTTTGATCAATTTATTTTGAGTCAAAATGATGATTTCTCCTTTTGTGCTCTGGATCACTCTTTTCTCCTAAAATCATTGGTACACACCACACACCTTTATTATTTTGTGTTGAAAATATCCTAAAAGAAAATATAGTTTTAGTACATCTAATGTCACCTTTTAATTCTTCCTGAGTCAAGTTAAAACTCAGTAATATGACTTTTTGACCATTTTGATTAATTAAGGGCCAATTTTCAAATAATTGCACAAATGTTGATTAACCTTGTTTAAGGCTAATTAATCCAAATCAAGAGCTTAAGTGGATTTTCCATGAGAGTTGTTGAAATTTATTTTTGAAATTGATTCCTATTAACTACATCATCAGGTGACATCATTTCTTGGGAAGATGTCTCTAGGCCATAAATGCTACATATATCAGGATTATGAGTCACCCATGCCTAGTCAATGCCTCCCTTGCCTCTTCAATACCCCTTCTACCAAGGTCATGATGAAGATAACTATGGATTTAATTCTAAATATTAGGATTATCCATGGCCACATATCTCAATCTTGAGATGGATGGTCATGGTTGATCATGACCAATCTCAAAAATCTATAAATAGTGAGGCCATGGACATGAATTTTAAGCTTGAATATTGCAAAGTTATAATGTTAAATTGTTTCCATAATCCTTTGCATTTGATCATTTATTTTGTTTGAAATATTCATTGATAGGCTATTATATTGATTTGGAATCATGAACCTAGGTTTTATGGAGTGTTCTTGAGACATTGGAGGAGCTTACCACCATTATTGACAAAGACAAGGATGGTTGATCAAGGGAGAACATACTTTTGAGCCACATGGGTAAGGTGAATCCATTTGGGAAGGTAATATAATGTTTGATTTCTTTAATTCATTTCTTGATATCCTTTGTAATTCCCTTAAGAATAGATATGATTAGTTAGTTCTTTATGCATTTTTCATTATTTATGGACTAATGCTTGACTAACTTGCTTTGTAATCCTCTCTACAGTTTTTGCCTCAATAGGAAGCATAGTTCACTTGTGTAAGCATAACAATAACCAGATGGATATTTTTTCACTTTGGTTGGAATTTCTAAGTTCATGGTTTAATTATAGTTATAATGAGTGGTTGGCCAATTATATTATTTTTTGATTTGGTAAAATCTATTTGTAGTGTATTTTTTAAATTTTTGACCCATTTTACGAGAAATAATAACACCTATAACTTTCAAACCATAACTTATATTTGGTTATAATTTTTTTAAGAAGTGAATTGTTTTTGATTTTACATCCATTGGTGTCATTAATTTGTAAAAACACACTAATTTTATAAAGTGCCAAATTGGGGGGTCCTTAATACAATCTTTTGGGGGGTTATCTCAGTGCTAATTTTGTGCACCCTTTTACATTATTTCTACTCTTAGGTGATTCATTATCATGGATTATAATTATATTATTGACCTTTTTGAGCCTTTGAATACACATAATTAACATACATGGAGACCTCAAATGGAAACAATCATAAAACACAAAGAATTAGGGTCCCTAATGAATGAAACTCAACCACAATTTACACGTGAATTTGAAATTTTTTAGCACCAACGTAAGTTTGAAGAGTGTACGGGTCTGATTGGGGATTATGTCAATGAAAATATTTTGTTTCATTTGGATGGGTGTGATTCTCCATTAAAAATATGGGCTAAGATATAAAGGGTTTGTGTGGGAAAGTAGATCACTTGAGATCCATGCAGCTTGAATTGGAGCTAACTTCACTAAATCTAAATGACTTTACCTCTATTGTAGACTACCTAACTAAGATTAAGCATTTGTTGACATAGTTGAAGGGGAGTGGATGAGATAAAAAGGATGAAGAGTGTGTGTACTTTATTTTATCTAACTTGAGTGGCCCATTCCAAATCATTGTGTCTACCTTTTTCTCTAGTATGGATGCCTTAGGTGCCACATTCAAAATGCTAGATCTAGAGTTGTTTTATGAGAGAATTACTAGGGGTAAATTATTAGAGGTATAACCATAGGGGGGGGGGATAAATCAATGTGTACAATATTATTTCAATTACATATATCATTCACTAATAAATAAAATAGATCTAGAAATATGGTAATGCATAAATAATTATTCATATGATCAATATGTGGAAAGACAACACATGAACACAAGATATAGGTGGGAAACCCTCTTGGGAGATAAAAACCATTGAAACACCACTTATAATACATTATTATAATAAATTTATCAAACTTTTAGTGAGGCACCAACCCCAGAAGGAGCACCAACCCCTCACTAGTCAAACAACAACTCAACTAGTCTTTTAGCAAGCTTCAACCTGCAAGGAGGCTCCAACCCCATAGGTAACCAAAAACCAACTCATATAAATTGTATCTATGATCACCCTTGGACACCTATTTCTCACTCAACTAAATATTATGTCTTTTTTCTCTTCTCACTCTTCAATCTCTTTCAAATAGCCTCTTAAGCCTTCTCGCTCATCTAGCCCTTTCTTTGGCAAGATTAGGTCAAATGAATTTTCTCAACACCTATAGACATAGTTAAATATTAATATAATATAAATCAAACCTATATAATTATCTTAAATCCTTTTACCTGTTCTCTAAAAATCTATAACCTTCGCTCACTTGTCTATTCTATAGCTAGTCAAAATAATCCTATTAGGGTTTGTCTTTATACTTGACTCTTGTTCATACCTATCTTGGTCAGAAAAGAACCTTAAAAATATTGGATAATAATTTAAATAAATCAATACACACATATAAAAAGTGTAACAAATGCTACATAGGTTGGTAATTACACTTGAGGGCCAAAACCACCATTAAGCCTAATAGAGACCTAATGCAATTTGGCCTTCTCTAAGCACACGTTTCACTTAGACCTATTTGGAACAATTTAAGCCTTAAAAAATAGATTAAAAACTTCACATGTTACTTTAATATACCCTTGATAATCTCACATTATGTCCCCAACACCATTTGGCTCGTTTCACTCCTTGAACCACCTAATTAGGTCTACTAACAAATAGGCCTTCTTACTACTAAAAAGTCTATCTAGAAAATATGATGCATACAACCAAATTTGAAATATAACCCAATAAAAAAAATATAGATAGAATATAAATTACCTCAGGTTAAACATCATGTTAATTATTTCAAATAGGGTAAAACACCCCAAACTAATCAACTTCATAAGCTTACTCAAAACTGCACACAAGAGTATATCATGAATAAAAATGTGTTAAAATTAAAATATGGGACATATATAATAATTTCATGGTAATTTGATCCTTAAAATAAATCCATAATGACTTATTAACATCATTTTCACTGACATATAGAAAAATGCCTGTAGCACCAAAAACATAATCATGGAAACTAAGCCTTAGAACACTTGTGTAAATGATTTTGTGATTTTAAAATGGGTTTAAATTAACATTAAAAATTATTATATCATATTTTAAAATATATATTTCATGGTTATATATCAATATTGGTCTTACAGACCAATCTCATAACTTCACTCTACACAGACTTCACTGTGTTAGACAGACCATTTTGATGACATCATTTTAATTGTGTATGAGAATCATAAATAATTATAGACCAAGGGGATATTAATAATTAACTCATGTATTTGGATCTATCACTATTCCTCTGCAACCAATCCCTATCTCATTCTCATTTTTACCTAGTTTTCTTGCTTGCCTATTAGGCCTGTTTAGCGATAGGTCATCTTTCATGACCAGTTTATCACATTTTAGGTATAAAAAATACTAATAAAATTTCATGGGAATAAAATAAAAGTATTACACATCATATTCCATACATTTTCATGCTTTGACTTGGTCAACCATACCTTCTACATAAAAATTCCTAGAAATGAGGGGATTCTTATAACTTTTACTCACTTTCAAGACAAAAAAAACCACTTGGATAAACTTGGAAGAGTAATTTATATGTTAAGAACATAAAAATAGGTCAAAATAACCATTCTAATCAATAACCAACAAGATATTTCCTATTGGGTCATTATGAGGGTTTTAGGAGGGTTTTGACTAGTTTCCCTTCTTAGCAATCATTCATAAAAGATTGCCCCTAAAATACAAAAACAATGCTAGTAAAATAAAGATAGGGAAATTATAAAACTTCCATGAATTTATAATCATCTCATGCAAAGATTTCATGTGCCAATGAGCATAAGAAATTTATTCTCAGGTCTGTAACACCCCATTCTGTACACACAGAGGACCTTATCACTAGTTTTCCTACCTTTTTATTCAAAAAATGATATAAAAATTTATAAAAACACTTAATATAACCTCTCACACATTTATAAACTATATAAAAATCTTTTTCACCTTTGGAAATGATCTTGAACTTTCATTAGGCCACTATAGGTCACTTTGCACACTAGGCCTTATACTTCCAATCATGCTTAGATCATGATCATGCCTTGAAAATTCTTGAACTGATCATAATACCTAATACATATATCAAATTAAATCATACCATGATCACATACTACCATCCATAAAATCCCAAGTCTCATACTCCTTACCTAATTATGCTACTAGGCCTATGCCTTCTCACTAGGTCTCTCAAGTAAGACTTATGAAATCAACATTAAGAACAACAATGTCAACATAGAATGACATAAATGACACTTTCATGACATCAATGAAAACTTCATGAATACATTTAAAACACATTATTAATAGGAATCCAAATTATCTCACCTTGAGTCTTTCACCTCTCAAAAATAATTAGTGAACTCACATCCTAAGAACAAGGGAAAAACTGAGGGTAAGAAGAATAACACTCCTCCTCCTTCTCAAAATGCACCCAAGCCTAACACTAACTCATTTAAACCCAAATGATCTTCTAAATACAAGAATAAATCTAACCTATCTTTCTCCTATTATGGGGGGACTGGTCATAAAGAGTCTAGCTATTTCAAGAGAATGTAAGCCGTAGAGGATGCTATTAGGAAACAAAAGATTTATATCTCCACTCCTTCTCTATCTCATGAGCATGAGAAAGCACTTAATGTTTTAAATAGATCACAATTACCTATTTTATATAGTTGGGTTCTATATGCAGGTTCTTCACACCATATGAGTTCTTCTAAGGAGTCCTTTATATCTATTGGTTTGAGTTTTACTTCTAAAATTAATGTTGGAGATTATTCATTTCTATTAAGGGGAAGGGTGATATATACCTAGATGGTAGCCACATCAGTGATGCATTATATATTCCAAACATCACCACCAATCTACTTTTGGTCTATTAGATTTACCTTTTGATTAGGGTAAGGAAATGACTTTCACACCAGAGGGTGTTAAAGTTTGAGCTTTGTTAGATCCATACACACTTATTGCACATGGTGTTGTTGATCATAGTTCTTGATTATAATATTTTGAGGATTTTGATGATACTCCTCTTATAGGTACGTGTTTAGTTTCTCATGTAGAATCTGAGAGTCAATTTTGGCATGAGAGATTTAAACATCTAAACTAAATATATTTGAAGGAGTTGAGAACTTATAGTATGGTAGAGGGTCTTCTTACCATTTCATGTCTTGATGGATTTTACCTTGGTTATACATTAGGGAAACAACACCAAGATCTATTTATTAAGGGTATGTCCATGAGAGCTTCTTCACCACTTGATCTTGTGCATAATGATTTAATGGTATTTTTTACTCACTTCAAAGTATTTAAGGACTTGTTTGAAAAATATTCTTCGAGTTGAATCAAGAAGATTCAAAAAAATAATGGGGGGAGTACTTCAGTCAAGAGTTTTCTAACTTTTTAGTATCCCTTTTATTGTTCACCAAAATTCTATTGCTCATAATCCACAACAAAATAGCTTATCAGAATGAAAGAACTAAAATTTGAAGGAGATGGATAACTACATAATGAATTCATGAGATTTACCTCCTATCTATTGTGCAGAGGTAGTTAATTATGCTAACTACATTCAAAACAACACACCACATAGAGCACTTGAGCATATGACTCTGAAGGAGGCTTGGTATGGAACCAAGATGTATTTTTTTGAGTCTTTGGGAGCCTTTCTTGGGCCTTTGTACCAAAGAAGAAAATCAAAGCATTGGATAAGAAGAGAAAACCTTTGATTTTTGTAGGGTATTTTGAGGACATGAGAGTTTATCATCTTTTAGATCTTGATACTCATGATTTTATTTTTTGAACACATGTATAGTTTGATGAGCATTTCACATCTCATGTTCTTTATCTTCTTCCATGATTTCTTCTTCTTATTTTGATGATTCACCTCCCCTCAAGGATTCATTATTTGAAGACCCAATTTAGGCAATTCCTAAGGAGGTTATAGAGGATGAGGATATTATTCACATTGATGTTGTCACTATGCCTAGGTAGGCTCATACTATAGTTTCTGAGGCAACACCTTTCATACAATATCTTCCACTTACTCAACATCATTGTGTAGATTTTATGGGTATTAAAATTTTGTGTTAGGCATTCTTTGGGGATCCAAAGTCTTTTTCATAGGCTCATGGGATATAGGAGTGGGATGATATGATGATAGATGAGTATTCTTCATTCATGAAGAATCACACAAGGGATTTAATCACTCTTCCTAAGGGAACAAAGTTAGTTAGGTGTAAGTGGATTTATTGCACCAAGTATGTAGTGGATGGGTCCATTGATGAGTATAAGGCATGTGTTTTTACAAAGGGGTTCTCACAGGTCAAAGGTATTGACTACTCTAATACTTTTCATTTATTGTGAATATGAATTCTATTCACCTTGTACTTTATCTTGCTACATCATAGGGTTGGCCAGTATATCAAATGGACATTGAGAGTGATTTGTTACATGGATATTTTCATTAAGAAGTCTATATGGACCAGCCTTATAGGTTTTTTCATGATTATTATCTTGTTTGTTGACTTAGGTCTCTTTATGATCTCAAGCATGCCCCTCAAGCTTGGTATGAAAATATGGATTCATTTCTTCTCTCGACTAGATTTGTTCGCTGCCAATCTAATCTTATAATGTATATTCAACATATTGGGGAGGAAATTGTTATTTTGATCTTGTATTTTGAAAATTTGCTTCTCATAGGCAACTCCTCATCTCAGATTCATACTATTTAGCATGTAATTTCAACATAGTTTGACATGACATATCTTGGCCTTTTGCATTTCTTCCTTGGTTTATAAATTTCATAATTAGATACATGGATTTATTTGAGTTAGTAAAAGTATACCCTTGATCTTCTTCAACATTATGGAATGGCTGATTACAAGCCAAGTCCTTCTCCTTTTCAGTCTGGAATGAATCTCACTACTTCTTAAACTAATCCACTTTATGATCCTACATTGTATAGGTAGATGTTTGAGAGTCTTATGTATTTAACCCATACTCATCCTGACATTTCATTTGTATTTGGGATTGTATATAGGTTTAAACATGACCCTCATGATAGTCATTGGAAAGCTACGAAGAGGATTTTATTATATCTACAAGGAACTATTCATTTTAGATTACATCATACCAAGGTTTCTACTTGGTTGGTTAGATACAATGATTCAGATTGGGTAGGTTTTCTTAATGACATGTATTTCACTTCTAGATACATATTTTGTCTTGGTTCTTCACCTATTAATTATTTGTGTAAGAAGAAATAAGATATTGAAATTTCATCTATAGAGGTTGAGTATAAGATAACAACTACAATAAGTCAACAAGTTCTTTAGCTTCGTTAGTTATTGACAAATTTTGGCTTCATGTAGGATTCACTCACTGTACTTTGGTGTGAAAACTAGAGTGGATTTCATATATCTCACAACCTAGTTGACCAACAATGGACCAAGTACATTGAGGTACATATGAACTTCATTAATTAGCACATTCAAGATGTATTCTTATCTTGGAGTACATTTTGATTCAGCAGTAGGTTGCAGACATCTTCATAAAGCCTTTATATTAGCTCATTTCCCTGAGTTACATGGCATGCTTAGGGTTTCATAAGTTATCCTTGGGGGGTATTTATGATGACATATTATTAATTTCATGGATACATATTATACTTGAGTAACTTATCAGGCCTAGTTGTCAGGACTCATACTGTGGATATGCCACTATTTCATTTTTAGCTATTGTTATCCCCTAGCTTCACTTGAGGGGGGTGTTAGATTATGTAATTCATGTATTTCTCACATTTGATAGTGTATTAAATAGATATTTCATCCTTTTGTGAGTTTGTCCTATGTGATTATTTATCCCACATTGGTTAGTTAGGCTAATTCTACATTTTGCCTTGCCTACACATGCAAGGGCTTTCCTTTGTACTAGCATGTCTGATTTTTGAATAACACTTAACTTGCATTGTTTTGCAATCAATTATCTATAGATTCATTATGTGATGTTTTTTGGTGTTATCACTTATGAATATTGGGTTGGAATGTTTGTTCACCATTCCTAAAAATCATGAAAGGAGGTTCGATATCATTGAAATGACTAGATCACAATTTCAAGATCAAAATGTCTAAATAGTGAAATGTCCTGCCACTTGGTGGAAACATGGTGGAAGTGGTGAAAATGCTTGATGGGTCATATGATCAATGAAATCACTCTGTGTAGTGGTAGAAATGACTTTCATAACAATGAAAAAACTCTAGATAATGGAAAAATCACTAATATTGATGAGGTGTCTAATTTTGATTGAATGCATGCCTAATTTAAGTTGTGATTCTACTACTTTAGATGATTAACCATATGCTTATCATGAAAATATGATTTTAGGATGTATAAATTATTAATTTATTAATAGAAAATGACTAAGTATACTAACATGACTTGATTGTAAGAGAAAATATAGGTCATCATAATGTAGGAGAGGCAATCACATGTCTTAAGTGTGCTAAAAATTTAGATAAATGAGATTGTAGGCCTATTAGATCCATGAGATTATTTAATGTAGTGCATATGCCTATTATCTAAGTAAATAGAGAATTTATTATCACATTGTCTGACTAGTGGCATTATGAGACCAACACCTTGTAATTACTAATAGGGGAGGTAATGGTTACTATGGAGTACATGTGGAGGATACATCATATACCCATTCTAGATCAAACCTTACACTGGATGAATCATGGATGAATGGTTATGCTTGAGCAGTTGGTCAGGATTATAGATGTCATCATGTGATATAGACTAGTGGATATTGATGCATTGGAAATAGAGCCAATAATTGATAGAGAGCATTTGATCCTCATGGCCATTATCAATGACATTTTACTGCCTGATAAGAGTGGTTGATACTTCCATATGGGCCTTAGATGGGTTCTTAGAGATATGTATTATGGCACAAATATATTCTCCTAGGGATCTATAGTATTGTCATAGTTATACATAAATCTATAAATGATAACATATCAATGTGGTTGAAGCATTAGATAAATCAACCCTACTTTACATATGGTTGTGGGAGCACATAGATATTGAGATACCCTTAGGATAGAGGAGGTAATAGTCATAGGAGGAGCCCTTAGAATATGGGTTGTACATTATAGCATGAGGGTGATGAGGGCACCAAGGGGACCTCCATTTTTACCAATACATGATTGATGAGTTGATAGATCAAGAGTTGGTTTGGAGACCCTATCTGCATACACAATTTGGGAGGATTGATGATGCAAACTATACCAAATTTATGATCATTATTTTTTATATTACTAACCAACATGACTTTATTATTGATAGATATCATCTTGATCAAGTGTAGTAGTAGTTTGGCATGTAGTAGGATATGCTTGATGAACCCCATTATTTTTCTCATGTGATGTGAGTGATCAATGAATGGGGGACACCATTACCTAGGGAAAATTAAGTAACTATTTGAGTGTTAGTTCCAAAATTTCCTTGGGCTTATGTAGATGGGGTTATAGATGTGGGTGTTATGGGTGTATATGCTATCTGATGGGCATAACATAGTCCCATTAGATTGATTAGACCATAGCCAGTAAAAACACATGCCCTTAGGTAGCATGTATAAATAGTAAAATAGGCCTACCCTTGGAGACATGAAAATATATGCATTCAAGATAATGGTGTAAGTGAAAAGGGGTGGGGAGGGAAATGGGGATGGGGGTAGGGATAGGCATATGTACAAAAACCCATAGTTATGATTGTTGATGCTAGAGGAGATGGGGGATAAGGTTTAGGACATGTTGAGAAAGATACAAGTGGACAGGCTAGGGGACATGATAGAGGATAAATGAGATGATTTGTGGTGTAGGATAGTGATGGGCAAAGGAGACCACATGTATGCATAATCCCAAACTCTCAAGGGTATGTAGGATTGGTAACTCAATATATGATAATGTTTATAGACTATGATACCATTGTGTATGATTTTTTTCTTATGATTACTAAAATAGAAAGGGGAGTTGGGATAGAGGATATGGAAGGGCCATCCACATATACTATGTTGATAGAGGACCAAGCCATTATTGAAAAACTAAAATTAGATATTATATCCAAGGTGTCTGATATATCTAGATTGGAGTAGTTAGTGGTGACATTATAGGCTCAATTGGTAGAGGCTCAAGTGAGACTAATACTATATAGGCAAAAATCATAACTTCAAACACAAATATTGATGTGTTGAGGATAAAGATTTCTTAAGTGACTACCATCTAAGATCAGTTAGTAGCAAGAGATACCAAGTTGGTTACATTGACTTTAGAGTGAGATACAAATTATGTAGACAATTAAAATTTTATAAGGGAGAAAGATGCTTCTAGATAGATAGTTACACAAGAGGCCCTGGTTAAGGATCTATTAGAGATCATGTGAGTGAAAGATGAGGATAGGTATTACATATGATTATATGAGATCATAATGCCACAGAGTCATAGGGTACCCTCATTTTAGGAGCAATATAACTAGAGATCTATTTGATCTTCTCAGACACATCATACATGAGCCTCAAAGAGATTAGTGGGTAATATAGATACACACACATGATTTATGGGTCTTCCATAGATGACACCACCCCATAGAACATGATAGAGTTCTCACTAGGACAATCCTAGGCCTAGATCTCATTAGGGGACTCCACCTCTCGAGGGACACAATGGGAGTTGATGAGACATTTTTAAATTTATCTCCACCTTTTTAATGTATGAGATGTATATAAGTGTGATTTATAGACATTTTTTTGGATATATGGACATTTATTTGTACACATGATAATTGTGTGTGTGTGTGTGTGTGTGTGTGTGTGTGTGTGTGTGTGTGTGTGTGTGTGTGTGTGTGTGTGTGTGTGTGTGTGTGTGTTTGTGTGTGTGTGTGTGTGTGTAATGCTTCTTTGTTTTTTCTCTATGATACCTGATGTAGATCTAATGTAGACATTTTTAATATGATTATGATGTGATGTTCATGCTTTGATGATTATTATTATGTTTTTGTTGATTTGGCCATCAAATAATGAGCTTGTATTATAATTTTTTGGTCATGCTATGATATGATGAATTAGTTTGATGTGGATCATGATGTAGAATGCTAATGTTTTTATGACTGATTATATCTTATATGCTCTTTTTTATTATGTGTTCATGTTAACATATGTAACCATTATGATGATTAATGTTGTTGTGTTGATTGATAATGCTATCACACTTGGCCATTAGGATAAGAGATGTAGCAATGTGATGCTTTGTTTTAGTGCACTTGTATATAGCCTTTACAACACAATTTTTAATTTTTTAGTTGATATGGTGCACCATAATTATAGTATAAATCATGATAAAATATTTTCTAATTGCGTAGGGACTAGCTCAAATGTAAGCACATGACAATACACATCATGATATAAAAGATCATGATGATACCATTGATGCATATGCATTGAGCCATGACACAATCAATAACATCACACAAATAAGCAAGCAAGAAATAATACACACATATAAAATACCTAAAAAAAATTGCATCATCATGCAAGGGTGTTCAATAAATCTTATGATAGTTATGCCCCTAAGTATGGACAAGTGTAAGATGCAATAATGTTGAAATCTTGACTTAGGTAGTGCAATGGGATTGAAATGGGAAGAAGGGAAGATGCGAGATGGTGTGATGGTGTTTGAGATAACCCTAAATACCCCATGTAATTTAGCACTACTTACATAGTCCATGTAGACCTCAGCCATATGTAATTCTCCCAAGATGGGAAGAATGGGAAACAATGATGTTAACTAGGATGATAATGATGAGATGAAAGATACCCTCCCAATAAATGTGTGAAAATGCATTAGAGTAGGATGAAAGATGAAACTCTTAATGATGTTGCCAAAAATAGAGCAAAGAATGGAATCCAAAGTTGGATAGGATGACAAAGTGGACAAAGATTTTGTGGCTTTATATCTCATTTTGGTATTTTATAAATTTTTAGGATTTTGGGAATTTTTTGTTTTTAGGGAATTTTTAAAGTTTTAAAGTATAAAAAATGATAACTATGGATACATTCACAAGTGGAATGAGAATTAAATATAAGGGAAAACTAAAACACATATACAAGGAGCCATTATCAAAGGAAAAACCAACTCTAGCAATGAACATGGAAATCAATGTAGAGCAATAAAGATATGGGAACCAACTAGATGCAGAATGAGATGAAAAAGGATACAAGATCAATAAAAGAGGATGTAGTTAAAATAGTCTCTCAAAGGAGTAAAATATGGGGAAACTTTCCATGTGGCCTTATGAGGTCCTATTAGAAGGATGTTGTCACATTTTGATCATGTTGAATATGTTCTAACTTGTAGTACTTGTAGCTCGCTATCAAGGTCAACACAATAAAGGGAGATTGGGATATGATGTATAATGAATCATGGACATAAAATGGATGGGAAGGGAAGTGAAAGAATGTGGAAGGGAGCCCCTAGGCATGGGTGCTCATAGATAATACTCTGAAGGATCAAGCATAAAAGTGTTTGAGATACATGATGTTCATGGGCTCATCTAACTCTTTCCCATATTTTATTGCCAACTTGTATATTCTATAACCATACTTAGTTTTGATGATATACAAACCCAACTAGTTAGGCTCAAACTTGCATTTTTATCAGTCCACATTAGTATTTGACTAATTTTATTTAAGTAAAATATCACCAACTTTAAACTCTATGGAAATGATGCATTTATTATAGCTACAGTGTATTTATTTTTATATGATTTGAGATGGTTTAAGGAAACTAGACATTTTTCATCCAAGAGTTAAATGTTTTGTAGTTAGGCTATTCTCTACTCATCATTTATAATATCTTACAATGAAATGTGTAGGGAGGGTAACTCGATCTCGATAGGGAGGATACATTTTGATCTAAAGTTCAAGGAATAGGGTGTGGTACCTATGGGTGTGAAGATGTTGGTTTGGTAATCCCATATAATAATAAATAGATATAAAATCTAATCATGGCTAGCATCATTGACAATCTTTTTGATTATTTTCATAATGTTCTTATTCGATGCCTTAGATTGACTGTTTCCTTGAGGATAATATAGAGTTGACCATCTCTGTTTAATATGAACTTGGGTATAGAGGGTTTTAACATCCTTATTCCTAGAGGACTTACTATTATTAGTAATGATGGTGGATAGGATGCAATGTTGGTAAATGATGTGGTTAAAGATGAACATGGAAATCTACTTTCCAATTATATAAGCGAGAGGGATGGCCTTGACCCACTTAGTAAAATACTTGGTAGCAGTCAGGATATGTTTATGTCCATCAGAAGAATTGGTTTTATCTTTCATATGAGATCGAGTCCCCATGTTGAAAAGGTTAAAGAAGATGTAATTGGATGAAGTTCTTGTGATAGTTTTCAAATTAAATCACCATGATTTTGGTAAGCAACACACTTATTAACATATACACATGCATCAAATTCTAATACTGGCTGGTAATACCCCATATGAAAGAGTTTCTTAGCAAGGACCATTATGCTAGTATGGGTCCCACAAATCCCATTGTGTACGTCTTAGATAGTTATTTTTAACTCTCCTAAATTTAAACAATGAAGAAATGTCCCATCATAACCTTTATGATAGAGTGTGTAATCAAGTAAGGTGTAATGAGAAGCGTTATGGATGAGTGATTTATGTTAAGCATGAGATAAGTCACTAGGAAGGGTATGGTCTTAGTGGTAAGTATAGATATCATAGTACCAGAGCCAACTAGGACCAATATTTTCACATACCATTTCTAATTTAGGATAGTCATATGCTGGTATGATGAGTTATTCAATTAATAACTTATATTCTTGGACATTCGAAGATATTTATAGAGGTGACCCAATAGTGGCCATGGTGTTAGCTAATCTATTGTTATCCATTGACACTTTATCAAATTATATATGCTTAAAGGATTGCCTAAATATATCCACCATTCACTTATAATGTATAAGCCTATCATATTTTATTTGGTATTGATCAATGACTTGTTTGATGATGAGCTATGAATCACCATATACTAATAACTATTAGATGTTCCATTAGATTTCAAGGAAGAGTTTTAAAATGAGAGCCTTATATTCTGTGACATTGTTGGTACACAAAAATCCAATGTGGAATTCCTTAGGAATAAGATCCATCATGGTGTGATAAAAAAGATGCTTGCATCTAATCCATAAGATGTGAAGGAACCATTAAAGTAGAGCTTCCACTATTAGGATTTATCAAGGGTGAAAATGGACTCATATGGAAAACAAATTTTTAATGGTTGTGTCTAATAATGACACATCTACTAATTGATCAATGAGTACCTATCCATTAATATCCTTTTGATTTTCATATTCAATATCAATATCACTTAGGAGCAAAATCATTTTTTCATGTGACCTATCAGAACTACTTTTGATAGAAGATAGTTTAGTGGATCAAATTTAGAAATGAGGATGGTCTTATGATTGATCATATAATGTTGTAATTTTTAATATGTGAAGACCACTATTAAAAATGCCTTTTCAATTGGTGAATACTTATGCTTGTACGCTATGAATGTTCTACTCAAATAATACACAACATGTTCTTTTCCTTGATCATTGTGTGGGGACAAAAGTGTCCCCAAGGCATGCTGGGTTGCCAAAGTGTAAAGTAAGAAAGGCTTCCCTAATGTTGGAGGGGCCAACACTAGTGGATTGATAAAATATTTATTCAATTATTAAAATTCTCACCGACAGTTGTTATTCCACTAGACTGGGGTACCCTTTTTTAGGAGATTTGTAAATGGATGGAAAACCTCATCTAACTATGAAATGAACTTGCATATAACTTGAATATTTCCCTATAAACTACACAACTATTTTAAATTTGATGGATGAGGTATTTTATTTATGGCCTTAACCTTGGCCATATCTACTTTAATACCTAATCTTGAAACAATAAATCTAAATATCTTTCTAGATGTGACACAGAAACACACTTTTTAGGATTGAGGCACACATTGTACTCTCTATCTATTCAAATAATCTTCACAAAGTTATTGGGTGTTATGTATGGGTTTTGTATTTTCCCAAAATTTCATCCACATAATCTTCATTGATATAATGCATCATGTTGTGGAAGATGATAGTCATTTCTCACTGATAAGTAGCACCAAAATTCTTCAGGCCAAAAGGCATGACCTAGTAACAAAAACCCCCATAAATTGGTGAATAATTTCTTGTGCTAATCCTTAGGTGTTATCTTAATTTAGTTATATATAAAAATTACATACATAAGCAATATAATTTCATACCCTATTGTATAATCGACAATCATATCAATTTTGGGTAATGTGAAGTTGTCTTTAAGCTTATCATAGAAATTAGTACATAGGTGAATTCCCACAAGTTTAGTAATGACGTGGACTATGTTATAAATCCATTTTGAATAATCAATAGGCTTGATGAACCCAACTTATAAGAGTTTTTAAAATTATTTCTTGACCAAAATAATAATATTTGGATGCATATTTCATAATTTATTTTTAATGGGATTTTCATCAAGATGTACTACAAGATGATGAACAAAAAAAGAAGGGTTTAATCTAAGCATGTCATCATATGACCATGATAAGATATCAATGAACTCTATACTGATGAGATCACGTTCTTCTTCTATGAGGGATGCACTAAGCTTGATGATTTTTGGATTTTACTCAATACCAATGTTGACATTAATGGTGTCTTCCACAAATAATGTGGAACCATCCTCCAATAATGTAGGTAACAAATGGAACTAACAATATTCATCTGATTGTGGCCTAATTAATTGATTGAGCTCACCCATATAATAAGAATTTGAATCTTTCATTTCAAGCAATGGCCAATCTTGGAATGTCTATGGAAATTCTTGGACCAATTGTTAAAATGTATATTATTCATTAAGAATGACATCTGTGCCAAAGATGATGCATGTAATTATATGAATTTATGCTTCCTTTTGAAGATACTAGACTTCAACATCAATTAGTGCCTTAGAGAAAGTTTTTCACTAATGAACAAGTCTTTATTTTTACTTTTATCACTATCTAATAGTGCCTCAGAGAATTTTTCACAAGAGGACATTAATTTTTTATTTTCTTTATTTTTTTGATAGATGAAATCCACTTACTCTCCAAAGTAGGAAACTGAGTAAAAATTAATCTCAAATCCTTGTTTATGTCTCCAAGTGGAAACCATCTCTAAGTCCCAAAAGTTTTTCAATGGCCTTATCATTCCAAAATTCATCTAATGGTATACAATCATGTTGGTCCTAGTCAATGAGTTTGGGATAATGAAGGTCAAGGTGGATGGTATGGATGAAATTAGTTTTAAAAAGGTTTATATCATCAAGATCATCATATATTATATAATAGGACTCCATGTCTCTACTGGGAAAATTATCATTAGATGTCACAGTGTCATCACATTCAAGATTTTATGGGTTAGCCCCTAACTGTTTGTGTCCAACACCTCAAGTTCATTTTTTTTTACTAGGGGGTATGACATCAGTAATTATTTGTTCATTTCCCCCTAAATCCTTTACCTTTATAATCATGATGTTCCATGATTTTATTGGGTATGGGATATCTATTAATCTAAGAGCATTAAATAAGGCCATCACTATATAGCTAGGAATCCATAGAACTGATAACATGTTCTTGATCTAAGAGATTATTTTTATAAAAATATAGAAGCCCCACTTGATAAGAATAATTTTTTTATGCCACTCCATTTTGGGCCTACTATTAGATTTGAGTGATTTGATAAGTTTAATGATGTGAAAATAATCTTTGATCACATACTCTCCACAACCCTTTTCTTTGATTTTGAAATGAGATGATACCTAGGGATGTGGACCTTTGGATGAGGAACCATGATTATTGGGATAGATGTAGGAGGATTTAAGAAAGTTAGGAACCAATTTTTTATTCATTTTAGGTATGCACTTCATGCTAGGAAAATAATTAGTATCATATTTAGCATTCAATTTTATACAATACTGATAAGATTATAAATATCATGGAATATTAACCTCCATGCCAAAATGTGGGTATTTTAGGAATTAATGTAAGGTGGATGGAACTATGTATATATCATAGATCCATGAATACCCAAGGAGTAGATTATATGATAGGTCTAAGTTAATGACATGATAAGAGTGTTATGGGTGACAAGCTAAATAATGATGGGTAAATAAATGGTGCTAGTTGATTCTCATTATACATTTTCACAACCTTTGATTGTGATAGTTTCATCCTATACATCTATTAGTGAATATACCAAGTGCCTTACCAAATTGAGTGTAGTAATTTTCAAACATAAGCCATTATTTATGAGCACCCTTTTCACCTTATGTTGGGAGATTATTGCCTCAATGTAAAAGGGATTATTATGTGAAGGACTTGATAGTGGTATGTCAATTTAATAAAAGTGTTTTTCTACCTTGAGGACAAGTGTCCAATGAGTGCCTAGAATTTTGGTGGGTTTAATGTTGCTATGGAATTTAGATTGTTAAATAAGGTTATACAAGATGTCCTTATGAACCTCAGATGTTTACAAGAGATATAAAATAAATATTTGTGCTAGAGTTTTTATCTAATTATTCAAGTTCATATGGATTCTTAGTGGATGAATTGAATGGTTTAGATTTACAAGGCACAGATCCCTAGGATTGAATGTTGTATTTAGATTGAGAAGGACCTTGAATGGTAAATTTTGGGCATCGAGTGGTAACAACATAATCTTGAGCCTAAGTAGGGTTAACAAAGTCTAATGGGGGAGGGTCCTTAGATAATGGGCCTAACAAATTGATTGATGTTAGATGAAGGGTGGGAAGTTGATTTTGATGGTGGACACATGATTATCTGTAATGTGACCCACAACATGATTGTAGTTGTATTAGGATTTACAATCATCAATGTGGTTAGTTTTGGAATGTTGACCTTAATTAGAATCCTAATACTCTTGTTGTTGATGATTGCCTTGGTTATGATGATTTTATTAATGGTTATTCTAATTATTCTAACTTTTGTTATAATTTGGCTGATTATTGTTATGATTATGCCATAGAAATGGGTATTTAAATATGCCCATATTTTGAGTAGAAAATGATTCACCATTGTCAAGTTTAATTTCTCCATGCTTAAGCAAGTCTTGCACACAGTGTTTAAACTGCATACACCTATGTGTAGTGTATTATTTGATTCAATGATAATCACAATACACATTTTACATATACTAAGTGGGCTTAGGTTGAACTTCCTCAAAAGTTCTGGTGATAATTCATATAACCATGTTTGCATCCACTAGCTTTTAAAACATAACTTCTATAACTTCATTAATAGGATTGAATGTTCTTCATTAGTACTATGTCCTAGGTAGTGGAATTTGAAGTGGTTTTGGATATATGTCAGATCATTTGGGATAGGTAGTGGTTAAACTATTTGCACGTGACTTGCATCATTCATACCATCACCAACTACATTTTTGTTCTTATTGAATACCTTAGGTTTTTTTATGAAGTACTTACTTGATCTTGATTTTGAGAATATATTTTGATCAAATCCCTTTCAATCAAATCATTTTTGATCTACATGCCCTTTTCAATAATATCATAAAAGGTATTCGCATAATGTAGTTGTAAATGAAAAAGTGGTTTTAACATTCAAGTTGGTAACAAAAGTATTTTTTATCTATTTTTCAAGGAAAGAATGAGAAAACCTAGTAGCCAAGCCTCTCCATATCTATACATAGGCTACAAAGCTCTCCCCACTTTGTTGTTTTGTATTATAAAGGTCAACCATGGTCAAATCATGATCCATGTTATAAGAGAAATGTAAGCATTCAAATAAATCATTAGATGTTATAATCGATCATTTAAGAAAATGAAGGAACCATTCCAATGCTTGGCCTCCTAATCTATGAGGGAAAAATTGAATAAAATAAATGTCATTGTATACTAGCTCTTGATAAGCCACAAATAATGAATTAAGAAGTTCTCTTAGGTCCCCTTTCCCTTTGTACTTGCCAAATTTTGGAGCCTCAAAATGACGGTGGAAAAGGGACTTTAAGAATACTCTTTCAAAAGGGCAAGGACATATATATTCAAAGATGATTTTTTTACTTTGTTTGTCCATTTGTAGTCCTTGAATACCCATGTTGAGTTGTGGAGCTAAAAGCTTCACTAATGAGCTAATGTTGAGGTTGCTAGGCTTACACAGTAGAGAGAGAGAGAGAGAGAGAGAGAGAGAATTACTGTACATCTGAGAGGTGTGAGGAGAGAGAGAGAGAGAGAGAGAGAGAGAGAGGAGAGAGAGAGAGAGAGAGAGAGAGAGAGGAGAGAGAGTGAGAGAGAGGAGAGAGAGAGAGAGAGAGAGAGAGAGAGAGAGAGAGAATTACTGTACATCTGAGAGGTGTGAGGAGAGAGAGATTTTTTCATTATATTTCCTTCTGGAAGAGTTTTAATATAGATTGGTTGTTTCTTGTATCTCCTATTATTTGTTGTTTCTAATTTTTAGTTACTTATGACTTCTAGTTTCAATTCCATGTTTTGTTGCTTATACATTAGTAATCAATTGTACTCTAAGCTCCTAACAAGTGGTATCCGAGCGTGTTAGTGTTTGTTGATTACAAAATTCACTCACAGGGGTTTCTGATTGAGTGGGAGTAAAGCAATGGCAAAAGAAAGTAAACTAAGAATGGAGAAATTTAATGGCAAGAATTATCAATTATGGAGGATGCAGATTGAAGATTATCTGTATCAGAAAGATCTGTATTTACCGTTGGGTGGGGTTTCAAAGAAGCCCACAGATATGAAAGATGAAGAATGGAATGTTCTTGATAGAAAGGCTCTTGGATCTATAAGGTTGAGCCTGGCATCTTCTGTGATTTCCAACTTATCACAGGTAAAGACAATGGTAGAGTTAATGGATACTTTGAAAAATTTATATGAAAAACCCTCAGCTTCGAATAAGGTATATCTTATGAAGCAATTATTTAATTTGCAAATGCAGGAAGGTGGATCTGTATCTAGTCATCTTAATGATTTCTATACAATAGTAAATCAGTTAAATTTAGTCAAAATAGTTTTGATGATGAAATTAAGGCTCTCTTAATCTTATGCTCTTTACTTGAAAGTTGGCATAGTTTTGGTAATGGCAGTTAGTAATACTGCATCTGCTTCAAATATCTTGAAAGTTGATGTTGTTAGTGTAATCTTGAATGA